>SJXQ01003894.1:6412-42752 GCA_006408695.1 Aepyceros melampus | reverse complement strand
CCGAAGAATTGATGCTTTTGAACTGTGGTGTTGGAGAAGACTCTTGAGAGTCCCTTGGACTGCAAGGAGATCCAACCAGTCCATTCTGAAGGAGATCAACCCTGGGATTTCTTTGGAAGGAATGATGCTAAAACTGAAGCTCCAGTACTTTGGCCACCTCATGCGAAGGGTTGACTCATTGGAAAAGACCCTGATGCTGGGAGGGATTGGGGGCAGGAGGAGAAAGGGACGACCGAGGATGAGATGGCTGGATGGCATCACGGACTCAATGGACGTGAGTCTGAGTGAACTTCGGGAGTTGTTGATGGACAGGGAGGCCTGGTGTGCTGCGATTCATGGGGTTGCAAAGAGTCGGACATGACTGTGCGACTGAACTGAACTGAACTCCCACCCCCAGCAAAGCCTGGATGAATGAAAGGAGAGTCTGGACTTCTCAGCACTGTGTATTAGAAGTTCGAGGCAACGGAATCTTGCATCTCCAGCGGTCCATAGAGAAAGGGCATGGGGTCCAGAAGCAGGGCAGCAGGGGAATGTGGGGAAGGTCTAAGGAAGGAGATGGCTGATCAGCTGAACTCTGGTGAGCCAGGGCTTCCAGGGGATACGCCAGAGAGAAGTCTCCTGGGGGCGCAGAATGGCCCCTTATCATCAGGACAGCGATGTCTGACTTGTCACTTGGCCAGTTTTGTGCTGTAAGTCCCCTCCCTCACCCCAGATCATCAGTGAAAATCTGCAACACACTTCCTGTTCTCCTGTTTGGGGTTCTTTGGGGAAGTAAAACATTGAGGATGAGCTCTGCGTAATCTAAAGATGTGTAGAAACAGCATGGATATCGCAGGAGGAAATTTTCAGAATCTTCCCACTCTACAGAAGCAGAGAAACCTAGATAGCATTTTAAAAATCAGAGGCATCACTTTGTCAACAAAGATCTGTCTAGTCAAAGCCACGATTTTTCTGGTTGTTATGTTCCATGTGAAAGTTGGACCATAAAGAAGGCTAAGCACTGAAGAATTGATGCCTTTGAACTGTGGTGTTGGAGAAGACTCTTGAGCGTCCCTTGGACTGCAAGGAGATCAAACCAATCAATTCTAAAGGAAATAAACCCTGAATATTCATTGGAAGGACTGATGCTAAAGCTGAAGCTCCAGTACTTTGGCCACCTGATGCGAAGAGCCCACTCATGGGAAAAGACCCTGCTGCTGGGAAAGATTGAAGGCAGGAGGAGAGGGAGACAACAGAGGACAAGATGGTTGGTCAGTGGACATGAGTTTGAGCAAACTCTGAGAGATGGTGAAGGACAGGGAAGCCTGGTATGCTGCAGTCCATGGGGTTGCAAAGAGTTGGACACAACTTGGCAACTGAACAACAATAGAGGCAGAGAAACTTGACAAGGTGCAACCAAGTGAACTTGTCCCCAGGTTCAGAAAATCCTCAGACCCACTGGAGGCGGGGATGTGGGGTGGTGGTCATCAAGCTTGACACAAAAAGTGAGATGGGAGTTTAAGCCATTCTCTGAGAATATTGTAAAGAAGAGTGAACTGAGAAGCTGGAGGGCTGGAGGGACATCAGGGGCTGGTGACTGGGTAACAGGGCAAGTCTCTTTTCGGAGTATCTTGTAGACCCACTAGTCCATGTTATCCTTTCAGTAACCCTGGAGATAGATCAATTATTAGAACCAATTTCAGGTGTGAAATCTAAGGCTCAGAGAAGTTTTCCTGCCTTCCTGATGTCCTCATCTTTTCCTAACTGGGACTCTCACTTCTGCACCAACATTTTGCAGCTTGCTTCCCCAGCTTGGATAAAGGAGTGATGAGATTTGATTAGGGATGTGAAAAAGGGTAATTTAAGCAACTAATTTAATTGATCTCATTTTGAAGACATCTGGTCAGCCCTGCGGGCCCCCCCCCCCAATTTTTCCAACTCTTGATGGCTGATACCCTCAGATTGAAGGAGGAACTCAGATGAGGGTGGAGCTGTGTGGTATCAGCACCTTCCGAAAGTTGGAAATTTGCTTTTCTGGGCAGTGTAGATTACCTACAGCAGGCTGGTCTTTGGGAAATAGATCCAAAGAAACCCTCGCATGAGACAGGAAGTGGCTTTTTTAACCCTCCCCTGCAATCTGTAACACTGTTAAAGACACAAAAACAAAACAAAACAGCAGAGCAGCAGTAATGGAGGCACAGTTGCTGAGGCACCAGGGTTGTCACTCAACCAACTGGAGTTTGCAGGCTGCACTAACATGATGGGGGCAGCCACCCACCAACAAAACCGCAGCTGGCTGCAGATCTGATGGCCGAACAGCTGTGTGCATGAAGCCGCCATCTCCAGCAGTCTTATTCAACGGCTCACTCTCCCTCTACTCCTGTCGGCACGTCCTATTGATTCTGCCTCAAAGGCTCAGAGAAGTTTTCCTGCCTTCCTGATGTCCTCATCTTTTCCTAACTGGGACTCTCACTTCTGCACCAACATTTTGCAGCTTGCTTCCCCAGCTTGGATAAAGGAGTGATGAGATTTGATTAGGGATGTGAAAAAGGGTAATTTAAGCAACTAATTTAATTGATCTCATTTTGAAGACATCTGGTCAGCCCTGCGGGCCCCCCCCCCCAATTTTTCCAACTCTTGATGGCTGATACCCTCAGATTGAAGGAGGAACTCAGATGAGGGTGGAGCTGTGTGGTATCAGCACCTTCCGAAAGTTGGAAATTTGCTTTTCTGGGCAGTGTAGATTACCTACAGCAGGCTGGTCTTTGGGAAATAGATCCAAAGAAACCCTCGCATGAGACAGGAAGTGGCTTTTTTAACCCTCCCCTGCAATCTGTAACACTGTTAAAGACACAAAAACAAAACAAAACAGCAGAGCAGCAGTAATGGAGGCACAGTTGCTGAGGCACCAGGGTTGTCACTCAACCAACTGGAGTTTGCAGGCTGCACTAACATGATGGGGGCAGCCACCCACCAACAAAACCGCAGCTGGCTGCAGATCTGATGGCCGAACAGCTGTGTGCATGAAGCCGCCATCTCCAGCAGTCTTATTCAACGGCTCACTCTCCCTCTACTCCTGTCGGCACGTCCTATTGATTCTGCCTCAGTGATAACTTTCATATGAGCATCCCCTCCGACAGCTTTTCTCCCTGCCACTGGATTATAAATTCAGACTTTATCAACTCTCGAAGGGAGTTTTGCCATATTCTTTACCAGATCTTCCAGCCTCCAGTTTCTAAATGCTCTGCATTATGTAACAGATCATCAGAATTCTTTTTTGTTTTAATTGAAGTATAGTTGATTTACAAAGCTGTGTTCGTTTCAGGTGTATAGAGAAGTAATTCAGTTTGTTAACACCTGAAACTTTATGGAAAATAATCTGGAAAAGAAAGTATATATTATAGGTTATTAAAAGATACTGAATATAGTTCCCTGTGCTATACAGCAGGTCCTTGTTGTTCATCTATCTTATATGTAGTTGTGTGTCTGTTAATCCCAAACTCCTAATTTATAGTCCCCTTCCCCGCCCTGAGAATTCTTTAATTGTCTCTTTCAGGGCCTCTCTCAGCTCTAGGGTCATAAACAATACCCTCTGGCTTTGATTATATTTCTCTCTGTCCTTCCTTTGTCTCCTGGTTCCCACTGTTAATTTTTTTCCCTCCTTGGAGGTCTCTCTTCTGCCATAGGTCCACTGTTCCTCTTAGCCTTCTTCAGGAAACATTTGTCCTAAGCCTGGGAGACTTCTGGATCATACATCTTCACTCTTTCTATGGGTCAAAATAATATCTAGAAAGTATAGTGTGGTGCTATATCTCACCACTATGTACTATGTTTTTTTTTTTTTTTTTGACTGGGCTGCATGGTATGTGGGATCTTAGTTCCCTGACCAGGGATTGAATCTGCATTCCCTGCATTGAAAGTACAGAGTCTTAACCACTGGACTGCTGGGAAGTCCTGACTGTTCACTTTCCTATTACAAACACCTTCATGAGATAAGAGCTTTGTAAGATCAGACACCACTTGTAGATTCTAGGGACAATGAGATAAACAATAATGGATAGTAACACCCTAGCAAATTTTCATATTGTTTTATAGATCAGTATTAACTCATATTAATATAGACCCAGGCACTAATTTCTGTCTGAGGTTTATTTTTGAGCGTTTCTCTATGTCGGGTACCAGGACAATTACTGTAGAAAGATGGGTTAAGCAGATCTTGTGCAAAGGAGCTTGAAATACTTGATGATAACTTTTTGTGGGACTTCATACTGTTTTATAAATTGATAACTACACATCATGGGCTTTCTAGTCCTGAAAATGTCCATCTAGGACCTAATTTTTGTCATTTTTTTCTTGTAATACTCAAGTTTCTTCTTACAGCTGCTGTAATTAAACAAGAAAGGCATTTGAGAAGCTCTTTTTGATGGAGAGCAAAGGAAACTGAGTTTCAGAGTGGTCTGCTAGTCTCATATTTCATTTGTAACAGTTTTCTTTGATTTTGTTTTAGAGCAACAAGATAAACTTGATTTTTAATTCTAGAGTCTAGCAAAAAAATTATTTATTTGGCTGCATCAGGTCTTAGTTGAGGCATATGAGATCTAGTACCCTGATAAGGAATTGAACCCAGGCCCTCTGCATTGGGAGTGCAGAGTCTTAGCCATGGGATCACTGGGCAAATCTGATTTTTAGATTTAAAAAGGAAATCTTTAAATCATGTTCTATTAAGGTTTAGAGTGGCATGGCATTAAGAGTAATAGAAAATAAGAGGGTTAGAATTCCAATTCTAATTTTGCTATATTATGTGACTTTGGCCCATATGTCTAATCTAAAGGGACTCAAAGTTCTGACCTGTAAAACAGGAGAGTGGTCCTAGAATGAGGGACACCCAATAGATTACAATTCAAGTCCATTACTGATGGCTGTCAAAAGTTGTGAGTTAAGAATTCTGAGGCTGAACACTGATCGATTAGTCAAATCTGTCATGGCTGCAAGAAGGGGAGAAGTGAGACAAGAGCCATGAGTTTTCCATGCTTCCCATATGACCTTTCAGTTGCTCTTTCAGCCTGTAAAAGTCTTGCTTCTATTCCTACAAAACAATGGAGGCTCAGGTGCCCTGTTAAACTATCTCCAATGTGTTGTTTATTAATTTAAACTTAAACTCCAATCCTGATTCAGCCATCAAAACTTGCAGCAGTGAACTGTAGATGAACTTTAACATTTGGGGTTCATTGTCCATCTTTTTGTGCTATTAAGACATCTTTTGACACTTGAACAGCTGGCCTCATCTCTTTTTCCTGACTTTTGGTTACAGTTGTCCTTCTGTATCTATGAGGGGATTGTTTTCAGGATCCCCATCAGATATCAAAATCCACATGTGCTCAAGTTCCTTATATGAGAAGTGAAGTACAGTGTACCCTGGTTCTATATCTATGGACAAGGAAGGACAACTGTATTTAGAAGTAATCATTTAAAAAAAATTTATTTTTGATTTTTTTCCATTATGATTTATTACAGAATATTGAATATAGTCCCTTGTGCCACACAACAGGACCTTGTTGTTTATCCATTCTACATATAGTAGTTTGCATGTGCTAATCCCAAGCTCCCAATCCACCCCCCAACCCCCACCCCCATCGCCCAGCAACCACAAATCTGAATCTATTCTATTCTCTAGTTCTGTGAGTCTGTTTCTGTTTCATAGTTAAGTTTACCGGTGTCACATTTTAGACTCCACATATAAGTGGTATCTTACGGTATTTGTCTTTCTCTTTCTGATTTCCTTCACCTAGTGTGATAATCTCTAGGTCTATCCATGTAGCTGTTAATGGCATTGTTTCATTCTTTTTTATGACTGAGTAGTATTCCACTGTATATATGTACCACAGCTTCCTTATCCATTCATTTGTCCATGGACATTTAGGTTTCCATGTGTTGGCTATTGGAAGTAGTACTGCTATGAATATTGAGATGCATGTGTCTTTTCAAATTATAGTTTTGTCTGAATATATGCCTGGGAATGGGATTGCTGGATCATATGGCAACTCTATTTTTAGTTTTTGAGCAAACTCCATTCAGTTTTCCATAGTGGGTGTACCAATTTACTTTCCCACCAACAGTGTAGGAGAGTTCCCTTTTCTCCACACGCTCTTCAGCATTTATTTGCAGACTTTTTCATGATGGCTACTTTGACTGGTGTGAGGTGCTATCTTAAAGTTGTTTAAATTTGCATTTCTCTAGTAATTAGCAATGTAGAACATCTTTTCATGTGCTTATTTGCCATCTGTATGTTAGAAAAAATCATTCTTAGCATGAAAATCGTAGGCATGTTAAATGAAATAGGAAAGACCAAGACACAAAGCTCCAGACGATACAGAATTAGATCAGAGCTACGCTTTTTGAGCAGAGGGCATGGATGCAGGCCACTGAGATACTGGGCAGTGAAATAATTCTGCCAAGTGTTGTGCACGTGCTTGCCCAGTCATGTTCGACTCTGTGACCCCGTTGACTGCAGCCCACCAGGTTCCTCTGTCCAAGGAATTTCCCAGGCAAGGATACTGGAGTCAGTTGCCATTTCCTACTCCATGGGATCTTCCTGACGCAGAGATTGAATCCAAATCTCCTGCATTGGCAGGTGGATTCTTTACCACTGTGCCACCTGGAAAGCCCCAATTCTTCTGAGACCCCATGGCTAATAAGTGGCAGAGCTGGGGGTCCTGATTGCCAGGAGAGAGGGCTCTTTCTTCTACCACCTGCAGTGCCTGCCAATTCACTCCAAAGCTTTTATTAACTGGGGTGATTTTTATCCCCAGGGGAGAGTGCAAATATGGGTATATTGTTTCATTTTTTAACTTAAAATCAGAATGGATGAGAGTATTAGCAGGAATTTAGCACCCATGAGAGATTAGCAGGAAATTCGGTATCTATTTTAGGGGCTCTACCCTTACCCCTCCATGGACTGGGCAAGAGAATTGAGGGACTTAGAAGGTGTAAGGGAGAGTCATTCAGGCGGGGAGAACCTGAAGCCTTTCAGCCTGCAACTGTTTGTTTCTTCCAACCGCCACACGATGTAGGTGTGGAGCAGTGGGCCACAGTCTGATAAACATGGCTGGTCCACCTCTATTATCCTCCTTCGATGTTTGGTTCTAACAAACAAGATGGAATAGAAGGATGTGTGCTCATCTTCTGTGAGAACTCCAAAAATGCAACATGCTGCTGAACAACCATCGACAGGAGAATGTTGGATTCCACCAAAAAAAGTTACCCCATGTCCAAGGGGAAAGGAGAAGCCCCAACAAGACAGCAGGAGGGGCAAAATCCATTTAGAATCAAACCCCATACCCTCCTGAGACCCTCAGAGGGCTCAAACAAAACCTTGTGTGCACCAGGACCCAGAGAACCCACAGAGACTGAGCCAGACCTGCCTTTGAGTGTTTGAGTATCTCTGAGGAGGCACAGATCAGCAGTGGTGCCGTGGAGATAGGGCTCTGGAGCAGAAATTAAAAGATGCTTGTTCCTTGGAAGAAAAGCTGTGACCAACCTAGACAGTGTATTAAAAAACAGAGACATTACTTTACTGACAGAGGTTCATATAGTCAAAGCTATGGTTTTTCCAGTAGTCATGCATGAATATGAGAGTTGGGCCAGAAAGAAAGCTGAGCACCGAAGAACTGATGCTTTTGAGCTATGGTGTTGGAGAAGACTCTGGAGAGCCCCTTGGACTGCAAGGAGATCCAACCAGTCCATCCTAAAGGAAATCAAGCCTGAATATTCATTAGAAGGACTGATCCTGAAGCTGAAACTCTAATATTTGGCCACCTGATGAGAAGAACTGACTCATTGGAAAAGACCCTGATGCCGGGAAAGATTGAAGACAGGGGACAATGGAGGATGAGATAGTTGGATGGCATCACCGACTCGATGGACCTGAGTTTGAGGAAGCTTTGGGAGCTGGTGATGGACAGGGAGGTCCAATGTGCTGCAGTCCATGGGCCTGCGAAGAATCAGACACGACTGAGGGACTGAGCTGAACTGAACTGAGATGTTCAGTTACTACCAAATCTGGCTGATGACATCACGACTTGGCATTCAGTACACTGGGTCTCAAAGTGAGCTACACTGGTAATAGGTAGCACCTGTCCACTATAAACCTCTGACCCCCTCCCTTTTCTTTTCCCTGGTGACCCATATATAGAGTTGGGGTGGGGTAAGAGGTAGAGGCCTGAAGGCAGTGTTTTCTTTTAAAATGTTCAAAATGTCAAAGGATATCAATACTCTTCTTTTTCCAGTAATAGACCCTGATTACCTCCAAGTCAGTGGTTCACACCGGTAGGAGATTTGCCCCCCATTCTGGGGACATATGGTAAGATGCACAGGCCAGAAACAGGAAGTGACTTGTTCATATCCATCCATGTGTTTCTGAACTTTGGGTGCCTCCTTCTTGTAGAATCACACCCAAGGTCTAGATCAGGGTGATAATCTGAAATGGCTACCAGGGCCTGGCCAGTGAGGCAAGTGAGTGAGGCAGGTGGGGAGGAGCTGCAGAGAACCACAGAGGGCCTGTCCGTCCACCACAGGCTGCTGTGTGGGGAGGAGCCCAGCGAGGGAGACCTTCTGATTGTTTTTTCAAGAGAAATCATAAAATTATACTTTCATTAAAAAAAATAACCCTTTTAAAGACACTTGCTTCTTGGAAGAAAAGCTATGAAAAATCTAGACAACATATTAAATAGCAGAGACATCGCTTTGCCAACAAATGTCCATATAGTCAAATCTATGTTTTTCCCACTAGTCATCTACAAATGTGAGAGTTGGACCATAAAGAAGGCTGAACATTGAAGAATTGATGATTTCAAATTGTGGTGCTGGAGAAGACGCTTGAGAGTCCTTTCTTTGTATAGCGAGGAGATCAAACTAGTCAATTCTAAAGGAAATCAACCTTGACTATATATTGGAAGGATTGATGATGAAGCTCCAATACTTTGGTCATCTGATGTGAAGAGCCAACTCACTGGAAAAGAAAACTTTCCCCTGATGCAGGGAAAGATTGAGGGCGGGAGGAGAAGGGAGCGGCAGAGGATGAGATGGTTGGAAGGCATCACTGGCTTAATAGACATGAGTTTGAGCAAACTCCAGGAGATCATGAAGGACAGGGCAACCTGATGTATATGCTGCAGTTCATGGGGTTGCAAAGAGTCAAACACCACTTAGAGACGGAACAACAAAAATATTGACAGGTAAAGTGTCTTAGACATGGTGCATGGCATGGTGGGGATGGAGGGGAAGAAAGGAAAAGAAAACCTGAGGGTTTCCTGTGATCCTGTTTGTTTGCTGCAACAGGGCAGAAGCTCACACCTCTTTTGGAAAATCTGTGGCAGCTGCCTTTCTTGGGTTCCTCTGCCCTCACTCATCTGCCCACCATTCTGAGACATAGCTGTTAATCTGGTTGGCAGGGAGGAGTTAGGGCACAGCGTTTTTGACTAAACCATAACTTGATTTAACACTTATGTACTGCTCACCGCATTCTAGCCCTGTTCTAAGCACAAATATCAGCTCATTTCACCCCCATAACAACCCCCTAGGGAGCTGCTGCTCCTTAATTTCATATTATAGGTGAAAAAACTGAAGACAGAGAAATTGTCTGTCTTCAAGTTTTCAGACAGAAAACTTGCCGTCAGGCACTGAAAAAAGGATGCAGCCAGGATTCAAATCTAGGACATTTAGACTCCAGAGTCTGTGCCCTAAACTTCTATCCCATCAGCCTTTCAAAACAAAGCAGAAAAAAAAAGCAACCATTGTTTTCTGTTTAATGTAGAATCATCTTTAAAATGGAAGGGTTGGGAAAAGAGAATGCAAATGAGCCAGACTGATCTGTCTCCAATGGCAAGGAAGGCTTCAAGAAAGCTTGGTAAGGACCCAGCCATTTTCTTCTCTGTCTGCATCACGGAAAGCTCCACAGGGTCCTGTGAAGCCCCCATCCTCCTGCTGAGTTTGGTAATGCAGCTAGATTATCACAGGCAAGGGAGATGGCTGCTAAACCCGAAAGATACAGAGACATGAGGTGAAATATTAGTCTCCCTATAAAAGATAATTAGATCCAGAGATGATTTTAAAGACTGCCTTTAAAAAAGGGCAGACACAGCTGAATGCATTTCCAGTCATCAAAAGTGTTCTGCATAAAATGGGTATTTTATGAGCGGAAGAGTGGTGGGGATGAAAGGGGCATGCATATTTATGTTTCATCAAGAAAACTCCAACTTTGGGGAGTTCTGGGTGGTGAAGAGGAACAACACATCTGTCTGATCTCCTGGACACAGAGTGTTAATCGTTCAGTCATGTCCGACTCTTTGTGATCATATGGGCTGTAGCCCATCAGGCTCCTCTGTCCTTGGGATTCTCCAGGCAAGAAAATGGAGTGGGTTGCCATTTCCTCCTCCAGGGGATCTGCATGACCCAGGGATCAAACCCATGAATCCTGAATTGCAGGTAGATTCTTTACCACTGAGCCACTGGGAAACCCATGTTAGTTTCTAATGTACAGCAAAACGAATCAGTCATACATACACACACATACACATACATATATCCCCTCCCTTGAGATTCTTGCTTTCCTGTGTTTGATTTGTGTTGGTGGAAAAGAAGATGAAGCCAACTAGCTGGCGCTTTTCATGCATGGTGGGGAGATATGGGTTTGGTTCTCCTTAAAGTCAGGGAAAAACCCAACTTCCAAACTGGGAAAGGAGTACATCAAGGCTGTATATTGTCACCCTGCTTATTTACTTATATGCAGAGTACATTGTGTGAAATGCTGGGCTGGATGAAGTACAAGCTGGAATCAAGATTGCTGGGAGAAATATAACCTCAGATAGGCAGATGACACCACCCTTATGGCAGAAAGTGAAGAACTAAAGAGCCTCTTGAGAAAGTGAAAGAGGAGAGTGAAAAAGTCGGCTTAAAACTCAACATTCAAAAAGCTAAGATCATGGCATCTGGTGGCATCACTTCATGGCAAATAGACAGGGAAACAACAGAAATGGTGATAGGCTTAATTTTCTTGGCCTCCAAAATCACTGCACATGGTGACTACAGCCATGAAATTAAAAGATGCTTGCTCATTGGAAGAAAAGCTATGACCAACCTAGACAGCATATTAAGAAGCAGAGACATTATTTTGCTAACAAAGGTCTGTGTAGTCTAAGCCTTGGTTTTTGCAGGAGTCATGTATGGATGTGAGAGTTGGACTATAAAGAAAGCTGAGCACTGACAAAGTGATTCTTTGAACTGTGGTTGGAGAAGACTCTTGAGAGTCCCTTGGACTACAAGGAGATCCAACCAGTCCATCCTAAAGGAAATCAGCCCTGAATATTCATTGGAAGGACTGATGCTGAAGCTGAAACTCCAATACTGTGGCCACCTGATGTGAAGAACTGAGTCACTGGAAAAGACCCTCATGCTTAAGATTGAAGGCAGGAGGAGAAGGGGACAAGAGAGGATGAGATGGTTGGATGGCATCACCAACTCAATGAACTTGAGTTAAGCAAATTTTGGGAGTTGGTGATGGACAGGGAAGCCTGGCATGTTGCAGTTCATGGGATCACAAAGAATTGAACAGGACTGAGCAACTGAACTGAACTGAAAGTTAGGGCTTTGGGAGTCCTGATGAAGCCAAATCTGGCCTCTGTACCCTGATATCAAGTTAGTTCTTGGAGACAGAGTTTTGAGTGAAGTAGAAAAGAATAGCTTTATTGCTTTGCCAGGCAGAGGAGGGCAGAGCAGCTTCATGCCCTCAAAACTGTGTCTTTATTCTGAGTGGGCAGTGAGGAGTTTTACAGAAAAGGGGATGTCTTCAGCTCATAAACATTCTTCTGATTGGTTGGTGGTTGATTGGGAGTCAGCATCATCAACCATCTGCTTCCAACTGGTCTGGGATCTGTGTGCTTGTGGGCAGCATATAGTTAACTTCTCCCATCTGGTAGGGGTTTCAGTATCTGCAAAACAGCTCAAAGACGTTGTTGTGTGTATCCCTTGAGGGGGAACCAGGACCCTGTCCCAAGGCTACACTGTTTGTTGACCATTCCTTCCTTGTCTTTGCAATCTCTTGTTGTTTTTGAGTTGTTAAGTCATGTCTGACTCTTTCGTGACCTCATGGACTATAGCCTGCCAGGCTCCTCTGTCCATGGAAATTCCCAGGCAAGAGTACTAGAGTGGGTTACCATTTCTTTCTCCAGGGGTTTTTCTTTTCCCAGGGATGGAACCCTCGTTTCCTGAGTCTCCTGCATTGGCAGGTGGATTCTTTACCCCTGAGCCTCTGGGAAGCCCCTGCATCCCTGCTTTTCCTAATTAGCAATTGTTTGAACCTGTCCATTGGAAATCAGGGAAGGTCATGGAGGCTGAGTGAGGCCTCCTTTCCTGTAATCAACAAATGGGAGACCCAGAAAGGCATGTGCCCAGGAGTCCCACCGCTTCCTGCTCAGTTTCACTGGGAAGAAAAGCCTGGTGGGAAGAAGTTAGGGGGAGAATCAGCTAACTTGATTTCAGCTGCATTTCTAAGTCTACTGCAGTTGAGTTGTGATCTCCAAAAGAGATGTGGAGAAGGCCTAAGGACTTTCCTGGTGGCTTGGATGGTAAAGAATCTGCCTGCAATGCAGGAGACCTGGTTTCCATCCCTTGGTGGGGAAGATCCCCTGGGGAAAGGAATGGCAACCCACTCCAGTATTCTTGTCTGGAGATTTCCATGGACAGAACAGCCTGGTGGAGAAGGCCCACAAATGTCTTATGGAGAAGGAACCTTGGTCCACACTTCCCAAACGTGGATTGGAGGGCAGAATCCAGAGTATTTATTCAGCTGGTCCAGCGATGAAAAATTCCCTGTCCTGTGCTACTGGCAGACATTGCTAATCAGTCACAAGGGGCTGTCCTGGGAGCCTGGCTGTGGCTTCATGGCCCATTCAACAGTGCGTTCTATATGGTCACTAGCAATCAAATGGATGTGGCTTGATTGGGCTTCCCTGTTGCCCTTGCCAAGACCTTAGCTGTCTCTTCCCAGCCTCTAGCACATTGGACAGAAGTAGTATAACCCATTAGTCGGGCTCTGGTGTCAGATCACTGGGCTTGGAGGCCCAGCTTCACCTCCTGGTCACTATGGTCTTTGTCTTGGCTGTTTCATACCTAACCCCAACTTCCTGTCCTGTGAAATGGGAGCAGAACCAGTCAACCTCATAGGAATTTGGTAGTGGTGGTGTGTGTGTGTGTGTGTGTGTGTGTGTGTGGATAGACAGCAAGTATCTAGCCCTATGTCTGGCTAGTTGCTCTACAAATGAGATTCTTCCCTTTTCCATCTAAAGAGTCCCACAGGTGGATTTGGGGGTTGGGTGTAGGCATTGGTTAGAAGGTAGAATTGGAAGAAGATGGA
Source organism: Aepyceros melampus (assembly GCA_006408695.1). NCBI lineage: Eukaryota > Metazoa > Chordata > Mammalia > Artiodactyla > Bovidae > Aepyceros > Aepyceros melampus. The sequence goes on along the minus strand of SJXQ01003894.1, from coordinate 29,365 downwards.
GCAATCAGGGAATAGACCTTGCAGGGCCTTGAAGTCGGGGTTGGGACCTTTGTCTTTTTCTTAAAAATCAAATTAAGCAGGAGATGAACAGGTTTGGCTTCTCAGAGTTTGCCATGCTCCCTCCCATCTTTTGTTCAAGCTTGTCCTCTTTGCTAGAAAGCTGTTTCTTGTCTCCTGTCTCAAGCCAATCTTGCATCTAGTTAACTTTTGAAAGTCTTCCAGATGGCTGTCAGTGGTCACCTCCCCAGAGAACCCTTCCCTGATCTTTTACTGCCTTGTGTAATGTGCTCCCAGGGCTCACACCGTTAACCTCATGGCACCCCACACTTGTAGTTTCACCTTTCTTTGTGTAGTTATATGACAAAACTGACTGTGCATGTGTGCTAAATCACTTCAGTCATGTCTGACTCTGTGTGACCCTATGGACTGTGGCCAGCCACATTCCTCCGTCCATGGGATTCTCCAGGCAAGAGTACTGGAGTGAATCATCATGCTCTCCTCCAGGGGATCTTCCCAACCCAGAGACTGGACCCATGCCTCTTACATCTCCTGCGTTGGCAGGTGAGTTCTTTACCACTAGTGCCACCTGGGAGGCCCCCACTAGCCTCTCAGCTATGTTAGCTACCTAGGGCCTCTCAGGTTGCCTGATACTCAGCAGATGCCTGATAAGTATTAATGCGTCAAATACTGAATAAGCGAAGAGACAGTACCGTGCTCTAGAAATGTCACTCTGACCACATGCAAGAGAGGACACAGAAGCCATGAGGGAAGCAGAGATACCAGGGAGGAGGATGATCCTCCAAACTGAATGAAACGTCAGGGTGGCCTTGAACTTAGATGGTGACAATGAGCTTAGAGGGAAACAGGTGATGTCAAAAGCAAGGAAAGGAAACTTTGTATTAATAAATTACTGGCAGACATTTTTCTTCATTCTTCCTTTCTTTTTTGGACATTACTACTGGCTTGTGCGCAATAGAGATTTCCAAAGGATAAGAAGAAGAGGCAAAGTAAACCTGGTGGCTCAGACAGTAAAGAATCTGCCTGCAGTGTGGGAGACCCGGGTTTGGTCCCTTGATCAGGAAGATGCCCTGGAGAAGGGAATATCTACCCACGCCAGTATTCTTTCCTAGAGAATTCCATAGATACAGGAGCCTGGAGGACATTAGTCCATGGGGTCACAAAGAGTTGACACGACTGAGTGATGAACACTTTCAGACTTTTATGAAAATGTAAACTATTTTGCAAACAGATGCAGGAAGACTCCTAGTCCCCATGCTAAACAGAAGTTGGCAGAGCCCATCTTGGGACCCCCTTTCCCAATTGGTTCTCTAAGAAAGGATGTTCCTAGCCTGTGAAATCTGTACCTTGTTCTGCCAACCCACTGCTCAAAATGCCCAGTGTGTCTTATGAGCTCAGTGGATTAGCTGCTGAGTGGAGAGGAAGAGGCTTATTCAAGTCAGCAAAGCTGAAAGCCTTGTTTGAACTGTGATGTGTCCTGCCGAGCATTTTATGAATATGCAGAATCAAACAGGAACTAATAGGAGCCAGAGGGAGCAGGCGGATAGAGGCTTTCTTTAAAATCTCAGCCAATAGAGGCACACATTTCAACTCATTAAAACACACAACAGGCTGTTACAGACACTTTCAATAAGAGCTTTCTATTGAGTAATACCCTGGGGGACTTTTATTATTATTTTTTTCTTTGTAGAAAGTTTTCCAGGGGTGACACCAAATGTTCTAAGGCAAATGGCTGTCTCAAAGGGCTGGACAGAAGTGGAGGGCAGCCTCCCTACCAGGCACAAAATCGGATCTCCGATCTGGGCCTTCAAAAGGCACTTGCCTCCTTTTCCAGCTGATCTGTCTAATCTCCCAGATTCATTTACACTTTTCAGTTTGATGGTCTCCACTTGACAGCATGGCCCATATGCTTGGTGCTTTTGATGAAAATGGTCCTGCTTGAATTCCCTTAGTTTTAATTTCCTATTTTAGGTTTGGCTCTGGGTGTTTCAACCACTTGTGAAAGTAAATGGCAACCTCTCCTTTTGAATGCCTCACTGGAACACTCCCTCTTCCTCCCTGGAGCCTGAAGTCCCTGCCTGGGGTCACCTTGAAGATTTCTTGGCAAAAAGCCTGAAGTGAGGTGAAGTGGCTCAGTCATGTCCAACTCTTTGCGACTCCATGGACTGTAGCCTACCAGGCTCCATCCATGGATTTTCCAGGCAAGAATACTGGAGTGGGTTGCCATTTCCTTCTCCAGGGGATCTTCCCGACCCAGGGATCTAACCCAGGTCTCCCGCATTGCAGGCAGACGGTTTACCATCTGACCCACCAGGGAAGTAAATCCTTATTGTTGGTTATTTATGCAGGAGACACCTCCTGGGAACTCTTATCTCCTGGGGTGGCGGCAGAAGCAATGATTTTCCTTAAATATTAAAATCTTCCCTTTTTCCTTTATTTCTTTTGGTATCTGGATCTTTCTTATTTGATGTCAAGCTCACAGGAGGCTTCGGTTTCCATCCTCCCTCTAAATAAAAGCTATTTAATGAAAAGTAAAAAAAAAAAAGACACTGGAAAATAAATTCTGCTACTTTTTTTTGCCTAAATACCAGCTAATTAGACCCAAGACCACCTTTGTTTTCATCTTCATGGTTGTCTCCTTTGGTAGTTTGTCAAAATGGTCCCCTGCCCAAGAGCCATGTCATGTGATTTTTATAGAGGCCTCCCACTTTGGCTCTGGACCACCACGTGACTTCACTGGGCCAATACAGTGTCAGAAAATGTGACTAGTAGGGGCAAGAAAATCCTTCCTGATTGGTTCTGTCTGTTCTTGCCCTCTGTCACTGCTATGACAAGGACATTCCCAGACTTGCCAACTGGACTCAGGGTGAGGATGAGAGATGCATGGAGCAGAACTGAATCTCGCAGTCCTCCTAGCTGACATCTAGCTAAGACCAGAAGGGAGAACCACCAAGCCAAGTAGAATCATGAGCTAAAATAACTATCCTGTCAAGACATTGAGTCTGGGGGGAGTTTGTTACACAGCATTATTTTAGCAACAGATAGCTACTATATCCTGAGAATGCAGCTATGAATGGTTATGCAAATTCCTTCCTATTGCAGTGAATATAGATTAAATTTCTGAGTGTATTGGGAGAAATCCATGGCTGCACTGACAGTAGTGTATCAGCTGGGCTGGGCTTCCCTGATGGCTCAAGAGGCAAAGAATCTCTCGCAATGCAGGAGACAAAGGAGATGCGAGTTCGATCCCTAGGTCAGGAGGATCCCCTGGAGGAGGGGATGGCAACTCACTCCAGTATTTTTGCCTGGGAAATCCCGTGGACAGAGGAGCCTAGTGGGCTATAGCCTATGGGGTCTCAAAGAGTTGGACGTGACTGAGCATGGTATAGCACATCAGCTGGGCTGGTTTCTTTAGAAGAGATGGTGAAAACTTTCAACCAAGAAAGCTCAAAAGTTTACCTCTTGGAAGCTGAGAAGCTGAGGGAGTTCTCCCCTGGTTTCAGCTTTTTTTCTTTTTTTTTTTTTTTTATCCTTTGTTGTATTGGTAGGTGTAAGTCTGATTGAGTGACAATGGATATCTCTGAATGTTAGTACACTCACTGCCTGCCTATTGCTTGTATGGTCAGTAAACCTAATAAGCGGGTTCCAGTCTTCAAAACAATGATGAGTCTTTTTATGAGTCTTTGGAGTCTGTATGCACAAAAGAAACTCACTGGTATTTGAGGTTTACTGCCCAGTCAAGCTTTGAAATATCTAAATATTTTAAAATAGATTATCTTTTTGAGATACACTTCAGTTTTTGCAGAAGGAATATAATCTATGTCTCCATGCTGCTGCTGCTAAGTCGCTTCAGTCATGTCTGACTTTGTGCAACCCCAGAGACGGCAGCCCAGCAGGCTCCCCCATCCCTGGGATTCTCAAGGCAAGAACACGAGTGGGTTGCCATATCCTTCGCCAATGCATGAAAGTGAAAAGTGAAAGTGAAGTCACTCAGTCATGTCTGACTCTTAGCGACCCCATGGACTGCAGCCTACCAGGCTCCTCTGTCCATGGGATTTTCCAGGCAAGAGCACTGGAGTGGGTTGCCATTGCCTTCTTCAATGTCTCCATGAAAAATCCATTTCTTGATACTTGATTCATAGCTGTGATTTTGGAGTCCTGAAAGAACTTTTATTTTTAAAATATAAAATGAATTGAGTGATTGGATTTATGACCTTCCTCATCCCTAACATAAGCAGAATATGAAGAAATAGTTGATATTAACTGGAAGTTATGAAGTACTGGTCATTTCCTGCCCAGAATCCAGGATACGCCGTTTCTCTGATAAACGTATTCTCAATTTCCTCTCAGTCACCATGTCTCCCCCACTTTTAGTCCATGTGTTTCTGGTGGATTTGACTTCACCATGATGATCTCCATGTCCCTCCCTATTTCCCCTCACTTCCTCCAGAGGTGAGCATGTGGCCCAAGCCTGGCCAATCAGTCTCTCATATCCTTTGAAACACTGGGTATTGTCACATGACCCAGGTGAAGCCAGTGAGGTCACTGTGATCCAATTAAAACTTTTTGGCTTGTGCAGTCAGAAAAGAGGCATGCTTTCTCTTTCCTGTTGAAACTGCAGCTCTGAGAATGTAAGCCTAGTATTTCTAGAAGCCATGTTGTTGCTGGAGGGAGTTACCTGTCTGTAAGTGGAACCAACACAAGGGGGATGCAGACATGAAAGATGGAGGGAGGCACGGGTTCCAATGGCATTGTTTGAGCTCCTGGATCCAGCCATACCTGAAGCCACATAACCTGTGATTTACATTTTCATGAGCTGATTTTCTCCCTTTGATGGTACTTTTGAGTTGGTATTTTTTTCACCAACAGCCAAAATTCCTCATGAAGAAGTGGTGTTTGGAGAACACAACTCCTTTTTTTAAAAAAAATAATAATCTTCTTGGAGCTTGAGGAAAGATGGGACAAAGACTTGAAGGCCATTTTGATGAGAGGGAAACAGATGTTCTGTAGATAAAGGAGAAATGTAGAGGCTTGGAGGTATTGTGAGAATGGGAGAAATGCCATATTTGATGAAGCTGAAAGTGTTTTCCTTGACAAAATGGACTATTACATTTTTGATAATGACAATTATGCCACTCCCTATGTCTCCCTTTTTATTTGTTTATTTGGCTATGACAGGTTTTAGTTGTGGCATGTAAGATCATTAGTTTCAGCATGTGGGATCTTTAGTTGTAGCATAAGAACTCTTAGTTGCAGCTGTGGGATCTAATTCCCTGACCAGGGTTCAAACCTGGGACCCCTGCACCAGGAGTGCAGAGTCTTAGCTGCTGGACAACCAGGGAAGTCCCTGCGCTTCCCTTTTTAGTTTTGACTGCCAAGCTTTCTTGTATTCAGAAAGCCACATATACTCTTGGTGGCCAGTACATATGTGTTGTCCCCATTCAGCTCAGTTTGATGAACATACACTCTGCACTCATTCATGCCAGACCAGAGGCTATGGGAATACCTCGATGTGTCTGTGGAGGAAAACGGATAAATACACAAAGAATTAAATACAATCTATTAGTTGCCACCTGCTGTGGATTGAATTTTGCACTATTAATTTGGCCTTGGAATACGGAATGAAGCAGGGCTAAAGCCAATAGAGTTTTGCCAAGAGAATGCACTGGTCATAGCAAACACCCTCTTCCAGCAACACAAGAGAAGACTCTACACATGGACATCACCAGATGGTCAACACCGAAATCAGATTGATTGTATTCTTTGCAGCCAAAGATGGAGAAGCTCTATGCAGTCAGCAAAAACAAGACCAGGAGCTGACTGTGGCTCAGATCATGAACTCCTTATTGCCTAATTCAGACTTAAACTGAAGAAAGTAGGGAAAACCACTAGACCATTCAGGTATGACCTATATCAAATCCCTTATGATTATACAGTAGAAGTGAGAAATAGATTTAAGGGCCTAGATCTGATAGACAGAGTGCCTGCTGAACTATGGACGGAGGTTCGTGACATTGTACAGGAGAAAGGGATCAAGACCATCCCCAAGAAATGCAAAAAGGCAAAATGGTTGTCTGAGGAGGCCTTACAAATAGCTATGAAAAGATGGAGAAGCTCTATGCAGTCAGCAAAAACAAGACCAGGAGCTGACTGTGGCTCAGATCATGAACTCCTTATTGCCTAATTCAGACTTAAATTGAAGAAAGTAGGGAAAACCACTAGACCATTCAGGTATGACCTATATCAAATCCCTTATGATTATACAGTAGAAGTGAGAAATAGATTTAAGGGCCTAGATCTGATAGACAGAGTGCCTGCTGAACTATGGACGGAGGTTCGTGACATTGTACAGGAGAAAGGGATCAAGACCATCCCCAAGAAATGCAAAAAGGCAAAATGGTTGTCTGAGGAGGCCTTACAAATAGCTATGAAAAGAAGAGAAGCTAATGGCAAAGGAGAAAAGGAAAGATATGAGCATCTGAATGCAGAGTTCCAAAGAATAGCAAGGAGAGATAAGAAAGCCTTCCTCAGTGATCAATGCAAAGAAATAGAGGAAAACAACAGAATAAGAAAGACTAGCGATCTCTTCAAGAAAATTAGAGATACCAAGGATCTGGGAGTTGGTGATGGACAGGGAGGCCTGGTGTGCTGCGATTCATGTGGTCGCAAAGAGTTGGACACGACTGAGTGACTGAACTAAAGTGAACTGAAGTATGTTGAAGCCTTAACCCTCCGTGTGAGTGTATCTGGAGGTGGGGTCTAAGGGAGGCAAATAAGCTTAAATTATACACGACTGAAGTGACTTAGCACACAGCATATGTGGTAGGGCAGGACCCCATCTAACAGGAGTGGTGTCCTCATCAGAGGAAGAGACACCAGAGGTCGCTCACTGTCTGTGTAAGTGCAGAGGAAAGGCCATGTGAGGACATGGTGAGAAGACAGTCGTTTGCCAGCCAGGAAGAGAGCTCTCATCAGAACCGGAACACCGCCAGACCTTGATCTGGGACTTCCAGATCCAGGACGATGAGAAATGCATTCCTGTTGTCTAAGCCAGCCAGCCTGTGCTCTTTTGTTATGGCAGCCCGGTCTGAATAATATACTACTTATTCCTTAATGTCATGGTCTCAGTTTCTTGTTATTTATGAATTCATCATTTCTACTGATTGCAATTCATTGCTCGGTCACCATGAATCTACTGGAAGGTAAGGTGAAATACAAATAAATACATGTAAAAAGATCTGTTTCAAGTTTTCAGTTGTCTTCAAAGCATCAGCTTTAGCTTGCATGTGTGTGTGCTAAGTCACTTGTCCAACTCTTTGCGACCCCAAGATGGGATGTAGCCCACCAGGCTCCTCTGTCTTTGGGATTCTCCAGGCAAGAATACTGGAATGGGTTGCCAAGCCCTCCTCTAGGGGATCTTCCCGACCCAGGGATTGAACCCACGTCTCTTACATCTCCTGCATTTGCAGGTGAGTTCTTTACCACTGGTGCCACCTGGGAAGCCCCCAACCTCAGCTTGTATTTCCTCAAAAGCCAACTCCAAGACAAGGACCCAAGCAGGCGGCTTACCTGGGGAAATAGACCCCATGAATCACATTGAAGGAGGGGAGGGTGGAAAGAGAGGGAAAGGAGACAGCCAGTAAAATTCCTTTCATGAGTAGGTTCTTGGGCAACTGGTGCTCTATCCCCTTGGGGATCCTCTGAGAAAATGTGTGCAACACACCTCCTGAATTATCTGGGCTGAGAGGCTGGGATGTAGCTTCATTGACTGAGAATTTCTCCCAGGCCATTGGATCCCTGGCACTTCTCCCTTCCCTGTGTGTGCTGGGCAAGCTCCCTGAAGAAGCTCTGAGGCAAAAAACCAGAAAGTGGCAGGTACCTGAAGTGGGAAGCCAACCACAGGCAGGGTCTATGGGCAAACTCAGAGGCAGACCAAGAATACCTGGGGTTGGACAGGTAGCAACTACTACAACCCAGGTATGAAGCATGGCCTGCGGACAGTACTCAGCAAGGATTTAAAAAAACAATTTTATTTTTGGCTGCACCGAGTCTTTGTTGCTGCATGTGGGCTTTCTCTAGTTGCAGTGAGCAGGGGCTACTCTCATTTTGCAGTGCTTCTCTTGTTGTGGACTACAGGCTCTAGGGTGAATGGACTTCAGTAGTTGAGGCTTGTGGGCTCCAGAGCACAGGCTCAATAGTTGTGGTACATGGGCTTAGTTGCCCTGCGGCATGTGGGATCTTCCTGGACCAGCGATCAAACCTGTGTCTCCTGCCTTGGCAGGTGGATTTTTAACCACTGAGCCACCTGGAAAGTCCTCAATAAGAATCTGAAAGGCCATGAAAACTGAGTCAATTGCCACTCTGCTTTATCAAAAGCTTGTGGATAAACATTTTGAACTAGACTTCTCAGATGAGGAAAGCATGAATGATAATGCTTTCTGAAGTCTGGCATACAATAATGGTCAGTTAATGTTTGGATCATGGCATCTGATCTCATCACTTCACAGCAAATAGATGGGAAAACAATGGAAACAGTGAGATACTTTATTTTGGGGGGCTTCAAAATCACTGCAGATGGTGACTGCAGCCATGAAATTAAAACATGCTTGCTCCTTGGAAGAAAAGCTATGACCAACCTAGACAGCATATTAAAAAGAGAGACATTACTTTGCCAACAAAGGTCCGTCTAGTCAAAGCTATGGTTTTTCCAGTAGTCATGTATGGATGTGAGAGTTGGACTATAAAGAAAACTGAGTGCTGAAGAACGGATGCTTTTGAACTGTGATGTTGGAGAAGACTCTTGAGAGTCCCTTGGACTGCAAGGATATCCAGCCAGTCCATTGTAAAGGAAATCAGTCCTGAATATTCATTGAAAGGGCTGATGCTGAAGCTGAAACTCCAATAGTCTGGCCACCTGATGTGAACTGACTCATTGGAAAAGACTCTGGTGCTGGGAAAGATTGAAGGTGGGAGGAGAAAGGGATGACAGAGGATGAGATGGTTGGATGGCATCACTGAAAAAATGGACATGAGTCTGAGTAAGCTGTGGGAGTTGGTGATGGACAAGGAGTCATGGTGTGCTGCAGTCCATAGGGTCGCAAAGAGTCAGACACAGCTGAGCGACTGAACTGAACTGAATGTTTGGATGACTGCACCTGCTAACACATGCCTTCCCCCAGCTTATTAAGATATAATGTTGCTTGATCTTTATTGCCATATTTCTTGATTCCAGGATGCCTCTGGTGGCAACACAAACTATTAGTTTAGGAGCAGCTTTTTTGGAGGGCACAGGAAATGACATTAAATACGCATATCAACTACATGACACATCCCAATTTCAGGAGAGTTAGAACATGAAGGAAAAATGTACATCTTAAAGACAAGAAAACATAGTATATTCAGTTTCATAACACTGACTACCTACTAAGTACAAAGTTCTAGTCTAAACTCTGATATAGCTCCTCCATTAAAATTAATCAAAAGTACATACTTATTTCTTATTTAACATTTTTATTGATATATAATTCATAGGCCATACAATTCACTCCTTTAAAGTTCGCAATTCGGTGGTTTTTAGTCCATTCACTGAGGTGTGCAGCCATCACCACTATCAATTTTAGGACATTTTCTTACCCTTTAACAATCTCTCCAGTCTCTCCTCATCCCACCTCCTGGCTACACTCAATATTCTATCTCTAAAGATTTGCCTGTTCTGGACATTTTTTATACATGGAATCATATAATTAAACATTTTTCATCACTTACTTCATGTACCAGGCACAGTTGTAAGCAGTTGATTAGTATTATGTAAATTAACCCTTCACAACTGGTCTACCAAGTGGAGACACTCCATACCTTTCATACCCACGTATCTGATGAGAAGACTGAAGCAAAGAGAGATTAAGTAAGTGGCTTCTGCAAGTTCACACAGCTAGTAAGTGGCAGAAACGTGAATTTACTGCCAGGTAATCTGCCCTGATATTCTCTTTTTTAAAGAATTATTTATTTATTTATTTTATATTTGACTGCACTGGGTCTTTGTTGCTGCCCATGGGTTTTCTCTCATTGCAGTGAGCGGGGGCTAGTCTCAAGTTGTGACATGCGGAGTTCTCTTTGCAGTGGCTTCTCTTATTGCAGAGCATAGGCTCTTGAGTGTGTAGGCTTCAGTAGTTGCAGTGCATGGGCTTAGTTGCATGTGGGATCTTCCCAGACCAGGGATTGAACCTGTGTCCCCTGCACTGGAAGGCAGATTCTTAACCACTGGATCACCAGAGAAGTCCCTTGAAAACGTTCTTAACCTTTACTGACTAGCACTGAAGAAATGTGAGAACTTGTATTATCCTGAATCACATTCTGGAACTTTCCTGCCATGTGTTCAGTTGGGGTCCTCCTCCCTGGTGGGGCCACCCCTGTATGTGAAAGCTGATACTTTAGGATTGTCTTCTGTAACAGGGAAGCCCTCCAAGTGTTGATGTTCATGCCATGGAGAGGTTGCTCTGTGTTCTACCAATAGCTAGAGCCACTGGCCATTGAGTGAGCTCTTCCCTGGCTGGATCATCTATTTCCTTATGTATACAGTGAAAGTTCGAACTGACCCACTTCTGAAGTCTCATCTTGGGCCACCTTTAGCTATTTTTATCTCTATCCTGCTTCCTGGAGAAGACTGTGCTTTAAGAAATTAGCATCAATTCCAGTATGAAATGCCACTTTAATGAGACAGTAAAGAAAATGGCTTGGTTTTAGGTTAGTTTCCCAAAGTGGATTTTGAAAATCATGAAATGCATGGTTTGATATTATGGAATGTTAAGCTAATTTTTAAGACAAGGGGGAAAAAGGAAAAGAGGGTTATGATACTGTGAATTTGGGAGACGTTAAGTTTAAGCAAAACTGTTTATATGTTTACTGCAGGACTTTTCAGAGTCTTTAATGTCCTATAATCTCTAGCATGAGGCTTCCCTGGTGGCTTAGATAATAAAGGACCTGCCTGCAATGCAGGAGACCTGGGTTCAATCCCTGGGTCAGGAAGATGCGCTAGAAAAGGAAATGACTACCCACTCCAGTATTCTTGCCTGGAGAATTCTAGGGAAAGAGAAGCCTGGCGGTTTACAGTCCATGGGGTCTCAAAGAGTCAGACACAACTGAACAACTTTAATTTAAATTTAATTATATTAACCTCCAGCACAGGGATTTCCTCGCTGTAGGGGACTCACATTGGGACACACTGCAGTCTGAGACACACCAGCATCCTTTGCTAAGAACTACCCCTCCTCCTTAGCCATATGATGGTAGTAGGAGCAGCTGTGTAACTAAGCCACCTGCTTCAATCACTTCAGAGAGTGATTGTCCAAATCATATGGGACAATCACAATATGATATCCCCTTGAACTAGTGAGTTCCTTCTCCTTGAGTCTGTATTTGGACCCCAGAGCAGGGAGTGGTAGTCTCTCCCCATAACATGTAAAATGCAGGAGTTTTCAGTACATTGTACTAAGTACTTAGTATGTGGTATGTTCCAAGATGGGAACTGAGGAAGCAGCTTTCTATCCCAAACTTATCTGCATTAGCCTTTTAAGGAACAGCATCGTTTAAGCCTGTGCTCCACAGTTTCCACCCGGACTGCATTCTCATGAGTTTCAGAATATTCTTTCAGACTGTATTTTTCTCCTGTAATGAGAATTCAGGTAGGTAATTGTAGGTAATTGCTGGCATTGTTTCAGTGGTTCAGCATTGTGTGGCAGATATCCCTATATTCCTCTTGGTCTTTTCCTTATGGTCACAAAGCAGCTGCTGCTTCTCCAGCCATCCTTTTTTTTTTTTTTTTAATCCAAAGCCATGTAATGGAAGAAAAGATCATATCAACTGCATTTTCAACTTTTCACCAATAAAGTTAAAGCTTACTCAGATTCTAGAAATCCTTACAGCAGAGCTTTCTTATGTCTCAACAACCAAAATTGTGTTTCATGGGATTCCTCATGTGTTAAGGAGGCTGGCAAATTTGGAAATAGAATTGTTGTGATTGGTTTAAATCAATCCCAATCCACTGATTGAGGCTGGACACAGAGTGGTTAATCTAAATTGAGGTTCTGTTTTCATGGAAAAAGGAAGGAGTGAGTAATGAGAAGTCAAATTACAGAGTTTGCTTTGCCTGCAGCACCACTGTATTTAGGTAGACACTTATGAGCCTTCCAGAAGCTTCCTGGGGCTCAGAGAACTATTCAAGTGTCAATAAGCCAATAACTTTTCTGTTGGGGAGCCTTGAAGATGCCAGTTTCTCTCCTAAAGCAAATGTGTGAGATATAAGAATTATAGCCCTAGGCAGAATATAAGCATTTAAGGCAGCTGATCATTTTTCCTCTTGATTAATACTCTAACTTGTTCTTACCCTAACTTGACCTTCAATGATTTCACCATTCTTCTCTGTTGCCGCTTAGTATCTATCTATTTATATTGGTTAGTGGATTCCTTAAAATTTTTTTTAAATTAATTAATTTATTTTAATTGGAGGCTAATTACTTCACAATATTGTGGTGTTTTTTGCCATACATTGACATAAACCAGCCACGGGTGTACATGTATCTCCCATCCTAAACCCCCCTCCCACCTCCGTTCCCATCCCATCCCTCTGGATTGTCCCAGTGCACCGGCTTTCAGTGTGCTGTTTCATACACTGAACTTGGACTGGTCATCTATTTCACATATGGTGATATACATGTTTCAATGCTATTCTCTCAAATCATCCTACCCTGCCTTCTTCCACAGAGTCCAAAAGTCTGTTGTTATTTTTGTCTCATGTATCAGCTCATCATTACCAGCTTTCTAAATTCTATATATATATGTCAATATACTGCATTGGTGTTTTTCTTTCTGACTTACTTCATTACATATAATAGGCTCCAGTTTCATCCACCTCATTAGAACTTATTCAAATGAGTTATTTTTAATAGCTGAGTAATATTCCATTGTGTATATGTACCATGACTTTTTTATCCATTTGTCTGCCTATGGACATCTAGGTTGCTTCCATGTCCTAGCTATTGTAAACAGTGCTATGATGAATATTGGGGTACATGTGTCTCTTTCAATTCTAGTTTCCTTGGTGTGTATGCCCAGCAGTGGGATTGCTGGGTTGTATAGCAGTTCTATTTCCAGTTTTTCAAGAAATTTCCACTGCTCTCCATAGTGGCTGTACTAGTTTGCATTCTCACCAACAATGTAAGGGTGTTCCCTTTTCTCCATACCCTCCCCAGCATTTATTATTTGTAGACTTTTTGATTGCAGCTGTTCTGACTGGTGGTGTGAGATGGTACCTCATTGTGGTTTTGGTTTGCATTTCTCTGAAAATGAGTGAGGTTGAGCATCTTTTCATGTGTTTGTTAGCCATCTGTATGTCTTCTTTGGAGAAATGTCTGTTTAGTTCTTTGGCCTACTTTTTGATCAGGTCATTTATTTTTCTGATATGGAGCTGCATGAGCTGCTTGTATATTTTTGAGATTAATTGTCAGTTGTTTCATTTGCTATTATTTTCTCCCATTCTGAAGGCTGTCTTTTCACCTTGCTTATAATTTCCTCCATTGTGCAAAAGCTTTTAAGTTTGATTAGGTCCGATTTGTTTATTTTTGCTTTTATTTCCATTACTCTGGGAGGTGGGACATAGAGGATCTTACTGTGATTTATGTCAGAGAGTGTTTTGCCTATGTTTTCCTTTAGGAGTTTTATAGTTTCTGGTCTTATATTTAGATCTTTATCCACTTTGAGTTTATTTTTGTTATGGCATTAGAAAGTGTTCTAGTTTCATTCTTTTACAAGTGGTTGACCAGTTTTTCCCCCACTACTTGTTAAAGAGATTATCTTTCCTCCAGTGTACATTTTTGCCTCCTTTGTCAAATATAAGGTGTCCATAGGGGTGTGGATTTATCTCTGGGCTTTCTATTTTGTTCCATTGATCTGTATTTCTGTCTTTGTGCCAGTACCATACTGTCTTGATGACTGTAGCTTTGTAGTAAAGTCTGAAGTCAGGTAGGTTGATTCCTCCAGTTCCATTCTTCTTTCTCAAGATTGCTTTGGCTATTTGAGTTTTTTTGTATTTCCATACAAAGTGAAATTATTTGTTTTATTTATGTGAAAAATACCATTGGTAGCTTGATAGGGATTGCATTGAATCTATAGATTGCTTTGGGAGGTATACACATTTTCACTGTATTGATTCTTCCGATCCATGAACATGGTATATTTCTCCATCTATTTGTATCATCTTTGATTTCTTTCATCAGTGTTTTATAGTTTTATATATATAGGTCTTTTGTTTCTTTAGGTAGATTTATTCCTAAGTATTTTATTCTTTTCATCGCAAAGGTGAATGAGATTGTTTCCTTAATTTCTCTTTCTGTTTTCTCATTGTTAGTGTATAGGAATGCATGGGATTTTTGTGTATTAATTTTATAATCTGCAACTTTATTCATTGATTAACTCTAGTAATTTTTTGGTGGTGTCTTTAGGATTTTCTATGTAGAGGATCATGTCATCTGCAAACAGTGAGAGTTTTACTTATTTTCCAATCTGGATTCCTTCTATTTCTTTTTCTTCTCTGATTGCTATGGCTAAAACTTCCAAAACTGTGTTGAATAGTAGTGGTGAGAGTGAGCACCCTTGTCTTGTTCCTGACTTTAGGGGAAATGCTTTTAATTTTTTGCCATTGAGGATAATGTTTGCCATAGGTTTATCATATATGGCTTTTATTATGTTGAGGTATGTTCCTTCTATGCCTGCTTTCTGGAGGGTTTTTATCATAATGGATGTTGAATTTTGTGAAAGGCTTTCTCTGCATCTATTGAGATAATCATATGGCTTTTAGTTTTCAATTTGTTAATGTGGTGAATTACATTGATTGATTTGCAGATATTAAAGAATCCTTGCATCACTGGGATAAACCCCACTTGGTCATGATGTAAGATATTTTTAATATGTTGTTGGATTCTGTTTGCTAGAATTTTGTTGAGGATTTTTGCATCTGTTTTCATCAGTGATATTGTCCTGTAGTTTTCTTTTTTTGTGTGGCATCTTTGTCTGGTTTTTGTGTTAGGGTGATGGTTGCCTCATAGAATGAGTTTGGAAGTTTACCTCTGCAATTTTCTGGAATAGTTTAAGTAGGATAAGTGTTAGCTCTTCTCTAGATTTTGGATAGAATTCACCTGTGAAACCATCTGGTCATGGGCTTTTGTTTGTTGGCAGATTTTTGATTACTGTTTCGATTTCTATGCTTGTGATGGGTCTGTTAAGATTTTCTATTTCTTCCTGGTTCAGTTTTGGAAGGTTAAGTTTTTCTAAGAATTCCTCCATTTCTTCCTAATTGTCCATTGTATCGGCATATAGTTGCTGATGGTAGTCTCTTATGATCCTTTATATTTCCGTGTTGTCTGTTGTGATCTCTCCATTTTCATTTCTAATTTTGTTGATTTGATTCTTCTCCCTTTTTTTCTTGATGAATCTAGCTAATGGCTTGTCTATTTTATTTTTTTCTCAAAGAACCAGCTTTTAGTTTTGTTGATTTTTGCTATATTCTCCTTTGTTTCTTTTTCATTTATTTCTGCTCTAATTTTTATGATTTCTTTCCTTCTACTAACCCTGGAGTTCTTCATTTCTTCTTTTCTAGTTGCTTTAGATGCAAAGTTAGGTTATTTATTTGATTTTTCTCTTGTTTCTTGAGGCAAGCTTGTATTGCCACAAACCTTCTCCTTAGCACTGCTTTTATGGTATCCCATAGGTTTTGGGTTGTTGTGTTTTCATTTTCATTTGTTTCCGGGCATATTTTGATTCCTTTTTGATTTCTTCTGTAATTTGTTGGTTATTCAGAAGTGTGTTGTTTAGCCTCCATATGTTTGTATTTTTAATAGTTTTTTCCCCCCTGTAGTTGACATTTAATCTTACTGCATTGTGATCAGAAAAGATGCTGGAATGATTTCAATTTTTTGAATTTACCAAGGCTAGATTTATGGCCCAGCATGTGATCTATCCTGGAGAATGTTCCATGTACACTTGAGAAAAAGGTGAAATTCACAGTTTTGGGGTGGTATGTCCTATAGATATCAATTAGGTGTAACTGGTCCATTGTATTATTTAAAGTTTGTGTTTCCTTGCTAATTTTCTGTTTGGTTGATCTGTCCATAGGTTTGAGTGGGGTATTAAAGTCTCCCACTATTATTGTGTTACAGTTAATTTCCCCTTTCATACTTTTTAGCATTTGCCTTACGTATTGAGGTAAGGGGTTGAGTTGCATATATATTTATAATTGTTGGGTGCATATATGCACCCTTCTATGTTGGTGCATATATATTTATAATTGTTATATCTTCTTCTTGGATTGATCCTTTGATTATTATGTAGTGTCCTTCTTTGTCCCTTTTCACAGTCTTTATTTCAAAGTCTATTTTATCTGTCATGAGTATTGCTATTCCTGCTTTCTTTTGGTCTCCATTTGCATGAAATATCTTTTTCCAGCCCACCACTTTCAGTATGTATGTGTCCCTTGATTTGAGGTGGGTCTCTTGTAGACAGCATATATAGGGGTCTTGTTTTTGTATCCATTCAGCCAGTCTTTGTTTTATGGTTGGGGCATTCAACCCATTTACATTTAAGGTAATTATTGATAAGTATGATCCCATTGCCATTCACTTTGTTGTTTTGGGTTCAAGTTTATAAACCTTTTCTGTGTTTCCTGTCTAGAGAAGATCCTTAAGCATTTGTTGAAGAGCTGGTTTAGTGGTGCTGAATTCGCTCAGATTTTGCTTGTCTGTAAAGCTTTTGATTTCTCCTTCATATTTGAATGAGATCTTTGCTGGGTAGAGTGATCTGGGTTGTTGGTTTTTCTCTTTCATGACTTTAAGTATGTCTTGCCATTCCCTTCTGTCCTGAAGAGCTTCTATTGAAAGGTCACCTGCTATCCTTATGGGGATCCCCTTGTGTGTCATTTTTCGCTTTTCCCTTGCTGCTTTTAATATTTACTCTTTGTGTTTGATCTTCATTAGTTTGATTAATATGTGTCTTGGGGTGTTTTGCCTTGGGTTTATCCTGTTTGGGATGCTCTAGGTTTCTTGGACTTCGGTAACTGTTTCCTTCCACATTTTAGGAAAGCTTCCAACTATTATCTCCTCTCATGCCCTTTCTTTTGGTCTTATTCTTCTGGGACTCCTATGATTTGAATGTTGGGGTATTTAACATTGTCCCAGAGTCTCTGAGGTTGTTCTCATTTCTTTTCCCCCTTTCTGCTTCGTTTATTTCCACCATTTTCTATCTTCCACCTCACTTATCTTATTCCTCAGTTATTCTACTGTTGGTTCCCTCCAGAGTGCTTTTGATCTCATTTATTGCATTATTTATTATTGATGGATTCTTCTTTATTTCTTCTCGGTCCTTGTTAAACATTCTTGCATCTTCTCAATCTTTGTCTCTAGTCTATCTGTAACTCCATTTTGTTTTCAAGATTTTGGATCATCTGTACTATCATTATTCTGAATTCTTTTTCAGATAGAACCCCTATCTCCTCCTCTTTGTTTGGTTTGGTGGGCATTTATCATGTTTCTCTACCTGATAATATTTCTCTGCCTTTTAATTTTGTTTAGGTTGCTGTGTTTGGGGTGGCCTTTCTGTAGGCTGAAAGTTCGTGGTTCCACTTTATTGTGGAGCCTGCTCCCTGTGTGTGGGATTGGACTAGTGGCTTGTCAAGGTTTCCTGGTTATGGGAGCTTGCATCTGTGTTCTCATGGATGGAGCTGGATCTCTTCTTTCTGAAGTGAAATGATGTGTCCAGTGGTGAGTTCTGGGCTGTATGTGGGTTTGGCATGGCTTTGGACAGCTTGTCTTTGAATGCTCAATGCTGTGTTTCTGCTTTGCTGGAGAATTAGCATGGTATGTCTTGCTCTGGAACTTGTTGGCTCTTGGGTGGAGTTTGGTTTCAGTGTAGGTATAGAGGCTTTTGGGTGAGCTCTTTTCTATTAATGTTCCCTGGAATCAGGAGTTCTATGATGTTCTAAAGTTCTGGAGTTTAATCTCTTGCTTCTGGCTTTCTGTCTTATTCTTACAATAGCCTCAAGACTTCTCCATCCATACAGCACAGATGATAACACATCTCGGTTAATGGTGAAAGAATTCTCCACAGCAAGGGACACCCAGAGAGGTTCACAGAGTTACATGGAGAAGAGAAGAGGGAGGAGGGAGAGAGAGGTGACCAGGAGGAGAAAAGGGAGAGTCAAAAGGGGAGAGAGCAATCTAGCCAGTAATCAGTTCCCTAAGTGTTCTCCACAGCCTGGAACACCCAGAGAGATTCACAGAGTTAAGGAGAGAAGAGAAGGGGGAGGGAGGAGAGAGATTCACCGAGTTAAAGAGAGAAGAGAAGAGAGAAGGAGGAGATAGAGGTGACCAGGGGAAAAATAGGGAGAGTCAAAAGGGGAGAGAGCAGTCAAGTGGGTAATCACACCCCTAAGTGAAAATGGATACTGAAGATTAGATTCTCAAAGGTACAAAATTGATAACAAGTACCCTGGTGGCTCAGAGGTTAAAGCATCTGCCTGCAAGGCGGGAGACCCAGGTTCAGTCCCTGGGTTGGGAAGATCCCTTGGAGAAGGAAATGGCAACCCACTCCAGTATTCTTGCCTGGAGAATCCCATGGATGGAGGAGCCTGGTAGGTTACAGTCCATGGAGTCATGTGTTTGGGGTGGCCTTTCTGTAGGCTGAAAGTTTGTGGTTCCACTTTATTGTGGAGCCTGCTCCCTGTGTGTGGGATTGGACTAGTGGCTTGTCAAGGTTTCCTGGTTATGGGAGCTTGCATCTGTGTTCTCGTGGATGGAGCTGGATCTCTTCTTTCTGAAGTGAAATGATGTGTCCAGTGGTGAGTTCTGGGCAGTATGTGGGTTTGGCATGGCTTTGGACAGCTTGTCTTTGAATGCTCAATGCTGTGTTTCTGCTTTGCTGGAGAATTAGCATGGTATGTCTTGCTCTGGAACTTGTTGGCTCTTGGGTGGAGTTTGGTTTCAGTGTAGGTATAGAGGCTTTTGGGTGAGCTCTTTTCTATTAATGTTCCCTGGAATCAGGAGTTCTATGATGTTCTAAAGTTCTGGAGTTAAATCTCTTGCTTCTGGCTTTCTGTCTTATTCTTACAATAGCCTCAAGACTTCTCCATCCATACAGCACAGATGATAACACATCTCGGTTAATGGTGAAAGAATTCTCCACAGCAAGGGACACCCAGAGAGGTTCACAGAGTTACATGGAGAAGAGAAGAGGGAGGAGGGAGAGAGAGGTGACCAGGAGGAGAAAAGGGAGAGTCAAAAGGGGAGAGAGCAATCTAGCCAGTAATCAGTTCCCTAAGTGTTCTCCACAGCCTGGAACACCCAGAGAGATTCACAGAGTTAAGGAGAGAAGAGAAGGGGGAGGGAGGAGAGAGATTCACCGAGTTAAAGAGAGAAGAGAAGAGAGAAGGAGGAGATAGAGGTGACCAGGGGAAAAATAGGGAGAGTCAAAAGGGGAGAGAGCAGTCAAGTGGGTAATCACACCCCTAAGTGAAAATGGATACTGAAGATTAGATTCTCAAAGGTACAAAATTGATAACAAGTACCCTGGTGGCTCAGAGGTTAAAGCATCTGCCTGCAAGGCGGGAGACCCAGGTTCAGTCCCTGGGTTGGGAAGATCCCTTGGAGAAGGAAATGGCAACCCACTCCAGTATTCTTGCCTGGAGAATCCCATGGATGGAGGAGCCTGGTAGGTTACAGTCCATGGAGTCACAAAGAGTCGGACACGACTGAGCGACTTCACTATCACCAAAAAGCAAAGATTAAAAATGTAGAGTTTAGACTCTCAAAAAACAATATTAAAAATACAAAACAAAATAAATCACAAAAATTATAAAAATATATATATGAAGTTTGCCTTAAAAATAGGGTCTTTTTTTTTTTGCAAGGTTATTGTAGGTTATAAAAATGAAAATTAAAGGAGTAATAAAGAACTTAAATTTAAAAAAGAAATTAAAAAGTGATAATAGGAAAAATATATCTAGGAAATTCACTGGATCTGTTGTGGGCAGTGTGGGGTCAGTTCAGTTTCAGATCGTTCCTTGTTCCAGCTTGTACTTGTTCTCAAGGTCTATAGGCCCCTCCAATGCTCAGTCAGTGTTAACTACAGGGTTTTAATCTGTTGCACCTGTCACTTTCAGAGCAGTTCCCTCTTTGTTTATTTTGGCTTCCTCTTTTTGCAAGGCTCTTCAGTGTCTAATTTCTGCCCTGACACAAGGGGGCAAAGGTGATAAATTATTTAGGCTCACTTGTTCAGTTGAGTTGTGGGGAGGGAGGGACACTGCAAACAAATATCGCTGGCGTGTGTGGGGAGAGCTCGCAGTGTATGGACCACCCTGGGTGTGCCCCAGCTCAAGGCGGTGTGTGCTTCCCGGGTCTACACTGCTCAGGCTCCAGGGTGTTCTGCAGGGCACTGTCCCTGCGTTCTGTGGACTTCCCAGGTCTAAGCTGCTCAGGTTCAGGTTATTGGGTACTCTGCAAGGGCACACACTCAGTTGGGCATGCGTTCTGTGCCCTTCCCAGGTCCAAGCAGCTCAGACAACCAGGTGTTTGGCAAGCGCACTGTCCCATGTGGGCCATGCGTCTTAATCACCTCCCCAGTTCGGCCGCTCGGTTTCCCTGGGTGCGCCATGAGAGCGCTGTCTCAGGTGAGTCGTGTGTCTCCTCTAGGGAGCTGATCTCAGGCTGCAACCTTCCTGGCATATGTCAACCATCCAGGATCCCAGGAAGACATGGTTTGCAACTGGGAGCCTGCTCACAGTTTGGTGGAGGATGCCGGTCTTTGGGGTTGGGATTGCAGCAGCCCCTTGCCTTCCCTCTGGTTGTTGCCCACCTGCCTCTCTGCATCCAGCGGTGGGAGGGCCCTGTGTGCAGCCAGCTAGCTCTCCTTTGGTGTTTCAATCCTTTGGTCTGTGAGCGGGCCAAGCTGCGCGTTAGAGCCTTTCGCGGGAAAGTTCTCTTTCTCTTTTTTTTTCTTTCTGGTAATCCCACAGTTTGGGTTGCTATCTCACTTTAGCTCCATCAGATTGTCCAGGGCACTCCTGGTCCTTGCTCTAAGCACTGATTATGCCACCCATGCCTCCCTGTCCAGCCCCTGCTCGCTGGTGGCGGTTGTGAGCATCTGGGCTACTTCTCTGCAGGGCAGTTGTGGACAGCCAGCTAGCTCTCCTTTGGTGTTTCAATCCTTTGGTCTGTGAGCGGGCCAAGCTGCGCGTTAGAGCCTTTCGCGGGAAAGTTCTCTTTCTCTTTTTTTTTCTTTCTGGTAATCCCACAGTTTGGTTGCTATCTCACTTTAGCTCCATCAGATTGTCCAGGGCACTCCTGGTCCTTGCTCTAAGCACTGATTATGCCACCCATGCCTCCCTGTCCAGCCCCTGCTCGCTGGTGGCGGTTGTGAGCATCTGGGCTACTTCTCTGCAGGGCAGTTGTGGATAGGCACCTATTCTGTGGCTTTGTTTTTTTTTTTTTTCCTCCCGGTTATGTTGCCCTCTGAGATTCCAAAACTCCCCACAGACCCGCCTGTGAGAGGGTTTCCTTCTGTTTGGAAATTTCTCGTCCTTCATGACTCCCTCCCCAGGTCTCTGTCCCTAACTCTATGTCTCTCTTTTTGTCTTTTATATTTTGTCCTACCTCCTTTTGAAGAGAATGGGCTGCCTTTCTGGGTGCCTGGAGTCCTCTGCCAGCATTCAGAAGCTGTTTTGTGGAAGTTGCTCAGCGTTCAAATGACCTTTAGGTGAATTTGTGGGGGAGAAAGGGGTCTCCCCGTCCTATTCTTCTGGAATCTTCAGACAAGAGAGCAGTGGTTTCCTTCTTTTAGGATTTTTTTTTGGGGGGTGTGGACTATTCTTAAATTCTTTATTAAACTTGTTACAATGTTGTTTCTGTTTTATGTTTTGGTATTTTGGTCCTGAGACATGTGGGGTCTTAGCTCCCCAACCAGGGATTGAACTGGGGCTCCTTTCATTGGAAGCAAAGTCTTAACCGCTGGACCTCAGGGAAGTAACCATTAGTGGGTTCTTATACATATTTCCTTGGTGTGCAATGGCCCCTCAGAAAGGATGATGCTTGCTCCATGGCAGGTATTGTTCTACGCATTTTACAAATAAAACTCATTTTTATCTTCATAAGCACTAGAAAAGTACTCTGTAATACAGGTGCTATTATTAGCATCACTTTTTAAGTGGGAAAACTGAGGTTCAGAGACATTAAAGTACTTGTTGATGAGTAAATGATAGAGCCAGATTTGAAGCAAAACTGTATGACTCCAGAGTTCACAGTCTCAACCTTACTGTAGGCACCTAAGCCGCTCGGTTTCCCTGGGTGCGCCATGAGAGCGCTGTCTCAAGTGAGTTGTGTGTCTCCTCTAGGGAGCTGATCTCAGGCTGCAACCTTCCTGGCAGATGTCAACCGTCCAGGATCCCAGGAAGACATGGTTTGCAACTGGGAGTCTGCTCACAGTTTGGTGGAGGATGCCGGTCTTTGGGGTCGAGATTGCAGCAGCCCCTTGCCTTCCCTCTGGCTGTTGCCCACCTGCCTCTCTGCCTCTGGCTGTGAGAGGGCCCTGTGTGCAGCCAGCTAGCTCTCCTTTGGTGTTTCAATCCTTTGGTCTGTGAGCGGGCCAAGCTGCGTGTTAGAGCCTTTCGCAGGAAAGTTCTCTTTCTCTTTTTTTTTCTTTCTGGTAATCCCACAGTTTGGGTTGCTATCTCACTTTAGCTCCATCAGATTGTCCAGGGCACTCCTGGTCCTTACTCTAAGCACTGATTATGCCACCCACGCCTCCCTGTCCAGCCTCTGCTCGCTGGTGGCGGTTGTGAGCATCTGGGCTACTTCTCTGCAGGGCAGTTGTGGTTAGGCACCTATTCTGTGGCTTTGTTCC
>SJXQ01003892.1:0-25919 GCA_006408695.1 Aepyceros melampus | reverse complement strand
CACAGCTGAATTCTACCAAAAATTTTGAGAAGAGCTAACACCTATCCTACTCAAACTCTTTCAGAAAATTTCAGAGGAAAGTAAACTTCGAAACTCATTCTATGAGGCCACCATCACCCTAATACCAAAACCTGACAAAGATGCCACATATATATTTTCTTTATACTTTGGGTTAGAATCCAATACTCTGCTATTTATTCTTTGCTCAAGTTGTTCCAGCTTTGACCACTGGGAGCTCTTTCAGATTCACTCCTGTGACCCACTGACATACCATCTCCTTTTATGGGGGAGCACTACCTTACTGAAAATCCCATGGATGGAGGAGCTTGCTGGGCTACAGTCCACAGGGTTGCAAAGAGCTGGACACGACTGAGCAACTTCACTTTTACTTCCTTACTTTTTAACTCTATGAGATACTCTAGGCTTATTTTGCATTTTCCAGTCCTAGAATCAGCCATTTCTCCTGAGACCCTTGGTTCCTTTTGTAGGAGAATGAATGGTATTGAGAAAACAAGGCTGGCAGGTGGTGACAAACTGTTTTTATTGTTCTTTAAACTTTCCCCTGTTCCCCATTAGACATAAGCCTCACCTTCAGCTTGCTGTCTTTCTCACCATTTATCTCCTGTAACTGGAATATTAGTTGTTTGTTGAATGAATGAAGTTTATTGGAACATATTTTAGCTTTTTCTTTTTTTCTTTCAACATTGCCACTAAATTTACTTCCATACAGTGCTGTCACATAGCTAGATCGAGAAGTTGTGCCGTGCCTTAGCTTCCTGTTACTATGAAGGGGTGGAGATCTCACATAATGCAGACATGTGTAATGCACTCACCACGTATGTACTGCCACGCATGCATTTCACCAGCTGTCACTGGTAGTCAATGTATATTTGCAATTCACTGTTACTTGTTTGTATTCCTGGCCAAAGACTTGGAAAGAAAAGATGCTTTGTTCCTCGTTCTCCTTAAGTCCTTTTCCTTCCACCGATTTCCAAATACAAAAATTGGACCAGCGCCTCAGGCTTGACTCCAGCGTCATTTCCTTTGTGTTGCCTTCTGATCTTTCTGTCCCAAGTCTGAATCCTGTGAGTACTGTGTTTATACTTACACTGTGGCATTTACACTTTATTAATTGTATTTATTTGTATATGTCATGTGTCTCTGTGTATGTACACTCAGTTGCTCAGTCGTGTCTGACTCTTTGCAACTCTGTAGTCCGCCAGTCTCCTCTGTCCATGAGATTCTCTAGACAAGAATACTGGAGTGGGTTGCCATTTCTAACTCTAGGGGAGCTTCCCAACCCAGGGATCAAACCCATATCTCTTACATTTCCTGCTTTGGCAGGCAGATTCTTTACTACTGATGCTCCCGTAAGACTGTAAGTTAACTGCAGGCAGGAGCTATATCAGATTCAACTTTTTGCCTCCAAATAGTAACAAGGAATCAATTGTTCAAAAATAATTGGAAACTTAAAAAAATTAGTGTAACTTTTAATCTATATTAGCTATCATTAGTATGTAAAAATAGTTAAATTCCAGGAGGAAAAAAGGCAAATGAATCAGCCAATCAAAAGGACTGGGAAACTATAAACAGTAAATTCTAGGGATGAAACTATAGATGATTTCTATGTTGTTGTTGTTCAGTCACTCAGGCGTGTCCAACTCTTTGCAACCCCGTGGACTGCAGCACTCCAGGCTTCCCTGTCCATCACCAAGTCCCGGTTCTTGCTCAAACTCATGTCCATCGAGTTGGTGATGCCATCCCACCGTCTCATACTCTGTCGCCCCCTTCTCCTCTTGCCTTCAATCTTTCCCAGCATCAGGGTCTTTTCCAGTGAGTCGGCTCTTCCTATCAGGTGGCCAAAGTATTGGAGCTTCAGCTTCAGCATCAGTCCTTCCAATGAATATTCAGGGTTGATTTTCTTTAGGATGGACTGGCTTGATCTCCTTGTGGTCCAAGGGACTCTCAAGAGTCTTTTCTAGTACCTCAGTTCAAAAGCATCAATTCTTCAGCACTCAGTCTTCTTTATGGTCCAATTTTCACACCATACATGACTATTGGAAAAAATTTAGCTTTGACTAGATGGACCTTTGTTGGCAAATTAATGTCTCTGATTTTTAATGATCTTTAATACACAGTGATTTTTAATACACTGTCTAGATTTGTCATAGCTTTTCTTCTGAGCAAGCATATTTTAATTTCATGGCTGTAATCACTGTCTGCAGTGATTTTGGAGCTCAAGAAAATAAAGTCTGTCACTGTTTCCATTGTTTCCTCATCTATTTGCCATGAAGTGATGGGACTGGATGCCATGATCTTTGTTTTTTTTTTTTTTTAAACTTCTATTTGTTTATTTAATTTTAATATAAATTTATTTATTTTAATTGGAGGATAATTACTTTACAATATTATATTGGTTTTGCCATACATCAACATGAATCTGCCAGTTTTAAGCCAGAGCTAAAGAATGAGACTGCAATGAATTTCCCTTCTCATTCTTAAAACCTCAGATTGCAATAATACTTAATAACATCTGGCACTCGATATGGTGACAAATTTAAATATATGTGTGAAGCCAAGAGGAATCTGACCTAGAATTACAAAAAGACACACATACAAGAAAATTTATTACAATGTTGTTTGTAACAATGGATATATATATATATATAGTGAAAAAAGTGAAGTAAAATAACAACAACAACAACAACAACAAAAAGTAAAGCAAATTGGAGGCACCTTAATGTCTATCGCTAACAAATGATTGGTACTTCTAAACTAAGAGATATTGTGTAGCTATTAAAAACAAATGAGAGACTTTCCTGGTGGCCCAGTGGCTTAAAATCCACGTGCCAGTGCAAATGATATGAGTTCAATTCCTGATCTGGAAAGACCCCACATGCCAAGGAGCAACTAAGCCCATGCGCCACAACTACTGAGCCTGTATTCTAGAGCTCCCGAGCTACAGCTTCTGAGCCCACATGCTCTAGGGCCCATGCTTTGCAATAAGAGAGGTCACTGCAATGAAAAGCCTGTGCACCACAGCTGGAGAGTAGCTCCCATTTGCTGAACTAGAGAACATCCATGCACAGCAATGAAAACCCAGGGCAATCAAAAATAAATAAACAATACATAAAACAATTGAGATCTCTGGCTGTTTCCTGGAGAGATGTACATGATATGCTGTAGAAGTGGAGTGATGAGTAGAGAGCTCTTGTAAAAGCACCGACCCCCAGTAAGTCTGTACAGGAAAGGAGAAAGACATGGGAAGAGACTAGCCAGATGGGTGGGGATCTGGGAGGGGCAGTTATAACTCTCATACAGGGTGACCAGGTAGCTTTTCATTCAGTAAAGGACACACTTATTTTCTGTCTTCATCCATTCAGGCTGCTGTAGGAGATGACCATAGGCTGGGTAGCTTATAAACAACAGAAATTTATTGCTTGCAGTTCTGGAGGCTGGGACATCTAGGATCAAGGCACCAGCAGATTCTGGTGTCTCTCCAGTAGATTCTGTCTTTCTGGTTCACAGACAGCTATCTGCTTTCTGTTTTTTCATATGGTAGAACAGGGAGGAACTCTCTGGGGTCTCTTTTATAAGGGCACTAATACTGTTCATGAGGGCTCCACCTTCATGACCTCATCACCTTCCAAAGTGAAGTGCAAGTCGCTCAGTTGTGTCTGACTCTTTGCAACCCCATGGACTATACAGTTCATGGAATTCTCCAGGCCAGAATACTGGAGTGAGTAGCCCGTTCCCTTCTCCAGGGGATCTTCCTGACCCAGGGATTAAACCCAGGTCTCCTGCATTGCAGGCGGATTCTTTACCAGCTGAGCCACAAGGGAAGCCCAACAATACCAGAGTGGGTACCCTATCCCTTCTCCAGCAGACCTTCCTGACCCCGGAGGAGAATGGGGGTCTCCTGCATTGCAGGCAGATTCTTTACCAACTGAGCTATCAGGGAAGCCAAAGACCATACTTAAAATACCATCCAAAGGCCACACTTAGAATACTATCAGTTTGAGAGTTATAATTTTAACATATGAATTGGGGGACAGAGGGGGGAACATAATCATTAGGTACATTGTACCTGATGATGACCATGATCTGTTAATCCCATCAATTCCCACATGAAGATTACATTAATGTTTAGTATTTCAGAGGTCTTGGATGTTGTTTGGGGATTCCCCTGTAGGTTGCTCATATCGCTATGGCATCTGGAATTTAGATGAGAGAGCAGCCATTCATGTTGATTAATTTATTTTTGTTTGTGGTGTTTGAAAATTCTGAGCTTTATCTGTCAGAGGGGTGAGATTAAAAGGGCTGATTATCAGTCTTCCCCTTTTTACTTAATTAGAAAGGGTTTATAGAGCATTTAAAATGCCATTTTATCCATTCAAATGGATGTCCATTCAAATGGATGACAAACATCTGAAAAGATGCTCAGACTTACAAGTCAGAGAACTGTCAATTAAGGTAACAATGAGATACATCTCTCAGGCTGAGAAAACAATGGAAAAGACTAATTACATCTCCTACCAGTGGGGTAGCAGGAAAAGGGTTACTCTCTCATATTGGAGAAGATAAGAGTTCCTTCAGCTGTTTTGGCCACATTTATTCAAATTAAAACATGCAGATTACTTAAAATTGTTATACAATATTTGATATGCATCAAATAATGAAGGAAATAAGATATATGCAAATTATAAAAAATAATGATAAAATAAGCATTCATGAGCCCACTTCCAGTCTAAGAATTGGATCATCACCATTACTGTTGAATCCTCTGGCAAGCTACTTTCCAGATAACCACAATCCTATTTTCTTGCTTTGTTCTATTAAAAACAGTTAAAAAAAAATACATATACTCTTTGATCCTGCAGTCTCTCCTGGGACTCTATCTCAAAGAAAATAGAAAGCCATACTGAATACGGACATTTGTAGAAAGAATTTATTGCAGCATTGTTAGTTGGAAGAGAGGGGACATAACAGCATGCTTGTTAATGATTGAATAAATTATAGGATGTCCACACCATGGAATTTTGTGCAGCCATTAAAAAACGATGAATTAGAGTAATACCAGATGCCTTGGAGGGCTTTCCATGGCATGTTGGGAATAAGAAAACAGGAACCAGGAATGTGAGAAAAATGACAAATGCCCATGTATTGTGTAGAGTGTGCGTGCTGCGTGCTAAGTGGCTTCAGTATTGTCAAACTCTGTGCAACCCTCTGCACTGTAGCCCACCAGGCTCTTCTGTCCTTAGCATTTTCCAGGCAAGAATACTGGAGTGGGTTGCCCTCCTCCAGTGGATCTTCAACTCAGGGATTGAACCCTCATCTCTTATGTCTCCTGCATTGGCCGGAGTGTTCTTTACCACTAGTGCCACCTGGAAAGACAGGTGTAGGGTGTGTAAAAACATCTAATTGTGTGACTATATGACTGGAGACAAATTTGGAAGAATATACTCTGCTGCTGCTAAGTTGCTTCAGTCGTGTCCGACTCTGTGTGACCCCATAGACGGCAGCCACCAGGCTCCCCCATCCCTGGGATTCTCCAGGCAAGAACACTGGAGTGGGTTGCCATTTCCTTCTCTAGTGCATGAAAGTGAACAGTGAAAGTGAAGTCGTTGAGTCGTGTCCGACTCTTAGCGACCACAGCCTACCAGACTCCTCCATCCATGGGATTTTCCAGGCAAGAGTACTGGAGTGGGTTGCCATTGCCTTCTCCTTGAATATACTCTAGGTTGCCCAAAAGGTTTATCAGAGAGGGGGACAATGGTGTGAAGGGGAAGGAGGAAGGATTGAATAGGTGGGCCAAAGAAGAAGGAAAAAAAACTTATGTGGGCCTCAGTTGCTTCATCAGAGAAACAGGGATAAAAATTCTTTGTTGTTGTTGTTGTTGTTATTGCAGGGCTTATGTGAAGATTTCACAAATGATACGAAAGCCTTCCTGAAAATATTCAAGACTCTGCCCAAATGTGATGGTCAGATTTATTATAATGTGCAGTTGATACTTAGGATACTGATGTGGTGCAGTGCCAGGCTGTTGCTTCAGTCATGTCTGACTCTTTGCGACCCTATGGGCTGTAGCCCACCAGGCTCCTCTGTCCATGGGGTTCTCCAGGCAAGAATACTGAGTGAGTTTCTGGGTCCTCCTCTAGAGCATCTTCCTGACCCAGGGATTGAATGCACATCTCATGCGGTTCCTGAATTGTAGATGGGTTCTTTACCATGGAGCCAACTGAGGAAGCCCAATGATGTGGTATTGAGACAATACTTTATTATTCTAGGCCTAATATGGTTTAATCTATTAGGCAAGGAGAGTGATAACTAACCCAACTGATGACTGGGTGTCCTTCTAGGTGAGCTAATAAACTCACACTGCCTGGATGCCTGTAGGTCTGGATACTCCTGTGCTCAACCATGTTAAGGTTCAAAATATGACCCATTTAGCCTGATTGATGAATGATTCCCTTCTTTCCATGTTTTAGCCAAACCATGTTCAAAACAACACTGCTGTGTCTGACAAAATGGGAGATGTGTTCTCTCACAGGGCCATACCATCTTGGATTCTTTTGATCACAATGAAATGAAAGTTGCCAGACTATGTGGGATATACACAGTGGATTTGTTAGGGTTGCTGTAACAAACTGCTCGGGCTTCCCTGGTGACTCAGCAGTAAAGAATCGCCTGCCAATGCAGGAGACACTGGTTCGATCCCTGGGTTGGGAAGCCCTCTTCCCTGGAGGAGGAAATAGCAACACACTCCAATATTTTTTTAAAAATAATTTTATTTATTTATTTATTTTTTGGCTTCACTGGGCCTTTGTTGCTCAAGGGCTTTTTTCTAATTCTGGGCGAACGGGGCTACTTTCTGTTAATAGCTGCGGTGCATGGGCTTCTCACTGCAGTGGCTTCTGTTGTTGTGGAGCACAGGCTCTAGGGCGCAAGCTCAGTAGTTGTGGCACGTGGGCTCACTGGTTGTGGCTGCTGCTGCTCCTGCTAAGTCGCTTCAGTCGTGTCTGACTCTGTGCGACCCCAGAGACGGCAGCCCACCAGACTCCCCCATCCCTGGGATTCTCCAAGCAAGAACACTGGAGTGGGTTGCCATTTCCTTCTCCAATGCATGAAAGTGAAAAGTGAAAGTGAAGTCGCTCGTCGTGTCTAACTCTTAGAGACCCCATGGACTGCAGCTTACCAGGCTCATCTGTCTATGGGATTTTCCAGGCAAGAGTACTGGAGTGGGGTTCCATTGCCTTCTCCTATTGGTTGTGGCAAGCTGGTTTGATTGCTCCGTGGCATGTGGGATCTTTCCAGACCAGGAATCTAACTCATGCCCCCTGCACTGGCAGGTGGATTATTCACCACTGAGCCACAAGCGAAGCCCCACTCCAGTATTCTTGCCTGGGAAATCCCATGGACAGAGGAGCCTGGAGGACTAAAGTCCACATATAAGGGTTATAATATGACATTTCTCCTCTGTCTTACTTCACTCAGTGTGATGATCTCTAGTGGAAAAGCCTATTTTTAAGTTTCTCTTGAATCCCTGGTGGCCCAACAGTAAAGAATCTGGCTGCAGTGTACAAGATGTGGGTTGGGATGATCCCCTGGAGGAGGAAATGGCTGCCCACTCCTGTATTCTTGCCTGGAAAATTCCAAGGACAGAGGAGCCTGGTGGGCTACTCCATGGAGTTGCAAGAGTCAGACAACACTTAGTGACTAAACCACCACCACCAAGCAGTGATTAACACATTTTAATCTGGGAATGACTTTAGATCTGCAGAAATTTATAGATGGTACAGACAGTTCTCATATTATAGCACATCCCCTCCCCTGCCTCCAGTTTCCTCCATTGTTAACATCTGACATCACCACCAGTACATTTGTTAAAACTCAGACACTGGCATTTTGCTATTAATTAAACTCCAAATTTATTTCACTTTCACCAATTTTCCATTGTTGTTGTTCAGTCGCTAAGTTGTGACCAGCTCTTTGTAACCCCATGGAGTGCAGCATGCCAGGCTTCTTTGTCCTTCACTCTCTCCTAGAGTTTGCTCAAATTCATATCCACTAAGTTGATGATGCTATCTAACCATCTCATCTTCTGCTACCCCCTTCTCCTTTTGCCTTCAATCTTTCCTGGGATCAGGGTCTTTTCCAATGAGTTAGCTCTTTGCATAGGTGGCCAAAGTATTTTGAGCTTCAGCATCAGCATTAGTCCTTCTAATGAATATTCAGGGTTGATTTCCTTTAGGATTGACTGGTTTAATCTCTTTGCTGTCCAAGGGACTCTCAAGAGTCTTCTCCAGCACCACAGTTCAAAAGCATTAATTCTTCAGTGCTCAGCCTTCTTTATGGTCCAACTCTCACATCCATACATGACTACTGGAAAAACTGTAGCTTTGATTGCATGGATCTGTTAGGTAGTTAGAATAGGAAAAAGGAGTCCAAAATGGTAGTGGCCAAAAGACAAAGAAGGGAAAAGCCCATGCAAATAGAACAAAGGAAGTTCCAAGGACCAGAGTGAGGACCTCAGGTAAAACAAACAGCCCTCCTGGTTAGCCCAATTTGCATAGGGCAGGCTCAGAGCAGAGGAGACAAATGTATAAAAGGAGGAAGCCTAGAAGGATTGGGGCTTCTCTTTGCGTCTTTTGGGTTGGCCCACCCTCATGCCTTGAGGATGTATTTTCCTTTGCTCGCCAATAAAACTGAGCTATAACACTGGTCCATTCGTTGCTTCAAATTTTTGCTGCAGCAAGACAGAACTGAGGAAATTACACACTCTCCCAACATATATGGTGCCATGACTTGGATTTAACCTGGCTGAAACAACCTGGGCTCGGCCCCCGCAAGGCGGAGGCCAAGCACAACAGAAGCCCAGCTTGGCAAAAGCCCCCAAGGTGGAAGCTGAATGTGAAGAAAACCCAGCACAGGGGAAATGACAAGAGGCCCAGCATACTGGAAACTGGGAGAGCAAAAACAAACTCAGCAGAAAGCTTATGCGGTTCAGTCTCAGATTCCAGAAGACCTGCAGTTAAGGTAGGAGGTCCTCATTCCTGTGGCTGGAGGGACATATGGCTAACAAAATCTTAATTCCTTTACAATCTCTTATTTCTTCAAACCCCTTGTGAACAGTCTAGTGACAGTGGGTGCCCTGGGGTGTCCCAAAGGCTCTACTATCTGTTGTGCCTTAGTAGCTATGCCCAAGTGGGTGGGGGTTCTTCTGTCCTTAATCTTCTTTGTGCCAAGGATCAGGCCAATGAAAACTGTGAGCACAGGTCAGGTATTTAGCAGATTTCCTAGCAGGTTATGAAGGGGATTCCTCGGCATATTTTACCCACTGCTTTTTCCTCCCATCCTTCAGCTCCTCTCTCCATCTATGGTACTGCTTACAAAGTATTAGACAGGTCATCATCTTTCCATTTCTGAAAGTTGTGCTTGAAACCATTTACCTAAGATTGGGGCTCAAACCCATGTGGCAGGGACTCTGTGCTATGCTTAGTCACTCAGTTGTATCTGACTGAGACTTGAGCCTGGCCCAAACCCATGGTGCCTGGCTTCAGGACCTAATGAAGCACAGATTCTTGATGTCTCATTGAACAAAATTCAGTGAGAGACACAGTGATAGGTAAGAGGTGGATTTGTTCAGATTCAGAGAGAGGCACACTCCACAGGGTGTGGGCCATTGCAGAGGGTGAGTGCAGGGGCCATGGAATGTGGTGTGGTTAGTTTCCCTGAGCTGGGTGATTTCATATGCTAAGTGAGTAGGAAGATCCTTCCAACAATTGGGGAACCACCCACTCCTTGGTTTTTTGACAGTGCCTTGGAACTGTCCTGGCACCTCTGGGTGTGTCATTTAGCTTGCAGATTGAGGATCAAGGTTTAGTTGAATTTGACTTGTCATTTTGGATGCGTTTGATTTTAATTGGTTTATGCTATTACCTTGGGCTTTGTCATTCTTTCAAAAATTGTGCCCTGCCCCCTTCCCTCCTGTTTCATGCTCCTCTCCTGAGCCTTGTCTGGGCCCATAAGGTTGCCTTTACAAACTTTTTGAGGGACAACCAGAAAAGAGCTGGCCTTTGAGAGGGAAATACTGCATAATAACCAATCTCTCTAGATATTCAGGCCTTCATCTTCCACGTTTCCTACAACATGTGCAACAACAGTGAACCTGCTAGGGTTGGTGACAGACACACAATGCCTGCTAGAAGTTCATCTGTTGGGGTATCCCCTCAAGGGCACTTGGGCTTCTGGAGATAATGTTTGCCACTTTGGCAAGCAACAGTTAGAACTGGACATGGAACAACAGACTGGTTCCAAATAGGAAAAGGAGTATGTCAAGGCTGTATATTGTCACCCTGCTTATTTAACTTATATGCAGAGAATATAATGAGAAATGCTGGGTTGGAGGAAGCACAAGCTGGAATCAAGGTTGCAGGGAGAAATATCAATAACCTCAGATATGCAGATGACACCACCCTTATGGCAGAAAGTGAAAAAAAAAAAAAAAAAGAGCCTCTTGATGAAAGTGAAAGAGGAGAGTGAAAAAGTTGGCTTAAAGCTCAACATTCAGTAAACTAAGATCATGACATCCGGTCCTATCACTTCATGGCAAATAGATGGGGAAACAGTGGAAATAGTGGCTGATTTTATTTTTTGGGGATCCAAAATCACTGCAGATGGTGATTGCAGCCATAAAATTAAAAGATGCTTATTCCTTGGAAGGAAAGTTATGACCAACCTAGACAGCACATTAAAAAGCAGAGGCATTACTTTGCCAACAAAGGTCCGTCTAGTCAAGGCTATGGTTTTTCCAGTGGTCATGTATGGATGTGAGAGTTGGACTATAAAGAAAGCTGAGCACCAAAGAATTGATGCTTTTGAACTGTGGTGTTGGAGAAGACTCTTGAGAGTCCCTTGGACTGCAAGGAGATCCAACCAGTCCATCCTAAAGGAGATCAGTCGTGGATGTTCATTGGAAGGACTGATGTTGAAGCTTAAACTCCAATACGTTGGCCACCTGATCTGAAAAGCTGACTCAATTGAAAAGACCTTGATGCTGGGAAGGATTGAGGGCAGAAGGAGAAGGGGATGACAGAGGATGAGATGGCTGGATGGCATGACCGACTCAATGGACATGGGTTTGTGTGGACTCTGGGAGTTGGTGATGGACAGGGAGGCCTGGCGTGCTGTGGTTCACGGGATCGCAAAGAGTTGGACACAACTGAGGGACTGAATTGACTGATGATTGAGAGTTAGTCCTGAAGGCTGTTTGGGCCCAAACCCTTACCACCCTTTTCCTAAAGTTACAAACCTACCCCTGGATCAAATCTCCACTCCATTTTTATAGAGCAGCTGGTCTGTTGCCTCTTATCAATTTGTTTTTAAGTCAATAACTAACACCTATGATTAGGACCCTGCCCCCTTGTAGGCAACATCACTCCACCCTGTTTATTATTTAAATACTCCTAATGCTCCTAATGGGGCTTCCCTGGTGTCTCAGAGGTTAAAGCGTCTGCCTGCATTGTGGGAGACCTGGGTTCAATCCCTGAGTCAGGAAGATCCCCTGGAGAAGGAAATGGCAGCCCACTCCAGTATTCTTGCCTGGAGAATCCCATGGATGGAGGAGCCTGGTGGGCTACAGTCTACGGGGTCACAAAGAGTCAGACACAACTGAGCAACTAAACTAACTAATGCCCCTAACAGGACCAGATAACCCACTCCTTTGTCATTACTTCTGCTGCTACCTAAAGTGGGTCTATGACAATGAGATGTTTACCATTGGAAACACCTTAAACTGCTCTTATGGAGGACCAGGGGAGGAAATCAGTAACTTACATTCCCTCAAAGCAATAAGAGGATAAGCCTTATGGCTGTTTCACCAGTTCCCAGTTCAGGGCACAGACTTGGATTGCTTTACATCATGATATCTATTCCTATGTTCGGTAGACAAACCAGACATCAGTTGCAACCCCTTAATCCTACCCAGCACTGGTCATGCTGGAGACCTTGTGGATGCCAAACTCCATGCCAGGGATCTCAGGAGGTCGACCTGCCTAGGGATCTGGTCCTCAAGAG
The DNA here is from genome assembly GCA_006408695.1 of Aepyceros melampus. NCBI lineage: Eukaryota > Metazoa > Chordata > Mammalia > Artiodactyla > Bovidae > Aepyceros > Aepyceros melampus. The sequence goes on along the minus strand of SJXQ01003892.1, from coordinate 13,844 downwards.
GACCATTCAAATGTGGGACCAGGGGACTCCTGGACAAGCCCACCAAACTGAACCAGTGATCATTGTCCTCTGAGATCCCACTTGGTTTCCAAACCAGAAACAATACTCCCTCAGAAGATCCTCTGACCAATCCTGAGGAAATCTGATACACCAGTAGAAGCAGCTTTGTCTTGGATGGAAAAAGAAGAGATGGATATGCAGTAGTCTCCAATTTTGAGACCATAGAGGCTAAACCTTTGCCACTAGGTACTTCAGCCCAATTAGCTGAGATCATAGCCCTGACTCAAGCTTTAGACCTGGGAAAAGGGAAAAGAGTAGTCATTTACACTGACTCAAGTATACCTTTCTGGTGCACATGCTGCTATTTGGAAAGAAAGAGACCACTTGACCACCTGAGGGTCCCCAATCAAATATGATGATCAACTCCTTAGACCCTTAGAGGCAGTCCATTTACCTGCTGAGGTTTCAGTCTCCCTCTGTAAAGGACACCAAAAAGGGAGCACGGAAGTGGCACGAGGGAACCGAGAAGCTGATCAGGCAGCTAGGAGAGCAGCATTACAGAAAAATGACCTAATAGGGGTTGCCACTCTAGTTCCATAGACTAATTTGCCAGAAACTCCTTCATATACTGAAGGTGAGACTCTTAAAGCTAAGAGCGAGGGCTTTCAAGAAGATCATATTGGGTGGTTCCAAAAGGAGGGACTCCCTTTTCTGCCTGGGAACCTCCAATGGGAGTTGGTTAACTCCTTACATGCCACCACTCATTTAGGGGAAAAGGCCCTCCAAAGATTACTAGAGAGGTCCTTCAGAGGAACAGGCCTCCAAACAACTATAAGACAGGTGGTCTCCTCTTGTCCTACTTGCAAATTAAACAACTCCCAAGGAGCTTGAAGACCCCAGCTGGCCCAGCCAGTCCAATGATGTGGGACCTACCCAGAAGAGAACTGGCAAATGGACTTCACACACATCTATGGTACTGCTTACAAAGTATTAGACAGGTCATCATCTTTCCATTTCTGAAAGTTGTGCTTGAAACCATTTACCTAAGATTGGGGCTCAAACCCATGTGGCAGGGACTCTGTGCTATGCTTAGTCACTCAGTTGTATCTGACTGAGACTTGAGCCTGGCCCAAACCCATGGTGCCTGGCTTCAGGACCTAATGAAGCACAGATTCTTGATGTCTCATTGAACAAAATTCAGTGAGAGACACAGTGATAGGTAAGAGGTGGATTTGTTCAGATTCAGAGAGAGGCACACTCCACAGGGTGTGGGCCATTGCAGAGGGTGAGTGCAGGGGCCATGGAATGTGGTGTGGTTAGTTTCCCTGAGCTGGGTGATTTCATATGCTAAGTGAGTAGGAAGATCCTTCCAACAATTGGGGAACCACCCACTCCTTGGTTTTTTGACAGTGCCTTGGAACTGTCCTGGCACCTCTGGGTGTGTCATTTAGCTTGCAGATTGAGGATCAAGGTTTAGTTGAATTTGACTTGTCATTTTGGATGCGTTTGATTTTAATTGGTTTATGCTATTACCTTGGGCTTTGTCATTCTTTCAAAAATTGTGCCCTGCCCCCTTCCCTCCTGTTTCATGCTCCTCTCCTGAGCCTTGTCTGGGCCCATAAGGTTGCCTTTACAAACTTTTTGAGGGACAACCAGAAAAGAGCTGGCCTTTGAGAGGGAAATACTGCATAATAACCAATCTCTCTAGATATTCAGGCCTTCATCTTCCACGTTTCCTACAACATGTGCAACAACAGTGAACCTGCTAGGGTTGGTGACAGACACACAATGCCTGCTAGAAGTTCATCTGTTGGTGGTATCCCCTCAAGGGCACTTGGGCTTCTGGAGATAATGTTTGCCACTTTGGCAAGCAACAGTTAGAACTGGACATGGAACAACAGACTGGTTCAAATAGGAAAAGGAGTATGTCAAGGCTGTATATTGTCACCCTGCTTATTTAACTTATATGCAGAGAATATAATGAGAAATGCTGGGTTGGAGGAAGCACAAGCTGGAATCAAGGTTGCAGGGAGAAATATCAATAACCTCAGATATGCAGATGACACCACCCTTATGGCAGAAAGTGAAAAAAAAAAAAAAAAAGAGCCTCTTGATGAAAGTGAAAGAGGAGAGTGAAAAAGTTGGCTTAAAGCTCAACATTCAGTAAACTAAGATCATGACATCCGGTCCTATCACTTCATGGCAAATAGATGGGGAAACAGTGGAAATAGTGGCTGATTTTATTTTTTGGGGATCCAAAATCACTGCAGATGGTGATTGCAGCCATAAAATTAAAAGATGCTTATTCCTTGGAAGGAAAGTTATGACCAACCTAGACAGCACATTAAAAAGCAGAGGCATTACTTTGCCAACAAAGGTCCGTCTAGTCAAGGCTATGGTTTTTCCAGTGGTCATGTATGGATGTGAGAGTTGGACTATAAAGAAAGCTGAGCACCAAAGAATTGATGCTTTTGAACTGTGGTGTTGGAGAAGACTCTTGAGAGTCCCTTGGACTGCAAGGAGATCCAACCAGTCCATCCTAAAGGAGATCAGTCGTGGATGTTCATTGGAAGGACTGATGTTGAAGCTTAAACTCCAATACGTTGGCCACCTGATCTGAAAAGCTGACTCAATTGAAAAGACCTTGATGCTGGGAAGGATTGAGGGCAGAAGGAGAAGGGGATGACAGAGGATGAGATGGCTGGATGGCATGACCGACTCAATGGACATGGGTTTGTGTGGACTCTGGGAGTTGGTGATGGACAGGGAGGCCTGGCGTGCTGTGGTTCACGGGATCGCAAAGAGTTGGACACAACTGAGGGACTGAATTGACTGATTGATTGAGAGTTAGTCCTGAAGGCTGTTTGGGCCCAAACCCTTACCACCCTTTTCCTAAAGTTACAAACCTACCCCTGGATCAAATCTCCACTCATTTTTATAGAGCAGCTGGTCTGTTGCCTCTTATCAATTTGTTTTTAAGTCAATAACTAACACCTATGATTAGGACCCTGCCCCCTTGTAGGCAACATCACTCCACCCTGTTTATTATTTAAATACTCCTAATGCTCCTAATGGGGCTTCCCTGGTGTCTCAGAGGTTAAAGCGTCTGCCTGCATTGTGGGAGACCTGGGTTCAATCCCTGAGTCAGGAAGATCCCCTGGAGAAGGAAATGGCAGCCCACTCCAGTATTCTTGCCTGGAGAATCCCATGGATGGAGGAGCCTGGTGGGCTACAGTCTACGGGGTCACAAAGAGTCAGACACAACTGAGCAACTAAACTAACTAATGCCCCTAACAGGACCAGATAACCCACTCCTTTGTCATTACTTCTGCTGCTACCTAAAGTGGGTCTATGACAATGAGATGTTTACCATTGGAAACACCTTAAACTGCTCTTATGGAGGACCAGGGGAGGAAATCAGTAACTTACATTCCCTCAAAGCAATAAGAGGATAAGCCTTATGGCTGTTTCACCAGTTCCCAGTTCAGGGCACAGACTTGGATTGCTTTACATCATGATATCTATTCCTATGTTCGGTAGACAAACCAGACATCAGTTGCAACCCCTTAATCCTACCCAGCACTGGTCATGCTGGAGACCTTGTGGATGCCAAACTCCATGCCAGGGATCTCAGGAGGTCGACCTGCCTAGGGATCTGGTCCTCAAGAGGACCATTCAAATGTGGGACCAGGGGACTCCTGGACAAGCCCACCAAACTGAACCAGTGATCATTGTCCTCTGAGATCCCACTTGGTTTCCAAACCAGAAACAATACTCCCTCAGAAGATCCTCTGACCAATCCTGAGGAAATCTGATACACCAGTAGAAGCAGCTTTGTCTTGGATGGAAAAAGAAGAGATGGATATGCAGTAGTCTCCAATTTTGAGACCATAGAGGCTAAACCTTTGCCACTAGGTACTTCAGCCCAATTAGCTGAGATCATAGCCCTGACCAAGCTTTAGACCTGGGAAAAGGGAAAAGAGTAGTCATTTACACTGACTCAAGTATACCTTTCTGGTGCACATGCTGCTATTTGGAAAGAAAGAGACCACTTGACCACCTGAGGGTCCCCAATCAAATATGATGATCAACTCCTTAGACCCTTAGAGGCAGTCCATTTACCTGCTGAGGTTTCAGTCTCCCTCTGTAAAGGACACCAAAAAGGGAGCACGGAAGTGGCACGAGGGAACCGAGAAGCTGATCAGGCAGCTAGGAGAGCAGCATTACAGAAAAATGACCTAATAGGGGTTGCCACTCTAGTTCCATAGACTAATTTGCCAGAAACTCCTTCATATACTGAAGGTGAGACTCTTAAAGCTAAGAGCGAGGGCTTTCAAGAAGATCATATTGGGTGGTTCCAAAAGGAGGGACTCCCTTTTCTGCCTGGGAACCTCCAATGGGAGTTGGTTAACTCCTTACATGCCACCACTCATTTAGGGGAAAAGGCCCTCCAAAGATTACTAGAGAGGTCCTTCAGAGGAACAGGCCTCCAAACAACTATAAGACAGGTGGTCTCCTCTTGTCCTACTTGCAAATTAAACAACTCCCAAGGAGCTTGAAGACCCCAGCTGGCCCAGCCAGTCCAATGATGTGGGACCTACCCAGAAGAGAACTGGCAAATGGACTTCACACAGATGCCAGTTTCTTAAGGGTATAGATAACTATTAGTCATGACAGATTCATTCACAGGATGGATTGAAGGCTTTCCCACCCAGAATGAGAAGGCTGAGGAAGTGGTAAAAAAACTGCTCCATGAAATCATTCTGAGATTTGGTCTGCCCAGGTCATTACAAAGTAAGTATGGAACATCATTTACTTCTCAGGTCATCCAAGGGGTCTCTAAAGCATTGGGCATTTCTTATTATCTCCATTGTGCCTGGAGGCCTCAGTGTTCAAGAAAAGTAGAAAGATTCAACCAATTCTTAAAATCAGTGATAAAAAATGATAACCCAGGGGACCTCCCTGGGATGGAAGAGGTTTTACCAATAGCTCTCCTCTGCACCCATATTGGAGAAGGCAATAGCACCCCACTCCAGTACTCTTGCCTAGAAAATTCCATGGAAGGAGGAACCTGGTAGGCTGCAGTTCATGGGGTCGCTAAGAGTCGGGCACGACTGAGCGACTTCACTTTCACTTTTCACTTTCATGCACTGGAGAAGGAAATGGCAACCCACTCCAGTGTTCTTGCCTGGAGAATCCCAGGGACAGAGGAGCCCAGTGGCTGCTGTCTATGGGGTCGCGCAGAGTCAGACATGACTGAAGTGATTTAGCAGCAGCAACAGCATCACCCGTATTGCCCCTAAGGAACAGCTAGTCCTTATGAGATGCTATATGGGAGATCTTTTGTTTATGTCAATGACCTCTTCCTAGATCCAGAGGCTCAGACCCTCCAGTCTTATACCATGGCCACTGGGCAATTCCAACAGGATATACACTTGTGGGGTGTCAACCAGAATCCAAAAGATCCCAACGAGTCACCACTATATGCTCCAGGGACTCAAGGCCTAATTAAAATCTGGAAAGATGAGTCCCCAAAGGCTCAACTCCAGCCCACATGCAAAGACCCCTGCCCTGTAATACTTTCTACCCCCTCAGCAATCAAGGTACCAAGACATGACTCCTAGATTCACTACTCATGAGTTGAGCCATGGAAGAAAATAGAAAAGGACACTCAATACACCTGTAAACCCCTGGGAGATCTCAGAACTACAAATGAGTGTCATTCTAATGAATACCCCCAGAATTAAGTTTCTGGAGATAATATTTCTCAGGTCAGCTCTAAAGAGCCAACACAGCTTGGCAGGGGTCGTACTCCAAAACAGACAGGAGATAGATCTTCTGATCCCTGAACAAGGAGGGACTTGAGCCATCTTGAATGAGACGTGTTGTTTCTGGGTAAATACCTCCAGCTAAGTTAAAGAAAGTCCCACGGTCCTTGAGAAAAACATTCCAGATCCTACAGGACCTTAAAGAATGAGCTGGAGAGTTCTTGGGGTGCTACAATCTCTCTTTGGGATCCTTCTGGCAAGGAGGAATTTGGAGTTGGCTAATGCCCCTACTAATCCCTGTTATCACCATATAACCCCCAGAATTAAGTTTCTGGAGATAATATTTCTCAGGTCAGCTCTAAAGAGCCAACACAGCTTGGCAGGGGTCGTACTCCAAAACAGACAGGAGATAGATCTTCTGATCCCTGAACAAGGAGGGACTTGAGCCATCTTGAATGAGACGTGTTGTTTCTGGGTAAATACCTCCAGCTAAGTTAAAGAAAGTCCCACGGTCCTTGAGAAAAACATTCCAGATCCTACAGGACCTTAAAGAATGAGCTGGAGAGTTCTTGGGGTGGCTACAATCTCTCTTTGGGATCCTTCTGGCAAGGAGGAATTTGGAGTTGGCTAATGCCCCTACTAATCCCTGTTATCACCATATATGGTGCTGCTTATGATTGCTGCATGTGTTACCAATTGTCTAACCCATTTTGTCTCTGCCCAGGTCAACAAGATATAACATGCAGTGCCAGTTCAACAAGGATACATAAAACTACAGCCGACCATGGAAAATGACACACCCTTAAATAAACACTGCTATAAGAACTCTGAGGACTGAGACTAGCAAGAGGGGGAGGCCTAAGATTCCTCACTGTCCCAGTTCAGCAGAAAGTAGCCAGAGAGACCTCAGTGCCCTTATTCTGAAAGAACTGGGCCTCCCATCTCTTGAGGGGGAATGTTAGGTAGTTATAATAGGAAAAAGCAGTCCACAGCAGCGGTGACTAAAAGACAAAGAAGGGAAAAGCCCGTGAAAATAGAACAAAGGAAGGTCCAAGGACTGGAGTGAGGACCTCAGGTAAAACAAACAGCTCTCCTGGCTAGCCCAATTTACATAAGGCAGGCTCAGAGGGAAGGACACAAATGTATAAAAGGAGGAATCCTAGAAGGATAGGGCTTCTCTTCTCTTTGCATCTTTTGAGTTGGCCTGCCCTCATGTCTCAAGGATGTATTTTCCTTTGCTTGCCAAAAAAACTGAGCTATAACACCAGTCCTTTCATTGCTTCAAATTTTTGCTGTGGCGAGACAGAACTGAGGAAATTCCAAACTCCCCCAAGAGATCTTTGTTAGCAAAGTGATGTCTGTGCTTTTTAACAGCTGTCTAGGTTTGTTGTAGCTTTCCTTCCAAGGAGCAAGCATTTTTTAATTTCATGGCTGCAGTCACTGTCCACAGTTTCCATTATTAATTTACTATTAATTTACCATGAATAATAGTCCACTATTAATTTTCCATTAATGCCCTCTTTTGGTCAGGATCTGATCCTGGTACCATATTGCATTTAATTGTCGTGAATCCCCAGTCACCTAGAGTCTGTGACACTTTTTCACTCTTTCCTTATTTTTATGACCTGACAGTCTTGAGTCTACAGGCCAGGTTTCCTCTAGAAAGTTTCTCAGTCTGAGTTTGCTGGTTGCTTTTTTCTTGATTACACTGGAGGGATTTGTTTTTTGTGCATGTTATCCAGACAAATCTCCAATGGGAATAATTTTGCCTATAAAGTTATGACCCCCTTAGGAGTTTAAAGAGAGCATTAACTTGTCTTTTCATTCTTACTTTGAGTGATTGCAAATGCTATCTGTTCTACACCCCCCTGCCCCAGGCTCTGCAGGTGGTTAGCCTTGTGAGTGGCAGAATGGAGATTCAGACCCAGACGCCAATGCCATGATCTGTCCATGACTCCTTATGCACACTGCTGGTGGGCTGCTAACAAATTGGTTTGTCCAAGGGCATGCTCAACTGTACCCTCAGTTCCCGTCTGGAAGAGTTTCAATATCATCTAATTAGGTAACATGGTAGCTGGGCAACCATTACTTATAATAGACGTGGAGTTGTAAATTATCCTATTTAATTAAGAACTGCTCCCTTCTATTAAAGAAAAGCTTATCATAGGTTAGTAAATTTATTGAGAACACTTAACTTTAGCTAATTAAGCTGTTTGAACTCAAGGCAAGGGCATTCATTAATAATCAAGTCCAAGCAGTTAAGAGCAATTAGTGAAACAGCTGGTCTTTATCTCACGGATAAAGGATGGTTAATAGAGATCTTTACAGCTGTTATAAACTTCCCCAAAGCAATCTCTTCTTCAAAAGTTTTTGTTAGTTAAGAATATAGGAGGAACTAATTAAAAGGACTGAGTTGCTAACAATCTCAGTCTCCCAGCCCCAAGACGAAGGCCAGGAGGAAGTGGAATCCACCAGCCGTAGCCCCATTCCCAGCCATGTCCATTTTTCTGGGCAGAGCCTGATCTGGAAGTCAGCATCATACCTCTAGTTCCATTGGAATCCTGGCTGCCTGAGGAGGAAAGAGTAAGGACTGGTCATCTATGCCTGCAGAGATCATATTTCCTGAAAGAAAATTGGATGAATGTAGTCTGACAAAGTGTTTTTTATTTTTCTGATCCGTGGATGGCTTTATATAGAAAGTCTTACAGAGATGCCTTTTTAAATGACATTGGCTTAAAATTCTTCTTAAACTAAAGTGTAAGGCATCAACTCTGAAAAACCATCCCACATCAATATTTGTCTCACGTTTCCTCTTGGTGTTGTTTAACTTGTTCCTCTTTCTCCTACATTTCCTGCAAACTGGAAATTTCCTTTAGAGACTTGATTAGATAGAAGTGAAACATTTTGGCCAGAATCCTTCAAGATGATGTCATATATTTCACATGCATTATGCCAGGAAGCACATAAATGTCTCTTTGTCCCCCTCTTGGTGAGGCTAATCTTGAGTCATGGGTTAAAGAGGTAACCCCAGACCTCTCCATTGCAAAGGTACATTTTACCCATTTGGAATTGGTACACGGTATATGAGCTGCTCCTTTTATGGGCTTCCCTTGTAGCTCAGTTGGTAAAGAACCCACCAGCAATGCAGAAGACCTCAGTTTGATTCCTGGGTCAGGAAGATCCCCTGGAGAAAGGGATAGGCTACCCACTCCAGTATTCCTGGGCTTCCATGGTAGCCCAGTCGGTAAAGAATCCACCTGCAATGCAGGAGACCTGGGTTCGATCCCTGGGTTGGGAAGATTCCCTGGAGCAGGGCATGGCAACCCGCTCCAGTATTCTTGCCTGGAGAATACCCATGAAAAGAAGAGTCTGCCAGACTTCAACCCATGGAGTCACAAAGAGTCAGACACATCTGAGTGACTAAGCACAGCACAAGCACACTTTATCTGCAGTACCCCTCCCATGGCCTCCCATGCTTGACCTGTTCTCATCATTCTGGCCTCTACTCAAGTGTCACCTTCTCTTATTGAGAATTAGGCACCTCCTCTCAGGTGGCCTGCAAGGCCTGTGTGTCTGGCTTTGACTGGCTCCTGGACTCATCTTGGACAAACCTTCCTTTCCTGTTGCAGTCCAGCCACACCAGCCACTGTTCAATGCCTGGAATGCTTCCTTCTGCCAAAGCCTTGCCTGGGACACAAGGCTCTCCTTTTCTCTCAGTCAGCCCCTTCTCATCCTTCTGGGATGAACTAGGGTCCTTTCCTGAGGGATGTCTTCCTGGACTGTTTACCGCACCCCAGTCTGGGTAAAATGCTGCTATTGGATGTTCTCAAGGTATCACATAAGGCTCCTGCATGGTGTTCATCAAACCTGGACTACTCCCTTTGTTAGGGGAAGCACACGGACTGAAACCACCCACCCTGGCCGGGCACCGTCATAACCATCTGCGTGAGTTAGTTTATCACAGGAGGTCCTGGTAAGGAACACAGAGCAATAAGTCACCACCAACTGGAAGAGTTCAGGAAAGGCCAAAAGGAGATGCCACATGTCCCACCACCTCCCAGAATCCTTCTGTCTCGCATCCATGTTGGCTGAGCAATGCGTGCACCACCAGGAAGGACCACCATAGTCAGAATGATTGTCTGAAGACAACCCAGAAACGGATCTCGTCACCATAAAACCTGAGACTGTGAGCTAGGTGGCAGAGCAATTCTCCTGGATTCCCTTCCCCTACTGCTCTTCACTCAGGTGCCCCTTCCCAATAAAGTCTCTTGCTTTGTCAGAGGATGTGTCTTCTCGGACAATTCATTTCTGAGTGTTAGACAAGAGCCCACTCTTGGGCCCCGGAAGAGGTTCCCCTTCCTGCAACACTTTTATTTATGTACTAATTTCTGATTATTGTACTAATTTCTGTCTTTCCCTCAGAGGCTAAGCTCCACGGGGGCAGGACACCTGCTTAATTTTGTTCATCCTTATAAACCTCAAACACTTCGCACAGTGCCTTGCACATAGTAGGTACTCGAGAAATACTCACTGAATGGATGAATGAAAGGTCCCTAGCTGAATGGCTCGAGTGAGACCCTATGTTAAGGATTTCTGAAGGATCCTGGTCTTGGTGCTGGGAAATTTCTAGACTAAGGTTTGGCAAACTTTTTTCTGGAAAGCTGGGCCAGATGGTTGACTGAGTTGGAGGCTGGGGGCTTAGTTTCCCCATCTGTAAACAGGGAAATAATTCCTAGCTCATATGATTATTATTATGAAGCTTCCATAAACTAATATATGTGAAGTGTTTAAAGTGGCTAGTACATAGTCTTACTTGGGTTTTAGCTATTATTGTGGGCTTGCATATGGTGGAGACAAAGTCTAGAAATGTATTCATCAGTAAGGAAACACAAGTAACTATCAGCCAGAAGAAAGAACGGCAAATAGAAACGCTGCTGGATTTCCACACGCATGTTAGTGACAGACAGCCTGGATTAAAGATCTGAGACGTCACAGTAGGAAGAGCCACTTTGTTCCCAGAAGAAAATGACAACTGCAGAAGGAAACAGCACAAGGCTTAGGGAAGGGGAGCTGGGAAGGGAGGTGCCTGTGGCAGAGGAAGCCTGCGACACTGTAGTGTTTTCCCTAGGAGAGTCCCAGGGGTCCTTGCGGAGGCCTTAATCGCCTATTCTAGGAGGCCAAAGCCTCGCTCGTCGCTCTTTGCGAGCTGTGCTCCCTCTGGCCTCTGTTTCCGTTAGAGCCTAATCATATTTGAAAGTAGTTTTTATCTGTGATTATTCATCCGTTTGTGAGGAGCTTATGTGTCTAAGCCGCCACTTCCATCAAATCCAAGCATGTGGCCCCCCTTAATACACACAGGCCTAGAGTTGGCGAGCAAGGCAACCCCCACCTACATCCCAGCAAGGAAATTCTAGGGAATTAGAGAGGACCAGCTCCAGCTCTGGGTGTGGGGAGGAGGAGGCAGATGGCCCTGGTGCTGGCGTGGAGGCCTGAAGTGAAGCAAATACGAGAGCAGTAATACAAGGAACTGCAGCCAGGCCCCTCAGTCGGCAGGTGGCCCTGTCCTGAGGCATGGCTTCTCAGACTTTAATAAGATGGTGTCTGTGAAGATTACATTTAGCTTAGAGAACAATATTTCATTTGCACTGGCTCTTTCCAATCTGTGGGAGATGGTGTGCCGGGCTAAGTTTAATGCTCCCACACATGTTTCAGGTTAATTAATTCTGTGTTCAACTGCAGTAGGGGTTAGAGTGGAATCTCACCACCTTTCCAAGGATGGTGGGCTGCTGACACAGGGGCAAGGTGTCAGCTGAGGAGGCAGGCCAAGGACAAAACTGCAGCAAACTAGGCTGTAGCAAAGACAAAGTGGTTTGATTGCCCTGTTTCTCCTACTGATTTTTTAAATACAGTTTTATGATATAATTCATTACCCATTTAAAGTGTACAATCCAATAGTTTTTAGTATATTCACAGGGCTGGGCAACCATCACAGCAATCAATTTTAGAACAGTTTCATGTCTAAAAAGAATCCTCGTACCCATTAGCAGTCACTCCTCATTTCTCATCCACCTCCCAGCCCTGGGCAACCATTTATGTACTTTCTGTTTCTATAGATTTGCCTAGTCTGGACATTACTTCAAATTGAAATAATACAATATGTGGTCTTTCATGACTGGTTTATTTCACTTAGCATAATATTTTCAAGGTTCATCTGTGTTGGGTTCCTTTTTATTGCTGAATAATATTCCCTTGTGCAGACATACCACATTTTATTCATCTGTTCATCTGATAGACATTTAGATTGTTTCCAGTTTGGGGCTATCGTGAACATTTGTTACAAGGCTTTGTGTGGATATGTGTTCTCATGTCTGTTGGATATACACCTAGGAGTGGAATCGCTGGATCACATGGTATCTCTACGTTTAATCTTTTGAGGAACTGTGCTTAGTCACTCAGTTGTGTCCAACTTGAAAAATAATTTTTTTTTTTCAAATTCTTTTCCCATTTAAGTTACTATAGAGTGTTGAGTGGAGTCCCCTGTGTTGGTTATCTATTTTAAACATAGTGTACAGTAAGTCTTTGTTGGTTATCTATTTTAAATATAGCGAACATGTCCATCCCAAACTCCCAATCCCTCTGTAACCATAGGTTCATTCTCTAAGTCCGTGATTTTGTTCCTGTTCTGTAAATAGGTTCGCTTGTATCATTTGAAATTTAAACGTTTTAATTAAATCTTATTGCATGTTTTTATTTTAGAACTATTTATAATTCTAATTCTCTATGTCCATTCAGTTGTCAATGCCAAGGATAGGTATTACGGGTCCTAGTTATGCCCAGACTTCTACATGTACAAAATTGAGAGTAATATGAAGTTTTTAGTATTCCAGCATTTTTTCTCAGCCACCTTATGCAGTGATTGCAAATGCCTTACCGATCCTGCAAAGCTCCAACCCACAAAATGGAACACAAAGACAAGCAAGAAATAAGCAGTCAGCACCATGGGGAAATGGGGCTATGTTGTGTAAGAATCTATCTGGTGACTCTGTCAGAGAGGGAGCATCTTATCCTCTCTTCACCCAAGTGCTCCTGCCACTCAAACTACCCCGGCACCCTCAGCAGTGCCCATCTCTGCTTTGGCACTGGCACCTCATCCAAACCTTTAGGCTGTTTGACACAATTGTTTTGAGGACAGAGGTCAACATCTGGGAGAAATGTTTCTCCAGGGCTTGAATGGTGCTGCTCATCAGAGTGTGTGTTTTGGGTAACAGGTCATTCTTTGACAGTGCTAGGGGCAGATTCCGGGTGGCAGGGGTGCCACCCTCTCCCTCCACTCCCCATTGCCTCAGGTCTGAGTGTGGTCCTGCAGGTGTGTGTGGGGGAAGAGGGGTTTGAGGAAGAGCTTCAGGGCTTTAACACCTGGACAACATCAGCCATCTTCTTCTGATGTCCATGGGAATTTCTCTCCATATTTCTTACCTGCGTGGTATTTTTCTCACTTCTGATCTGATTGTTTTCTGAACAATTCTAAGAGCTGAAACTCATACGGGTCAAAGAGCAGTAGGCTTTTCCATTTTATTTAGGGATGCAAGTATTATTTTCTTAGTAATGGTTGGTTTTGGTTCTGTGGACGAAAGAGTTGCTACAAATACCTACTCTCAAAATTCTTACCCACTAAGCAAATGCTATGGTATTTGGATAAAAAAATCAACAACAAACCACCCTACCTTACTTGATCAATTTTACTTGTGCTATTAGCAGGGAATATTTGGCACTAGAGACATATCAAGTAATAACTAAATGTTAAGCAAACAGATAATCAATTATTAAAATGCAGCTGCGATTAATGTAATCCTTTACATTTCAGTAACACCAGCATTTGGAGGGAGGGATATAAAGCTGGTTAAAAACATGTGATGTACAAAATAAGAATATAACCATGGTCCCTTTGAAAAAAATTTTGGAGGATTTAGCTCTAAATTTTTCATTTAGGGGTGGGTATTTTGACTGGGAAAGAGAGGTATGAAGTCCAATCTGATATAGAAATATCTATATTTATATATAGATATTTATTCTAGA
>SJXQ01003891.1:523925-593206 GCA_006408695.1 Aepyceros melampus | reverse complement strand
TAGGAAAAGGAGTACATTAAGGCTGTATATTGTCACCCTGCTTATTTAACTTTATGCAGAGTACATCATGAGAAACGCTGGACTGGAAGAAATACAAGCTGGAATCAAGATTGCCAGGAGAAATATCAATCACCTCAGATATGCAGATGACACCACCCTTATGGCAGAAGTGAAAAGGAACTAAAAAGCCTCTTGATGAAAGTGAAAGAGGAGAGTGAAAAAGTTGGCTTAAAGCTCAATATTCAGAAAACGAAGATCATGGCATCTTGTCCCATCACTTCATGGGAAATAGATGGGGAAACAGTGTCAGACTTTATTTTTTTGCGCCCCAAAATCACTGCAGATGGTGATTGCAGCCATGAAATTAAAAGATGCTTACTCCTTGGAAGAAAAGTTATGACCAACCTAGATAGCATATTCAAAAGCAGAGACATTACTTTGCCGACTAAGGTCCGTCTAGTCAAGACTATGGTTTTTCCAGTAGTCATGTATGGATGTGAGAGTTGGACTGTGAAGAAGGCTGAGCACCGCAGAATTGATGCTTTTGATAATATCCATATGAAAGAATAATGTCAGGCAAACAATATGTAATCACATTTTTGGGATGTTAAGAAATGGTCCCTCATATTTCCTTGAATCATTTGCTCTCTTCCCATTCAGTGTACGTGTAGTTGTCATCTCAGTGGAAGAGTGAAAGATTTTAAGGTTCAAAAGGTGAAGAGGCCAATGTAGATAGATGAAAATGAGCTCAGACCAGATACTAGTCTTCTCTTTTCCCCCAGCCTTGGGCAGAGAAAGGGGAAGGATATTTAATCTACAGAGAATCCGCTTCTACTCCTAGATGGAAAGGGGCTTGAAAAAATATTAAGTTCACTTATATCAAAGAGTTTAAAGAGTTATGATTCTTGCACAGCTGAGTTTATATCTATCAGATTTATATCTGGTTTATATCTATCAGATTTATATTCTAAGATTTTTTAAAGTGTGCATGAAGAAGATTGAAGAATATATATCAAAATATTCACATAATGAATTTTTCTCAATTTTGGCTCTTTTTTAGAATGAATAAGAATTACCTTTGGAATTGAAAAATAAAACAGTGTTAATAGAAATGCTCCTAAGCACAACTTTTCTTGCTTTTCCTTTTAATAATATACTGTAAACACTCAGTCTCTCCACTTTGCTGTCACTATCAAGGTGCTATATTAATGGCTATTGTCTTTGCCAAACTTACCTTTTTTACTCTGTATTAAATCCAGTTTTCTGGGAATTTTTCTCTAAATCATGTTTGTTTTTTCCAGGTTTCCATGGTGAAGGCAGAAGTAGGCCCTGGCAGCTGTTGTCATGGATATAGATGACACTAAGTTGGCTTAAAAGTATGTGATGACAAGATAACGAAAAGTAATTATGTAGTCTCAGAGACAAAACTGTCATTAAAAAAAAAAATTGTCAGTGAAGGAAGATTTGACAGTGATTTCCAAAGAGCATTTTCTGCTTTCATTGTTCTTTTATGAAGAGAGATACCTGGTGGTGTAAAGGTCAAACTTGGACATGATCTTACTGTAAGCTTACTGTCAGTAAGCTGATCTTTCTTCCGTCACTAATCCACTGTGTTCAAGGTCCTCTGAGCCCATTTGCAAAAGGGTTTAAACAGTGACCTGGAAGAGTGTCCCAGGGTTCAGAATAGTGCCCTAGCTCCAGCTTTCAAAACCTTTTTGCCTGCAGGTTTCTCTGCACAGTATGTATTCTGAAAACAATAAGGTATTTAATTCACAGACAATGAAATTGAGAAAGAGATAGATTAAAAATTGGCCGAGGTTGAGACTTCTCTGGTGGCTCAGGGGGAAAGAATAGCCTGCCATTACAGGAGACACGGGTTCAATCCCTGATCCAGGAAGATTACACATGCTGTGAAGCAGCTGAGCCAGTGGGCCATAACTATTGAGCCTGTGCTTAGAGCCCAAGACCACAGCTACTGAGCCCACATCCTGCAACTACTGAAGCCTTCATCCCCTGCAGTCTGTGCTCCGCAACAAGAGAAACTACAATAAGAAGCCTCTGCACTGCAACGAAGAGTAGCCCCTGCTCTCCGCACAGCTAAATAAATAACACAATTATTTTTTTAAAAAGTTGACCAAGGTTGCTCAGCTGGGTTGGGAGGCAACAGAGATCCAAACCGAAGACTTCAGCTGGAACACTAATCACTACAGGAAAAATACACAAGCAACAACGTTTGTGAAGTGCCTCCTATGAGCAGGAATACAGCAGGACTTATTCATGGTGTTTTAAATTTCCCCACAGCCACGAATGCTAAGGGAGAATTATCATTCTGGTTAAACAGATGAGCAATGGGAGGAACTAAAAGCATTTGTGATTTCCCCATAGGAAAGGGCATCTCAGGCATGAAGCCAGGAATTCAGGTTCTATGTCAAATGACCTTGAATGAGTTTTGAACATCCTTTTCTGTGAGGCTTTTGGAACCCTAGTTCCCTGACCAGGGATTGAACCCAGGCCCTCAACAGTGAGAGCACAGAGTCCTAACCACTGGACCTCCAGGGAACTCCTCAACAACTTATAACTTTAACACTACGGTTAAAATGAAGGTCAGATTACCACTGGGTAGGGGTGAGGCTCTATTGGAAATGCCCATGAATGAACTCCATGGGAAGAAGGGAACATTCTCTACCTTGATCTGGGTGATGGTCTGATAGGTGTATCCCTATGAAACCAGTCATTGAGCTGTAACTGTAAACTTAAGATTTAGGCATTTGATTATAAGTGAATTTTATCTCAATAAAGTACCGCAAAAATATTGTTCACTGTTCTACCCCAACACCTGTTTTACATCAGTGTCATCAGCTATGACAAACCTAGACAGCATATTAAAAAGCAGGGACATTACTTTGCCAACAAAGGTCTGTATAGTCAAAGCTATGGTTTTTCCAGTAGTCGTGTATGGATGTGAGAGTTGGACCATAGAGAAGGCTAGCACTGAAGAATTGATGCTTTTGAACTGTGGTCTTGGAGAAGACTCTTGAGAGTTCCTTGGACTGCAAGGAGATCAAACCAGCCTAAGGAAATCCATCCTGAATATTCATTGGAAGGACTGATGATGAAGATGAAGCTCCAATACTTTGGCCACCTGATGCAGAGAGTTGACTCTTTAGAAAAGACCCTGATGCTGGGAAAGATTGAAGGTGGGAGGAGAAGAAGAGGACAGAGGATGAGATGGTTGGATAGCATTGGTAACTCAATGGACATGAGTTTGAGCAAGCTCCGGGAGGTGGTGAAGCACAGGGAAGCCTGGAGTGCCGCAGTCCATGGGGTCACAAAGAGCTGGACATGACTGAGTGACTGAACAAGATCAGCATGTATGTGCAAGGATGTGATAACTTCTTTTTCACTTATTTTGATAAGAAAACATTTTCCACATTGTATCATAATGTGCATATTTGTCATCTTGAAATGATGATGTTGACATGTTTAGAAATATTTTCCTATCCTTTCACTTGATTCTCAAAGCCACTCTGCCAGATGGGAAAAACAGACATTATATTCCCATTTAGTAAATAAAGAGAAATAAGACTCAGGGAAGTAAAGAACTGATTTTATTTATAATGATTTATTTTCAATCTGCTTTCAAAAAATATTAGAGGTATCAGTTAAGAGACTTGTCTGAAGCCCTGAGGAAGCAGCGGTAGAACAAAGACTACCTCTGGGATTGTTGCTCATTCCTCTGGGCCACAGGCTCTTTCAGCCGCTCCCATCTGTGCATCTGACAGGTGTGTACTGGGGCTCAGCACAGCTATTCACGTGCCATCTGGACATCAAACTGGTCTTTGATTCTTTCAGGCGAGAAGATAAGAAAGAATATGCAGCACAGTTACATACCTAAAGTTCTCCCCCTTTGCAAAATTACATAAACTACACATTTTAATTGTAGAAGAATTGGAAATCCAGATTTGGAAAAATTCAAATAATCACTGAAACAGCAATGCTCAGACATAACACTGCTAGTATTTTGGCCTGCATCCTTTTAGACTATTCTTTATATTTGTATATGCATAGCCATATTTTCTTCAGGTTAATACCATATCACAACATTTATTCATATTTATAAACACAAAACTGCATCATCTCCGTAAGTATACAGGTCTCATGATATAACCACACAGTTCTCTTAATGTAACTAACCCTATTTTAGCATCACATGTTATTTCTAATATCTCTGTATTGCAAATAATGCTTCTTTTGAATAATCTTAAATGTATATATATTTTACATTTAAATACATATTGTATTTGTTTTATTTTCTTAGAATACATTTCTAGAAATAGAATTGTTGAGTCAAATTTCTGGGTTTTAAAAACATGAATATATATTAGAATTACTTACACAATCATATTTTATCAATAATGACAATTCATGAAAAAAGTCATTTCATTATTACCACCTAAACAAACTTTTCTGATATTTTTGTTTTTCTTTTTAAACCTTGTCCATAAACATAAATAATGTATACAACTATAGTTTACTAACCTTTCTATCTTCTTTTTTATTGTAACTTTATTATAACCTATTAGCACCTGCTCTTTCCAATTTTCATTTGTAATGACTATATACCGGTTTATCAGCTGGAAACACCGTCTCTATTTAACAGGCCCTTATTGTTGGATATTCAGATTGCTTTCAAACTCAATTTTATGCTGTTTTCATTCCTGTAGATGCAGGCCTAATAATATTTTGGCTAGTTTGAGAAGTCCAGTGTTGGCCTAAAAGGCATGGTTCTTAGGTTAGTCCAGTGACCAACCACAGATTCATGATGACGGGCACAACAGAAGACCTTGCAGAGCAGGGCTCTTAGCACCTGGAACTATGGCTGCTCCCAGTATCAGCACAATCAGGAAAGGCTATCGAGGGCCTAGGTTAGGCTTACCTAGTTCTGCTTCTCTTGATTTACCTCTGCCTCAAGAACTGGTTTTAAAACCCACTGCTTCTAAGACTTTCTCTAAAGACTCCTCATCATGTAGAATGCCTGTAAATACCACCAATCCCATCCGTACCCCACCATGCTTGGTTATATAGATACTGCTCTGCACAACCCCGGGGGTTGCAACCCAATAGGATACTTCCATTCTTACCTCAAATCCAGCCCCAAACTCAAACACACAGTTAGGGACTCAATGGTTAAGTTGACTCTGTGGCACCTACTTTGCAAGGAAATTAAAATCATTTAGAAATTTTAAAAAAAGCAGTCACAAGTAGGGGTTATGTAATAGATATTATGTATTTGTTAATACAGATGGTCCTTGACCTAATGGTAGTTTGACTTACACTTCTTCAACTTCAGGATGGTGTAAAAGTGATACAAGTGATACAACTGAGTAGAAACTACACTTTTTTATTGAAGTAGTTGATTTATAGTGCTGTATTAATTACTGCTGTACAGGAAAGTGATTCAGTTATACATGCATACACACACATATATGTATTCTTTTTTTAAGTCATTGAACTTTTCATCCATAGGCTTTTTTTCAGTGTATCTGATTTTTTTAGTGGCCTATAAAACTTTCCAGTTACATTTTATTCTGGAAGTATATTTGATTTACAGTGTTGAGCCAAACTGCTGTACAGCAAAGTGACTCAGTTATACACATATATAAATTCTTTTTAAAAAATATCCTTTTTCCTGGTTGATCACAGGAGATTGGATACAGTTCCCTGTGCTATACAGTAGGACCTTGTTGTTCATACCTTGAATTTTGAATTGTGATCTTTTCCAGCCTAGAGATTCGTAGTATGATACTCTCTCCTAATGGGCAAGGCAGCAAGCCACAGCTCCCTGTCAGTCATACAATCATCTAGTTAACAACCATACAATCATCTAGTTAACAACCATACATTTACAGCCCTTCAGTATCCAAACAACCATTCTGCTTTCCACTTTCAGAACAGTATTCAATAAATTACATGAGATATTCAACACTTTATTACAAAATAGGCTTTGTGTTAGATGATTTTGCCCAGCTGTAGGCTATTGTAAGTGTTCTGAGATGTTAAAGGTAGGCGAAGCTAGGCTATGATGTTAGGTAGATTAGGTGTATTAAATCAATTTTTGACTTAAGATATTTTCAATTTATGACAGATTTCCTAGTTGGGACATAACCTCATTGTAAACTGAAGATCTGTACTTTGTTTATATTATTTCTTTGGTCTGTCATAGACATCTTTTTGTCTGTAAGCAATGACATTATTAACATTATCCTCATTTCCCAGATAAAGAAACTATAACATAGAGAGATAAAAATCAACTAACTGGCCAAAAGTTATATAGTTTTTAAGTGACATAGCTAGAGTTTTTAACTCCAAACCTATTGACTATGCTATCCTATGAGAAAACACTTTCTGCTCTACTGGCCCCACCAAAAAATTCTTCCATAACCTCACCTCTCAGCAACAGGCACAAATTAAAATTTCATGCATACCCTTTTCCTTTCAGTTCAGTTCAGTTGCTCAGTCGTGTCCAACTCTGCGACCCCATGGACCGCAGCATGCCAGGCTTCCCTGCCCATCACCATTTCCCGGAGTTTACTCAAACTCATGTCCATTGAGTCAGTGATGCCATCCAACCATCTTTTCCTCTGTCATCCCCTTCTCCTCTCACCTTCAACCTTTCCCAGCATCAGGGTCTTTTCCAATGAGTCAGCTCTTCACATCAAGTGGCCAAAGTATTGGAGTTTCAGCTTCAACATCAGTCCTTCCAATGAATATTCATGACTAATTTCCTTTAGAATTGACTGGTTTGATCTCCTTGCAGTCCAAGGGACTCTCAAGAGTCTTCTCCAACACCACAGTTCAAAAGCATCAATTTTTTGGTGCTCAGCATCAGTTCTTTGGTGCTCAGCTTTCTTTCTCTGACTACTGGAAAAACCATAGCCTTGACTAGATGGACCTTTGTTGACAAAGTAATGTCTCTGCTTTTCAATATGCTGTCTAGGTTGATCATAACTTCTCTTCCAAGGAGTAAGCATCTTTTTATTTCATGGATGCAATCACCATCTGCAGTGACTTTGGACCCAGAAAAATAAAGTCTGCCACTGTTTCCACTGTTTCTCCAACTATTTCCCATGAAGTGATAGGACTGGATGCCGTGATCTTTGTTTTCTGAATGTTGAACTTTAAGCCAACTTTTTCACACCCCTCTTTCACTTTCATCAACAGGCTCTTTAGTTCTTCTTCACTTTCTGTGTAAGGATGGTGTCATCTGCATATCTGAGGTTACTGATATTTCTCCCGGCAATCTTGATTCCACCTTGTGCTTCCTCCAGCCCAGCGTTTCTCATGATGTACTCTGCATAGAAGTTAAATAAGCAGGGTGACAATATACAGCCTTGATGTACTCCTTTTCCTATTTGGAACCAGTCTGTTGTTCCATGTCCAGTTCTAAATGTTGCTTCCTGACCTGCATATAGGTTTCTCAAGAGGCAGGTCAGGTAGTCTGGTATTCCCATCTCTTTCAGAATTTTCCACAGTTTATCGTGATCCACACAAAGTCTTTGGCATAGTCAATAAAGCAGAAATAGATATTTTTCTGGAACTCTTTTGCTTTTTCCATGATCCAGCAGATGTTGGCAATTTGATCTCTGGTTCCTCTGCCTTTTCTAAAACCAGCTTGAACATCTGGAAGTTCATGGTTCTCGTATTGCTGAAGCCTGGCTTAGAGAATTTTGAGCATTACTTTGCCAGTGTGTGAGATGAGTGCAATTGTGCAGTAGTTTGAGTACTCTTTGGCATTGCCTTTCTTTGGGATTGGCATAAAAACTGACCTTTTTCATTCCTGTGGCCACTGCTGAGTTTTCCAAATTTGCTGGCATATTGAGGGCAGCATCTTCACAGCATCGTCTTTTAGGATTTGAAATAGCTCAACTGGAATTCCATCACCTCCACTAGCTTTGTTCGTAGTGATGCTTCCTAAGGCCCACTTGACTTCACATTCCAGGATGTCTGGCTCTAGGTGAGTCATCACACGCCATCGTGATTATCTTTGTCGTGAAGTTTTTTTTGTACAGTTCTTCTGTGTATTCTTGTCACCTCTTCTAACATCTTCTGCTTCTTTTTCCTTTAATGCATATTATTAATGTTACTTGTTCTACATATAAATAGTGTAATATTCTATATAGTTCTATATTAGCTGTGTACCCATAAATTTCTCAATTTCACTGTTTATCATCAAAATTCTTTCAAATGGCTCCATTAAGAGTTCATAATATATCTGTGTCATAATTTACCATTTCTTTAGTGATTGACGTTTCATTAGTCATATGGCATTGGAATTTCATTTTTATACATCATTTAATAATTTTACAGGAAAAATAGTTCAATATGCACTTATTGAGTTACTTACCCCCTGAAGACAGGTGAGAGGAAGTACTTAAATGTTTTATCTTTCTTCTTTGTCTCAGTGGACATGTTCAACCTAGCATAGTTACATGGGTGTAAGGAAATTTTTTTTAAATGATATGGATATTAATACTTCATTAATGAAAAATAAACACTATAGGAACAATCTAATGAGATACTATTCTTCCTTAAAGGATCCTTCACTTGCTTGATTTTCTGTCCTGGGTTTATTTATTTTTTCTCATGCTGGTGTTCTGCCAGATTAACAAAACTAGCTTCATCCAATTTTATTGGAGTTCTCTGTGTAAAAGATAAGTCATCTGTATTAGTTATCTATTGCTGCATAACAAATTAGCAGCTTAAAGCAGAAAACATTTATTAGCTCACACTGTTTTCTGAGACTCAAGTATCTGGGAGTTAAGGTTTAGCGTAGTGTTCTCACCATATAATGTTCCTCTGACTCCAAACTCAGTCTGGCCCTGTCGTAAAGGCATAGCTGACACACCGTTCATGCCTATCTTTCTGCCACCACGGTGCTCATGTCCTCACTTACTCTGATGGAAACACAGCTTGATGCTATGTTTCCTATATGTCCTCTCCCATAAATGAAACCAGTCTCATCAAAGCGAGACACATTAGGAAATAACGGTGGCCAGGGAATGTGGCAGACACTTTATATAACACCAGTGATCCCAAACTAGGGGTTGTTACCCTCCAGGGAGAATTGCCAACATGTGGAGACATTTTTGGCTGTCACAGCAGGAATGGGTATTACTGGCATCTAGCAGGCAGAGGCAGTGGATGTTATTTAACATCCTGCAATACATGGAGCAGTCAATATGTCAGCAAATCTGGAAGACCCAGAAGTGGCCACAGGACTGGAAAAGGTCAATTCTCATCCCAATTCCCAAGAAGGATGGTATTAAAGAATGTTCTAACCATCGGACAATTGCACTCATCTCCCGTGTTAGTAAGGTCATGCTTAAAATCTTGCATGCTAGACTTCATCATTATGTGAACCAAAAACTTTCAGATGTCCAAGATGGGTTTAGAAAAGGTAGAGGAACCAGAGATCAAATTGCCAACATTCGCTGGATCATAGAGAAGGCAAGGGAATTCCAGAAAAACATCTACCTCTATTTCATCAACTACACTAAAGTCTTTGACTGTGTGGATCATAACAAAGTGGAAAGCTCTTAAAGAGATGAGAATTCCAGGCCATCTTAACTGTCTCCTGAGAAACCTGCATGTGGATCAAGAAGCAACAATTAGAACCCTATATGGAACAACTGATTAGTTCAAGATTGAGAAAGGAGTATGACAGGTTGTCTGCTGTCACCCTGTTTATTTAATCTATATGCTGAGCACATCATGAGAAATGCCAGGCTGGATGAGTTACAAGCTGGAATCAAGATAGGTGGGAGAAATATCAGCAATCTCAGATATGTGGATGGTACTAGTCTAATGGCAGAAAGCAAAGAGAAACTAAAGAGCCTCTTGATGAGGGTGAAGAAGGAGAGTGAAAGAACCAACTTAAAAACAATATTAAAAAACAACTAAGACCATGGCATCTGGCCCTATTACTTCATGGCAAATAGAGGGGAAAAGGTGGAAGTAGTGACAGATTTCCTCTTTTTGGCTTCTAAAATCACTGCAGATGGAGACTGCAGCCATGAAATCAGAAGACAATAACTTCTTGACAGAAAAGCAATGACAAACCTAGACAGTTGTATTGAAAAGCGAGGCATTATTCTGCTGACAAGTCTGTATAGTCAAAGCTATGGTCTTCCCAGTGGTCAGTCACATACGGTTGTAAGAGTTGGACCATAAAGAAGGCAGAGTGCCAAAGAATTGATGCCTTTGAACTGTGGTGAAGACTGCTGAAAGTCCCTTGGACAGCAGGAAGATCAGATCAGTCAGTCTTAAGGGAAATCAATCCCAAATAGTGGAAGGACTGATGCTGAAGCTGAAGCTCCAGTATTTTGGTCATCTGATGTGAACAGCTGACTCATTGGAAAAGTCCCTGATGTTGGGGAAGATTGAGGACGAAAGGAGAAGAGGGCGTCAGAAGATGAGATGACTGGATGGCATCACCGATGCAATGGACATAAACATGGGCAAACTTCGGGAGATGGTGAGGGACAGGGAGGCCAGGCATGCTTCAGTCCATGGGGTCGCAAAGAGTCAGACACAGCTGGGCAACTAAACAACAATACATGGAGCAGCGCCCACAACAGTAATTATCCAGCTCCAAATGTCAGTAGTGGCAAGGTTGAGAAACTGTGCTATACACTGTCTCATTTAGTCCTCACAGAAGCCCCACAAGGATCTTATCCCCTTTTTTCCAGATAAGGAGGCTTTTCCTTTCCTTGGTTTCCTTTTCCAAGAAACTGAGGCTGAGAAGTTTTTGCAGTTCCATCCTGTGGTGGTAGGAGAATTTGCACTCATGTTTGGAGAAGGAAATGGCAACCCACTCCAGTACTCTTGCCTGAAGAATCCCATGGAGGGAGGAGCGTGGTAGGCTACAGTCCATGGGGTCACAGAGTCAGACATGACTGAGCAACTTCACTTTTCAGTGTAGAAAAGCTATGGTCTTTGATCTTTTTTTCTATTACTTCCTGCAAGGAGCAGAGCTCTCCTGACTGCCATTCAGGAACAGCTGGGAGGGACGGAGCATGCTCTGTGCCAGTGCTGTTCAAACTGCAGTTTCCCATCTGTTAATACTTTGTACACAAAATTAGTGGTGGTCTGGAATCAGCAAAAAATAATAACAAAAGAAAAATATTAGAAAACATGTAGTATTGTTTTGTGAAACTTTAACTTCAGATATGTGGGTGGGTGGGTATATACATTCTGTTTATGTGAAATTTATGTCTTCTTAAGATTCACCATAATGTTTGAAAAGCCTGCTCCACATAGTTGCTGAGTTGTGGGTGTAATCCATTAAGAAATCCTTAGTCATGATCCCTGAGGATAATGAAGCCAATTTGATCTAATTCATGGATGGTAAGAAGGAAAAGGTAAAATTAGGTTGATTATATACTGGACACAGTATCTCTGCAGTAATCACCCATTCATCAAATATTTACTAAGCATCTGCTCCACCTGGACCTGTTCTAGGTGGTAACGGTGCTGCTGCTGCTGCTGCTAAGTCGCTTCAGTTGTGTCCGACTCTGTGCAACCCCATAGATGGAAGCCCACCAGGCTCCCCTGTTCCCTGGGATTCTCCAGGCAAGAACACTGGAGTGGGTTGCCATTTCCTTCTCCAATGCATGAAAGTGAAAAGTGAAAGTGAAGTCACTTAGTCGTGTCCGACTTGTAGTGACCCCATGGACTGCAGCCCACCAGACTTCTCCATCCATTTTCCAGGCAAGAGTACTGGAGTAGGGTGCCATTGCCTTCTCTAAAAGGTACAGTTCAGTGCAGTTCAGTTGCTCAGTCATGTCTGACTCTTTGCGACCCCATGATCACAGCACGCCAGGCCTCCCTGTCCATCACCATCTTCCAGAGTTTACTCAAACTCACATCCATAGAGTCGCTGATGCCATCCAACCATCTC
This sequence comes from Aepyceros melampus, assembly GCA_006408695.1. NCBI lineage: Eukaryota > Metazoa > Chordata > Mammalia > Artiodactyla > Bovidae > Aepyceros > Aepyceros melampus. The sequence continues at coordinate 581,247 of SJXQ01003891.1, read as the reverse complement.
ATCCTCTGTCGTCCCCTTCTCCTCCTGCCCCCAATCCCTCCCAGCATCAGAGGCTTTTCCAATGAGTCAACTCTTCGCATAAGGTGGCCAAAGTACTGGAGTTTCAGCTTTAGCATCAGTCCTTCCAAAGAACACCCAGGGCTGATCTCCTTCAGAATGGACTGGTTGGATCTCCTTGCAGTCCAAGGGACTCTCAAGAGTCTTCTCCAACACCACAGTTCAAAAGATCAATTCTCCGGAGCTCAGCCTTCTTCACAGTCCAACTCTCACATCCATACATAACCACTGGAAAAACCATAGCCTTGACTAGACGGACCTTAGTCGGCAAAGTAATGTCTCTGCTTTTCAATATGCTATCTATGTTGGTCATAACTTTTCTTCCAAGGAGTAAGCATCTTTTAATTTCATGGCTGCAATCACCATCTGCAGTGATTTTGGAGCCCCCAAAAATAAAGTCTGACACTGTTTCCCCATCTATTTCCCATGAAGTGATGGGACTGGATGCCATGATCTTCTTTTTCTGAATGTTGAGCTTTAAGCCAACTTTTTCACTCTCCTCTTTCACTTTCATCAACAGGCTCTTTAGTTCTTCACTTTCTGTGTAAGGGTGGTGTCATCTGCATATCTGAAGTTACTGATACTTCTCCCGGCAATCTTGATTCCAGCTTGTGTTTCTTCCAATCCAGAGTTTCTCATGATGTACTCTGCATAGAAGTTAAATAAGCAGAGTGACAACATACAGCCTTGATGTACTCCTTTTCCTATTTGGAACCAGTCTGTTGTTCCATGTCCAGTTCTAACTGTTGCTTCCTGACCTGCATACAGGTTTCTCAAGAGGCAGGTCAGGTGGTCTGGTATTCCCATCTCTTTCAGAATTTTCCAAAGTTTATTGTGATCCACACAGTCAAAGGCTTTGGCATAGTCAATAAAGCAGAAATACATGTTTTTCTGGAACTCTCTTGCTTTTTCCATGATCCAGCAGATGTTGGCAATTTGATCTCTGGTTCCTCTGCCTTTTCTAAAACCAGGTTGAACATCAGGGAGTTCACGGTTCATGTATTGCTGAAGTCTGGCTTGGAGAATTTTGAGAATTACTTTACTAGCATGTGAGATGAGTGCAATTGTGCGGTAGTTTGAGCATTCTTTGGCATTGCCTTTCTTTGGGATTGGCATGAAAACTGACCGTTTCCATTCCTGTGGCCACTGCTGAGTTTTCCAAATTTGCTGGCATATTGAGTGCAGCACTTGCATAGCATCATCTTCCAGGATTTGAAATAGCTCCACTGGAATTCCATCACCTCCACTAGCTTTGTTCGTAGTGATGCTTTCTAAGGCCCACTTGACTTCACATTCCGGGATGTCTGGCTCTAGATGAATGATCACACCATTGTGATTATCTGGATCATGAAGATCTTTTTTGTACAGTTCTTCTGTGTATTCTTGCCACAGTATAGTGGAGAACAAAACAACAACTATGTTCTAATGGAGCTTACATTCTGGTGGAGGAAGGCAGGCAACAGTCATACAAAGAGTAGAAGTGACTCAAGTGATAGAGACTGAAGTCTTCCCCTCAACATCCCAGTCAGTCATTCCATTCACAGGTGATACACTGGTTTCTGGTGATTCTAGTTCATATCTCCCTTAAGAATCAGTGCAGTAATCAGCCTCAGCACACATGGAATTCAGAGACAGGAAAAATTAAAGAGAGGGCTGAAGATGAGTGAGAAATCGGATAATACAATCCCCAAACCTTATAATTTACTAGCCATTTAAAAATACTGTTAGGATGCTTCAGAACTGCCATCAAGAGAAGGCAATAAACTGTAGAGTTTTTAGCCCTTTAATTAAAAATATTATAAATTCAAGAAAATTGTCTTCCCAATTTGTTTTTTGAAGAGCTGGTCTCTTTATCTTTCAGAGGCATCTATCTCATGCTTATAAATGATGAACAATGGCATCTGTACATAGGAGTTATGAATGAGCTGTGAATTATTGATATGGAATTAATACATAATCAGACTAGTACTTCCTTTGTTGCTGTGATACAGTAACACTGTTTAATATAGATGTACTGTTAGGATATGTTACACATACTTGGAATTTTACAAGATGTATACATACATGAACTGCACCTGACTAGGGCTGTAAGTGTCTGGTTTGTGAAATGAGTTGAAAGTTTTTGGTCAAAGGCAGGTAAGGACATTACAAAGGATAAACTTACAAGTTTAGATGGAAATAGTCTTTAGGCTCTGGGAGCATGTGGATGTGTGTGGTGCTTGAGCAGGTTAACTAGTTGAGCTTTTATTTACATCTTTGTCAAATGGTTAATCAGAACCAGTTGTGTGTGTGCTAGACACAGAAGTTCAAAAGGTGACCAAGACATAATCCCTGCCACCTAGGGGCTTGTCATAGGAAGACAGGCAAATGAACCAGCAATTATAATATCATGAAAAGTAAGAGGTGCTATGGGGCAGAAGCAGGAAACTCACGGTAGGAAGTCTAACTTACAAATTTCTTTTTAGAGGGGGAAATGTAAAGTAGAATGTAACAGAAGCCAGAAAGATTTGGTAAGAAATGGAGGAGATAAGTAAAAGGGAGATCACAGAAAGGCAGGGCATGTCTAAGTCTATGTGAGCATTGTTTAAGTGTACTTTGAGACCTCTAGCCTACCAGTAATTCCAATTTGGGTTTAAAGAGGAACTAAAGAGCCTCTTGATGAAGGTGAAGAAGAGAGTGAAAAAGTTGGCTTAAAGCTCAACATTCAGAAAACGAAGATCATGGCATCTGGTCCCATCACTTCATGGCAAATAGATGGGGAAACAGTGGAAACAGTGTCAGACTTTATTTTTGGGGGCTTCAAAATCACTGCAGATGGTGATTGCAGCCATGAAATTAAAAGATGCTTACTCCTTGGAAGAAAAGTTATGACCAACCTAGATTGCAAATTCAAAAGCAAAGACATTACTTTGCCAACAAAGGTCCATCTAGTCAAGGCTATGGTTTTTCCTGTGGTCATGTATGGATGTGAGAGTTGGACTGTGAAGAAGGCTGAGCTCCGAAGAATTGATGCTTTTGAACTGTGGTGTTGGAGAAGACTCTTGAGAGTCCCTTGGACTGCAAGGAGATCCAACCAGTGCATTCTGAAGGAGACCAGTCCTGGGTGTTCTTTGGAAGAACTGGTGATAAAACTGAAACTCCAATACTTTGGCCACCTCATGCGAAGATTTGACTCATTGGAAAAGCCTCTGATGCTGGGAGGGATTGGGGGCAGGAGGAGAAGGGGACGACAGAGGATGAAATGGCTGGATGGCATCACCGATGGACATGAGTTTGAATAAACTCCAGGAGTTGGTGATGGACAGGGAGGCCTGGCGTGCTGCAATTCATGGGGTTGCAAAGAGTCGGACACGACTGAGCAACTGAACTGAACTGCCTGAGTCACTCTGTTGTGTCCAGCTTTTTGCAGCCCCATGGACTGTAAACTCCTCTGCCACAGGATTCTCCAGGCAAGAATATGGGAGTGTGTTGTCATTTCCTCCTCCAGAGGATCTTTCTGATCCAGGAATCGAACCTGCATCTCTTGCATTAGCAGGCAGGTTCTTTACCTCTAGTGCCACTTGGGAAACTTTGGGTTTGGGTATTGTTTCTATGACACTGTTAAAGTACACACATATTAAAAGGATGGGGAAGGAGGGTTAAAGTATTTCTTTAGATTGCCTATTTTACTGTGAAAAAATATTTTTGGAATGGTAATGGGACTATTTTTAACATAGTAATTAAATTCCACCACAGAAGACACTGAAAGATTCTTTCCCCTTTTCCATTTAACAAATACGATTAAATAAAAATTCTTTTGCAAGCAATCTGCCTTTCTTCCCTCTGCAGATTTCATGGGAGCCTCCTGTGGCCACTCTTATGTAGCTACAACACTCACACTCGAGCTCCAGTTGTGTCCATGTCCCCTCACCTCTTTTCCCAACGGAGGTGGCTACCTCTCATTTAACATGCCTGCAAATATTACTTAGATATGGTTCTGAAAGATAGAAACAGGACATGTGGCTTTGGAAAACGCTGCAGAAAATACCAAAAATAGTAGTCTTAAACCAACTTTTAGTTTAATATGGGAGTGTGTTGTCATTTCCTCCTCCAGAGGATCTTTCTGATCCAGGAATCGAACCTGCATCTCTTGCATTAGCAGGCAGGTTCTTTACCTCTAGTGCCACTTGGGAAACTTTGGGTTTGGGTATTGTTTCTATGACACTGTTAAAGTACACACATATTAAAAGGATGGGGAAGGAGGGTTAAAGTATTTCTTTAGATTGCCTATTTTACTGTGAAAAAATATTTTTGGAATGGGTAATGGGACTATTTTTAACATAGTAATTAAATTCCACCACAGAAGACACTGAAAGATTCTTTCCCCTTTTCCATTTAACAAATACGATTAAATAAAAATTCTTTTGCAAGCAATCTGCCTTTCTTCCCTCTGCAGATTTCATGGGAGCCTCCTGTGGCCACTCTTATGTAGCTACAACACTCACACTCGAGCTCCAGTTGTGTCCATGTCCCCTCACCTCTTTTCCCAACGGAGGTGGCTACCTCTCATTTAACATGCCTGCAAATATTACTTAGATATGGTTCTGAAAGATAGAAACAGGACATGTGGCTTTGGAAAACGCTGCAGAAAATACCAAAAATAGTAGTCTTAAACCAACTTTTAGTTATAGAATTACTTGAGAATGTGTTCCAATTATGGGCCATTCTCCCTCACACACACACACACACATATACACACTCTCTCTTTCTATTTTGCACTGGGCCTCTGGCATCAGGTTAGGAATGTCTGGTTTAAAGCACAGGTATGGGTAGTCCCCTGTAAAGGAGACCCAGGGCAGCTGTTTAGAAACCAGTGAAGGAAAGGAGAGTCTCAGGAAGTGAGGAAGAGGGACTAGAAATCTCATGATTTTTCCAGATATTGGCCCTGGAAGGTAGTAGTGTGCAATGAATAAAAAGAAAGCTATGCCTCACTGATAATGTAGGGTAAAAATTCTTAACCATTCTTTAGAGAGAAGGTTTATTCACACACTTAATGCTATAGAACAGGCACTGGCAAACTACTGCCTTTAGGCCAAATCTGCCCGTGCTTATTTGATCAACTACCTGTTTTTCAGTGATCCAAAAGCAAAGAATGGGGTTTACATTTTTAAGTGGCTGAATAAATATTCACAGATATTTAATGACTTGAAAATACATGAAATTCAAATTTCAGTATCAATAAAGAGTTTTTTTGGAATATAGCCACATTCATTCATCTATGGCTGCTTCCCTGCTACAGTGGCAGGGTTGGTAGTTACCACAAAAACCATATGATCCACAAAAGCCAAAACTATGTATTATGTGATCCTTTATAGGAAAAGTTGGCCATCCTCTGCTTTAAATAAAGGTATAAGGCATGGGACTTCCCTGGTTGTACAGTGGCTAAGACACTGTGCTCTCAATGCAGGGGTCCTAGGTTCAATCCCTGGTCAGGGAACTAAATCCCACATGGCACAACTAAGGATCCCACTTGCCGCAACTAAGACCCACCCGGTGCAGCGAAATAAAGAAACAAATATTTTTTAAAATAAGCATCAGAAGATTTAAGTGATGAGGTGAATTATTTGGGGCTAATATCAATGAAATAATCATTCTCATAAAAAGACTTCTGAATTTCTTATACACCAGTTGTACTAGAGATATTTTACAAAGATCTTTCTTATGTACTCACTTTCATATTAATTCTTAGGGAACATATCATTAGAGCTAAGACAGCTTAAAAAATGCAATAAATCTACATATGAACTTAAAATACAGGGGGAAACTACTACTTAAAAATACAGGGGGAAATCAAGAGATATAAACATCAAGGTATAATTTTAGAGTCGACTCACTCTACTTTCTATCCCCTTAGCAAACAGAATTGCCTGTTCGCTGATTAGTATGCATAGTCATTCTGCAAACTTCCGTGCCGTCATATTTATTTTAGCATCTCTAACATCTTTCTTTGCTACAAATCAGAGTACTGTGACAATCACACAACTTTAAAAAAAATTCTTCTAAAATTTAGTTGACCAATTTGGTACAAGAATCCTTTCAATGAGCATGAAGTATGATGCCTCTAAGGAAAATTTCAGTTAAGATCTAAGGATTCTTTTATGATTCGTAACCTAGTGAAAGTGTTAGTCTCTCAGTAGTGTTTGACTATTTGCAATCCCATGGACTATAGCCCACCAGGCTCCTCTGTCCATGGAATTCTCTAGGCAAGAACACTGGAGTGGGTTGCCTTATCCTTCTCCAGATCTTCCCAACCTAGGGATCAAACCCAGGTGTCTTGCAGTACAGGCAGATATAGATTCTTTATCATCTGAACCATCAGGAAAGCCTGTTATCCTAAAGGTATTTGTTTCCTGTGTTTGAGAATTAAACTGCTGGTTTGTTTGTTGTTCCATAGAAACAAGTTGGTAATAATAGTTAACTTGACACGTTAGGAGAAATTATTCTAAAAATTTGCCAACTTTTAAAAAATACTTTATTGTAGGATTTTTCTTTGGGTTAGACATTGCTTTGCATGTTCATTTTGAAATTTGGTGGGTCAGGGGAAAGGTCAAGGAGAAATCAGTAAAAATCAATTCGTAAACAAATGATACAAAAAAAAAAGTGGGTTATTTTTTAACTTTCTGTTGAAAACCTGAAAGTCTGCCAAAGTTAAAAAATTGTTGAGCCTTCTCATATCCCAGCCTTTTCTTTAAAAACTATTGATATAACTTATATACCATAAAATTCACCAGCTAAAAAGTGTACGTGATTCAATGACTTTCAATATATTCAACCAGAGGCATGATTCTTAAATGTGGCATATTCTTTGAACATGGTTTCACAACTGAATGTCTGTTTTATTCAATGCTTTATTTTTAGGTCAACCTGATTGGGTATTCTCACTAGTGTCCATCTTAAAATGTAAATGCCACCAGGAAAAGAAGTATGTCTAACATAGACCTGCATCCACCACCTAGGACAGTACCAAACAAGAACAGAGCAAATGGACACTTATTTCATAATAATGGTCTATTTTTAATTGGAACCTGTTTGTTGGAAGGGAGGACTGTGATTTCCACCATAGATTTAATTCATCCATGAAAATGAATATGTACTCACAATCTCTAAGTTCTTACTTTTCTTCCTTCCTCTTATTTCTTTCAGCTCAAAACAGCAAAATAGGACCCTTTGAGTCCACTTTTCTCGGAATATATATGCTGAATGGGGAATGTGCACTTGCTACTGAAGACAAATACTTATACTCTGGTTAGACAAATGAGAAGTAATAGAAATTATCAGAAGTTTAAAAAACACTGATGAGCACAAGGGAGACCATTGCAAATTATGTGGGGGTAAATGAAAGTAGGCTTCATGATTTAAAAAAAAAAAAAAAAGTGAATATTCCCAGATGTATTTTTATTAATTCAGGCACTTGATTCTCCCAAACTACAGCACTTTAAATTTTAAAATATATAACTTTGCCCTTTTCAGCCTTAATATGAAGTCCATATACAGAGCTTGTTCGATTTACGGGTTTACTATTTTTTGCCTTTTAAAAATTAAGCTAAAATTTTTTGTTGAAGTATAGTTGATTTATAATGTTGTGCTACTTTCTGCTGCACAGTCGGACATGACTGAAGCAACTTAGCAGCAGCAGCAGCTACTTTCTGCTATAGAGCGTAATGACTTAGTTATGCACATATATACATTATCTTATTATATTCTTTGCCATTATGGTTTATCTCAGGAAACTGGATATAGTTCCTTGTACTACGCAGCAGAACCTTGTTTCTCCTTTCTAAATGCAATAATTTGCATCTATTCCAACCTTAAACTCCCAGTCCCTCCCCCTCTTGCTTGATAACAAGTCTGTTCTTTATGTGTATCTGTTTCTGCTTGGTAGGTAGTTTCATTTGTGCCTTATTTTAGATTCCACATGTAAGTGATATCATATATATTTCTTTCTTACTTACTTCATTCTGTATGATAATCTCTAGTTGCATCCATGCTGTTGCAACTGGCATTATTTCATTCTTCTTTATGGCTGAGTATATTCTATTGTATATATGTACACCTTCTTTTCATACTGTTCATACTGTTCATGGGGTTCTCAAGGCAAGAATACTGAAGTGGCTTGCCATTCCCTTCTTCAGTGGACCACATTCTGTCAGACCTCTCCACCATGACCCTCCCATCTTGGGTTGCCCTGCAGGCATGGCTTGGTTTCATTGAGTCAGACAAGGGTGTGGTCCTAGTGTGATTAGATTGACTAGTTTTCTGTGAGTATGGTTTCAGTGTGTCTGCCCTCTGATTCCCTCCCGCAACACCCACCATCTTATTTGGGTTTCACTTACCTTGAGCGTGGGGTATCTCTTCACGACTGCTCCAGCAGAGCCACTGCACCTTACCTTTGACGAGGGGTATCTCCTCACCGCCACCGTTCCCGACCCTCAACGTAGGATAGCTCCTCTAGGCCCTCCTGGGCCCGCCCAGCCACCACTCCTCGGGTTTCTCCTCCAGGCCGCCGGCCCTGGCCTCGGGCGTGGGTGGCTTGTCTCAGCTGCCGCTCCTGGCCTCGGGGGCGAGGTGGCTTCTCCTGGCGATGTCGGTAGCTCTCGGCCGCGCTCAAGTGCGGCTTGAGCCTCCGCCGCCCGCGCTCAAGTGCGGCTTGAGCCTCCGCCGCCCGCAGAAGATATTAAGAACAGGTGGCAAGAATACACGGAAGAACTGTACAAAAAAGATCTTCATGACCCAGAGAATCATGATGATGTGTTGACTAATCTAGAGCCAGACATCTTGGAATGTGAAGTCAAGTGGGCCTTAGAAAGCATCACGACGAACAAAGCTAGTGGAGGTGATGGAATTCCCGTTGAGCTGTTTCAAATCCTGAAAGATGATGCTGTGAAAGTGCTGCACTCAATTTGCCAGCAAATCTGGAAAACTCAGCAGTGGCCACAGGACTGGAAAAGGTCAGTTTTCATCCCAATTCCAAAGAAAGGCAATGCCAAAGAATGCTCCAACTACCGCACAATTGCACTCATCTCACATGCTAGTAAAGTAATGCTCAAAATTCTCCAAGCCAGACTTCAGCAATATGTGAACCGTGAACTCCCTGATGTTCAAGCTGGTTTTAGAAAAGGCAGAGGAACCAGAGATCAAATTGCCAACATCCGCTGGATCATGGAAAAAGCAAGAGAGTTCCAGAAAAACATCTATTTCTGCTTTATTGATTATGCCAAAGCCTTTGACTGTGTGGATCACAGTAAACTGTGGAAAATTCTGAAAGAGATGGGAATACCAGACCACTTGACCTGCCTCTTGAGAAATCTGTATGCAGGTCAGGAAGCAACAGTTAGAACTGGACATGGAACAACAGACTGGTTCCAAATAGGAAAAGGAGTACGTCAAGGCTGTATATTGTCACCCTGCTTATTTAACTTATATGCAGAGTACATCATGAGAAATGCTGGACTGGAAGAAACACAAGCTGGAATCAAGATTGCTGGGAGAAATATCAATAATCTCAGATATGCAGATGACACCACCCTTATGGCAGAAAGTGAGGAGGAGCTAAAAAGCCTCTTGTTGAAAGTGAAAGAGGAGAGTGGAAAAGTTGGCTTGAAGCTCAACATTCAGAAAACGAAGATCATGGCATCTGGCCCCATCACTTCATGGGAAATAGATGGGGAAACAGTAGAAACAGTGTCAGACTTTGTTTTTTTGGGCTCCAAAATCACTGCAGATGGTGACTGCAGCCATGAAATTAAAAGGCGCTTACTCCTTGGAAGAAAAGTTATGACCAACCTAGATAGTATATTCAAAAGCAGAGACATTACTTTGCCGACTAAGGTCCGTCTAGTCAAGGCTATGGTTTTTCCTGTGGTCATGTATGGATGTGAGAGTTGGACTGTGAAGAAGGCTGAGCGCCGAAGAATTGATGCTTTTGAACTGTGGTGTTGGAGAAGACTCTTGAGAGTCCCTTGGACTGCAAGGAGATCCAACCAGTCCATTCTGAAGGAGATCAACCCTGGGATTTCTTTGGAAGGAATGATGCTAAAACTGAAGCTCCAGTACTTTGGGCACCTTATGCGAAGAGTTGACTCATTGGAAAAGACCCTGATGCTGGGAGGGATTGGGGGCAGGAGGAGAAAGGGACGACCAAGGATGAGATGGCTGGATGGCATCACAGACTCAATGGACGTGAGTCTGAGTGAACTCCGGGAGTTGGTGATGGACAGGGAGGCCTGGCGTACTGCGATTCATGGGGTCGCAGAGAGTTGGACATGACTGCGCGACTGAACTGAACTGAACACCTTCTTTATCGATTCGTCAGTGGATTTTTCCACGTCTTGGCTCTTGTGAATAGTGCTGCTGTGAACATAGGTATGCATGTATCTTTTTAAATTATAGTTTTGTGTGGGTATATGACCAGGAGTGGGATTGCTGGGTCATATGGTAGTTCTATTTTTAATTTTCTGAGCAACTTTCATAGTGTTTTCCATAGTCACTGTACCAACTTACATTCCCAGCAACAGTGTGGGAGGGTTCCCTTTTCCCCATACCTATTTTACTCTTTTGACAGATCCTTTTGGAATTCTTGAATGGTAGCAACACTATATTACAAGCCCCAATTTAAATTCAGTCTCCCCCCACCCCCTCTCTGTCGCTCCCTTCCTCAAACTGATGCCAGGCCCTTTATAGAGGCTAGGCACACTATAGTGAAAAAGACAAGTACTTGCTCCCATGACACTTACATTATAGAAGAGAAAACAAAAGTTCAGAGTTCTTTTCTGCCTTCAATTGGTAACACCCACCTGTAGTGAGATCAATATTCTATTTATCTATGATAGTATAAGAAGATATAATTTAAGAAGCCTCTCCTTTAGGTGCTCTGGTGCTAGAAAGTTGCTGAGCATGGCTTTCTCTGGAGAAAAACTGGATTTCAGAGTAAAACTGAGTTTTCCTTTGTATTGCCACTCTGTACAGCAAAATGCAAGAAAGCTACAGTATTCCCTCTGCAAAAATTACACTCATCCCTTTCAGCACATCAGAGATAAATTTCTAGAACTCTGAAATTCCCGGTGCAGAGTAATTAGATGTCCATGAAAGCTAAATAAAGAGACCAGAGGAATGAGGTGGTAGGACCTTACAGTGACACTATTTGCTAGAAAGATGAATTTACTTAAAAGGGAGTCCACCCTGGGATCTATACAAAGATACTGAGTTACTGAAATACCAAAAAGGCCTTGTTACGTGCAGGCCTGAATCCTGAATGTAATATGTATCTTTTTTGGCTTATTAATCACATTCTCAGATTTTTCAGTGCCCATTCTCATTTGATTCTGCCCCTATCCAGACATCTGCCTTTTGTTTCTCGTTCCACTTGATTCTCTCCTACTGCTCATCAATGGCTAAGAGGTTTGAGATACTAAAAAGGGAACTTGGAGAAAAATATAAGCTCTAATATAACATACCACAACAGCCACTTCAGGACATTGTATTAGGGTGCTCTCAGTATCCAGTAAAGGTATCAGGGGAAGAGGTAGGAGATGGTGGATACCAATGAGCTTGATATATATAGTCATACTGGGGTATCATGGTAACGAAAAAGGTTGCTATGAAAGGTCACTTTAGTTTCAGTGTCGTTATTTTCTCCTTTAAGAAGCTAAAATGCAGGATTTATGAATAACAATAAAAGATTGAATGTATGGTTTTATTTTTAAGAAGTGAGGAATGACATCACCAAGATGGCAGAATAGTCCATTCCTGACTTTGGTTCCCCTGACAAGAACAACTTAGACCCATTCAAGAGTAAGACATCACTGAGAGAATCCTAGATCATGAGTGAGACCCCTGCAGCACAAGGCCATGCTGAAAGGTTTCCTTTGAACTTCCAGTTTCTGTGCAGTTACAGAGCTAAAAGCAGTTTTAAGTATCAATGTTCTTGTCTTACTCTTGCAGGTCAATTTTCCCCCAATACTTATATTATACATTTTGTTCATAAAAAATATCTGTTTTTTCTGGAAAGCACTCTTCCAGTGATTGATCTAATTGTATTTCTCCACACCTCTGGTTACAGTTGATAGTTCCAAGGAGGGCATCTAACCCAAGCAGATCTCTTACAGGATTTTGAATTTGCCATCAGAGAAAGAAAAAATTCAGTTTCTGTAGAAGCAGACTTGGAGACCTGGGAGCTGGCAGCACTTCTGTTTTTGATTTGCAGAAATCAGTTCCAAAGAAGAGAGCCAATAACCAGAGATGGTGAGTCTTGGGGTTGTGCCAGTCCAGGGCTGTAGTCATCCTGAGGTTTACAGTGGAGAATGGTAATATTTATCTGGTTCTTATTAAGTACTGGAGATTCAGCTCTAGGTGTTTTTCACTGAACATTGAAAAATCCTATGAGATAAAAACTGTCATGATCATCCTCCTCGTTTTATGGATGAGAATATTGAAAAATAGGTTAGGCTTCACAACACATGCTCTGAACTACTGTTTTTTTGTCTCCAGGCCAGCAAGTATCTTCTCTGATCAAAGTTTGAGCTGGCTATCTCCCACTTTTGGCCAAATTATGTAATATGTGTACTAATATACTAACCAAAGGAATATCTCAATGTATGTTCAAAGCCACTTTTAATATCCTCCCCCTCGAGGTTTTTCCCAGCTTCCCTTTCGCTAAATGACATTGTCATCCATTACAGAAAAAAATGGCATCTTAGGAATTGTCCTGGATCCCTTTCTTCCTAACCTCTGCATCATCTCATTTTATATGCAAAACCACTTTATTATACAAGCACATACTGGGCAGTTACTATGGACAAAACTCTTACCTTCAAGCCAGTCCCCTTCTCTTTATTCCCATAGTTAATACTCTGGTTCATACAACTGACTTTGACCTTCCTTCAGCCTTTTTGTGCCCTTTTTCCTCACTGTAATCTGGGGTCAATCACACTTATTCCAGAAGGCTATTTTGAGAATTAAATGTGATAAAGTATAAAAACCAGTAGTCATTCAACTATCAGAATATTTCTTCTAAGAATGAAACCACTTTTATGTGTGATCAGGGAGATTTTCATACTGCTTGCTTTTACAGTAAAAACATGGGTTGTAATGGTAAAGATTCCATGAACACAGTTTCATATTTTTGTACTTTTCCAGTTAACATGACTGCCTGCAGAAATCTTTTAACATAAATTCTTAGCACACACATAAAACCCCACCATAAAACCCAACAACCCTAAATCCTCCCTCCTTATACTCCACTAGCAGATACGCTAAAGATTGTTATGTATCTGAATAGTGCAGCACATTTACAGGAAATACATTCATAAGGAGAACTGAGCTATGAAGTATTATTAATGGGATAGATAGGCACCTACTACAACCTTCTTAGTTATACCAAATCACCTACTGGCACTTTAAGTTGTTAAAATCGCTCTGCTTGTTTAGCAAATGCTCAAAGGTACAAATTCATTTATTTAACAGAAGAAAAGGGTCGATGTATCCTATACAGTTGGGCTTTCCTGGTAGCTCAGCCAGTAAAGAATCTGCCTGCAATGCAGAAGACCCTGGTTTGGGAAGATCCCCTGGAGGGCAAGGCAACTTACTCCGGTATTCTTGCCTGGAGAATCCCCACAGACAGAGGAACCTGGCAGGCTTACACGGAGTCCATAGAGTTGCAAAACTTGTTGGACACAACTGAGCAGCTAAGCACATCATACAGTGTACATATAAATACACACACTATTCACATTCAACTTTAGAGATTTTTATCTTTTCCTTGATGCCAATCTGTCCATGTATTTGAACACATTTCAGGCCTTTTATGAAAAACTTCAGTTTTATATATGGGGAAGTTTCTTTTTTTTGTAGTGGCATTATTTTTTTTTTGACCCATGAGATCAGGGAAACTGCTATCTACACATCTTGGAAATCAGAAATGTTCACAATAGGAAAAAAATCTTTGACTAACACCTGACTATAAAAATGCAAGGTAGAAAATGAAAATAGACGAAATTTTAAGACTATCCATGTAACTTCAACTTCAGAATGGGAGAGGTATTTTCAAACATGACATGAAATCCAGAAGACAAAGACTAACAAGAGTTTCCCTGGTGGTCCAGTGGATAAGATCCAGTGCTCCTAATGCAAGGAGCCCAGAGTTTGAACCCTGACCAGGGAACTATATCCTGCTTGCCACAACTAAAGAACCCATGTCACAACAAAGATGGAAGATCTTCGTGCTATGACTGACCTGGGGCAATCAAATACATATTTTAAAAAAAGCTGACTACATAACTGTTACAACGAAAGGATCTCATAAATCATGTCAAAAAAATTGGCAGGAACATTATTTGCAACACAAAAAATATTACATAAGTAACTCCCACCAATTAAAAAAAATTTGTAAAACTACCAATTTACTGATAAGGAAATGCAAACGGTATGAAAAGGATGCTCAACAAAAATATCAGACATGCAAATTAAAACAAGATGCCACTGCATTGGCAACAAAATCACTCAGTATTAATTTGCAGTACAAATGAAGATGCAGGATAATGACTACTGATAGAAGAGTACACCAGTACAAGCTTGACTTCAAAAATTTCTGGGCATCTGTATCTACTCAAGTCTTACTATACATTATGTAAAAGAACGTTCACAATCATCTAAAAGCAGAAAACTACAAATAACCTAAGTGTTCATACTCAGTTCATACTCATATTCAGTTGGGGAACCTCCATACTACAGCTTCAGTTCAGTTCAGTCGCTCAGTCGTGTCCGACTCTTTGCAACCCCATGAATCGCAGCACGCCACAGTGTCCCTATTAAATCAGATAAAAAAATTACCACGTACAAGACACCAAGTGTCTCACACAATCATTATTTGATCGTTGATTTATGTTTCACAGATGAGGAAACTGAAGTACAGAGAGGTCAAATAATTTGAGACACTACACTACACTGCTGGTTTGAAGAAGGAAGGGGCCAGGAACCAAGGAAGAGATGGTCTCTAGGAACAGACACAAGCAGATTTTGCCATCAGAGCCTCCAGAAGGAACCAGCCCTCACACTGTATTTTGGAATTCTGGCCTCTAGAACAAATGTGTTATTTTAAGCCATTCAAGTTTGTGACTTTTTCAAGCACCCACAAGAAAGATACAACATAAGGAATATTAAAATACATGGACAACAGTTTGCAGAAATGCTCTAATGCTTAATGCAGGGTCATCAATTTCTGATCAAAATAAAAGGTTCTTTATCATTTACAAACCCACTGTTCAGAGCAAACAGTAGGTCTACAAAAAGGTTAATAAATAGTTTGTATAATTTTTCCTTTTTTCTGTGTAAACTTTCAAAATTAATAGAATTCTGTCAGTCACAACAGTCCTCAGAATACCTAGGATTTAAGATGGCAGTTTCAACAGCCTCGAATATAAGAATCAAAATTTCACTTTGATGAAAAAAGTTTCTCTTAAGCATCACTGGAAACTAATTTCAGTAAGAAAATCTTTTCGTGTTAATACATATTCCAGTTGAAACTAACTCAAAGGGTTAGTTTCTAATGCCTTAGTGGTGAGTCAATTCCTAGGTAGGTTGATAAGAAGTCCAGGGTTCCCAAAGACAAACAGGTCTGGAGCCCTAGAAAAGGAGAAATGGGTCTGGGGCTCTCAAGGACAAAAGGACAAATTCTTTTCTACGTTGCTTTGCTTAGTCAATATAACAATGTTATCTTGCTAGAGGACATGTTTCTCCTTAACAAAAACCTTCTGACTAATCCTGTCATCTTAAAATGTATATTATGGACTGGGTCTAGTAAAATCTATTGTTCATTCTGATCTTAATTTAAGATGTTGTGGGAATGGGTCTGAAAAAAGTATATAAGGCCTTGATAAGACTAGCTAGGGGGGCATTCCCCATTCCCCTTCTGATGTCTGTGTCAGAAGCTTCCTCTGTCCCTCTTCTTACTTTAATAAAACTCTGCTACACAAAAGTCTTGAGTGATCAAGCCTGGTCCCTGGTCCCAAAGCTAAATCTTCGGAGATCACAAATCCAACATCGTTCATGGTAAGCTATCAGTGATACTACTGATCATATTTATAAACATGATGTTATTAATTCAATGAATATGTCTCTACTCCCACCATAAAGGTCACCAGATAAAGAAAAAAAGAAAGTCTAATCACATAAAGGAATATAAAACTATTTATTGACCACTGTTCACCAGTATTTACAATAAAGTAAACAATATACAGTTGAATAACATTCTGATTACTACAAAGTTATTGTTTTTCTTGGCTTCTGCTGAACTAGTAACCCAAAATACTGAGAAAATTGAGCCTTTGTGTAAGGAATGGATCAGAGTCAAGTCTGAAAAAACATGTAGGTCAAGCATAGATTAGAAAAGTTTGTTCACTCATTTATTCCTGTAGATCGTAAACTGCCAATATTTTAAAACTATCTGATTAGGTTTCCATGAACAAATCTGAGACATCCCATGTATCACAACCTTTCCTAAATATACCACAGAGACTTCAGTTTCTTGTAAAACAATGGTTCACCAAAAGGAACCATCAAGTGTCCACTTAACTAAGTTTTGCTTTGCTATATTATAACATACCAGAATTTTTCTACTGCTTTCATTTGGTTGGGAAGGTTGTTGATAGTGATAAAAATTTTCCTTCCAGGATTTCTGCATATAAAACTGCATTTATATACAGATTCTGATAGGGATGCTTTAAAAAATTACCCAATTTAAACTCCTTAATTTATCTAATTACAAAATTATTTAATTTGAAAGGCTAAGACTTAAATTTTTAATCTAAGTTGAAGTTATTTCTTATATTGCTCAAAATGATGTAATTCCAGAACATGGGCTTATCCATGGTTATGAAAGGCTGTTGTTTAAATATATTTACGAAAACAAAAACCACAACAAAAAATTAACTTCCAAACAATTTACATATGTCTTTTATGTATACACATATAAAAAACTTAGAATGGTCCTCAGGCATATTGAGTTAAATGCAAATTCTAAATTCTGATTGAGTAATGATTATGGAGATTTCCTCCAACATTTAGAGAAACTGTTCTCTAATGCTGAGGAAATAATATACCATGGTATCAAATCCTTTCCTACTGCAGGAGGCAACTACAGAAAGCTTTTATTTGTTCAAAGTAACCAGTGCTACAGATGGAAAAAAAAAAACAAAAAACCCAATGTAACTTCCCCAATATTACTTCAAAACAAACATATCAAACCTGATTTTCATTAGAATGTAGTTATTTCTTCACACTAATAAATCCAAAAACCAAGACCCACATTTTATATATATATATAAATATATATAAAAGGCAATGCAAGTAATTATTGAGCCTCATCTTCTGGACAAGAATGCCAAGTTAGTCTCTCTTCGTAAAAAGCAATTACAATTTGAGGACACTTCATATTCGCCTCTTTTGCCAGTACCAAGTCTGCCTCATCGGAATCTTTCCTGTCATGAGAGAAAAAAGTATTCAGTTAAAAAGCCTAAACATTTTTTGGTCAAGTGATAACCATGCATTTAAAAAATCATAATTCAATCAAAACATGTTTAAGTGCTTCAAGAGGGTTATGTGGTTACTTGTGGCTGTGTTCCAATAAAATTGTATTTTCCAAGACAGGTCAGTTTGCCAATCTCTGCTTTAGCTAAGTAATGTGAATCATTCTTTCAACAGATAACTACTTTCTACCTGAAGTTTCCCTGGTGGCTCAGTGCCAAGAATCTGCCTGCCAATGCAGAAGACAAAGTCTAATCCCTGGCAACCCACTCTAGTATTCTTGCTTGGAAAATCCATGGATAGAGGAGCCTGGTGGGCAATAGTCCTTGGGGTTGCAGAGTCAGCCACAACTTAGTGACTAAAACCAACTTGCTACCTAATGACGGTGAACTATTTATAAAGCCTAGATAGATAGGTTTTTAAAAAAATTCACAAGTTTTTTTTTAAATAAAAAAACATATCTATTCTTACTTTAAAATAGAACAGCAATTCACACTCCCATTTCATGAGGAACATTAATTCTCCACTGCTGTCTGTGGCACCAATTATTCGTTCTGGATCAAGACCTCTGGCAAAACCTCTCGGTTTATCAGCCTGTTCAGAAGAAATTAAATGATTATATAAATGTTTCCACACATTTCATCATAGAGCAAACTAATATTAACTTCCAATTTGTCTTCATGACATATAGCCTTCTGATAGTGAAACAATGATTAGAGCAAGAGTACTAAACACCTTTTAATTTCCATTAAACTTATAAGCAGAAAAAATAAATTTCGACGTCTATAAAAATATTCTGAATCATAAATCAAGAAAACAATTTTTTTCAAAGACACCACAAGGCAGGAAAAAATCCAAATCTCTTATTTTTAATTAATGATTATAAATTCTTGAAAGTAGTATTTCAAATTACTTCTAGGAATCAGTCTAAATTACATATTTTTAAAAACACAAACTATAAATAGCAAAACTGTAAAAAGTTTTAAAAAACTGACAGTAATCAGTGCTGTAATCAATCTGAATGATAACAAACCTTATAAAAATAAACCTGTGGCTCTCAAAAGTGTGGTCTGAGGGACCTCCATGGATGCTGAAAACCTTCTGGACTATTTATCTTCATGATCTCCTCTTCATGTGTGACTTCACATAATATTCACACACTTCTACCAAGCAACATATCACAGCAAACTGAATACTGAAGTCTTATTAAGACAAACACTGACAAAATTTGCAAAAATGTAAAATGCCTGGCCTTGTTATTCTTAACTGAAAATACGGTATTTTATGAATTTCTACTTTAATTTCAAATGCAGTTAGTACTGACAGTTATAATCCATATAAACAAGTTTTTTGGGATCCTTGAGAATTTTCTGCTGCTGCTAAGTCACTTCAGTCACGTCCGACTCTGTGTGACCCCATAGACAGCAGCCCACAAGGCTCGCCGGTCCCTGGGATTCTCCAGGCAAGAACACTAGAGTGGGTTGCCATTTCCTTCTCCAGTGCAGGAAAGTGAAAAGTCGTCAGTCGTGTCTGACTCTTAGCGACGTGTCTGACTCTTAGCGACCCCATGGACTGCAGCCTACCAGGCTCCTCCATCCATGGGATTTTCCAGACAAGAGTACTGGAGTGGGTTGCCATTTTCTAGAGTATAACAAATCCTTTTTCCCCCTATGAGACTTTTACATCATTACCTCAAGCTCTGGAGTCAGACTGCCTAGGTTATAATGATGCTCCTAAGCTTTGTGGCTTTGGGCAAGTTAACTTGTGATTCAGGTTCATTTTCCATAAAATACATACTATTAATACTATCTGTTTCATTGACATTTCAAAGTATCTGAAACGCAAATTCAGTTATTCAGAACACTGCCTGGCACATTACATGGGCACAATATAGGATAACCATTGTTCCCTGGTGGCTCAGTGGTACACAGTCCATGGGGTTCCAAAACAGTACCACAGAAAAAAAAACAAAAACAAAACAGTACCACAGGACTTAGCAACTAAACAACACTGTTATTAAATGGTGCTTGTGGCAGACTTTCAATTTATTTATAACTGATTCTTAACATTGCCACCTTTTTGCTTTGATTGCTAAAGCATTCAGAACCAAATCTGTAGCCCACATCTGTTTTCCTTCTATAAAAACAAAGATAATACACCTATGATCTTGACAGAGTTGACATTAAATTACTGGACTACCTGTAAAGTACTCAGAATATAGTTCAAATTACCTATTTTTAAATCCAAAGTCCCGATCAATAAATCTGTATTGTATATTAGGTCCCCAAGCCTAGATATAATTCAGACTCAAGATTTTTCCCTAAATTACCATGTTAGGCCAAAAGGCAGGGCAAGTATAATCAGTTTTAAAGCTGAGGGTAGAAGCAAGGATGTAATTTGCCCAAAGCCACAGAGAAACCAATAAAGCAAAGGTTTCAAAATACACACGCAGTGAATGAATCAGTTTTCTCAATTCATGTCAATAAAAAAACTATTATGCAAGATTATATACTTCAAAATCAAGTATTTTTTGGGAATACCAGAATCATACGGCAAAGTTTTGGTCACTACCACTCACTAATGATTTATAATCAGAATGTGTGATGTAGATTGTTTTCACTGTATTGTTAAGTGATTTTCAATGATCTAACTTTGTATTGTTTTTATTGAATACAGCTGGTTTAGATCAGAGGAAATTGTCTCATCTGGCACCAAATCCATCAATGTACCCAAAATAACAGTAGCACAATGATTTAAAGAAATGTAAGTGCTTACTGGACATTTATACAATGTAGGGTAAAATCATGCCTCTCCTTTCATCCTAAGTATTTAAAGAGACTTTTTAATGATATTTTTGAAGTACTCGTGTCTTAAAATATATTTTAAAAAAGTCAAGCCATCCTTTTACAAAGAAGCCAGTCTGCTGGCCAATGTTTTATACTTACAGCATCTCTTTTCTTCTTTGATTTGCTATCATCAGATTCACTGTCAGACAAAGATTTTCTTTTTGTTCCATCTTTTTCTTTACCAGCTTTTTGAGAATTAAGAAATGCTTCAATTAACTCTGGACAATCTAAATTTTCTTCAGGTTCCCAAGTATTGTCTGCACTGTGTTGTTAAAAAAAAAAAAAGTTCTTGGTTAATAACCACCGTCCAGATCAATTTAATAATACCTGATAAAAAGCCCTCTGTACTACAGATACTTCCCCCTACCTCCTACCCCCTACATGAAGAATCTGTACTTCATTTTGTGTCTACTTCCACAGTCTGTGCTAATCGAGTAATGTGTTGTATTACCTCCCACATAACTGAACCTGACTAGCAGAATAAATGCAGCTAATATTTTTCCAAGTTACATGGACAACTCACTTTGGAATTTTCACTTTCTTTCAGAAAAGTGAATTCTGGATCCCACCCCAAATTATTTTATCAGATAGTGCCTAGGGTTAAGGCCTCCGATACTGTGTTTTAAAAAACGTAATTCAGAAGTATTCTCAAACATGGGACAGTATTTTCAATTTCTGCTGTAGTATTTCAATTCTACTCAAAGTAGGAAATGAAGAAGAATTTTTTTTACATTTTTAATTGGTTGGGAAAAAATTTCAAAATAAAAATCATGTTTTTGGGACCCATAAGCAAAAGCATTATTAGAACACTGTTTACTATATTGCCTATTGTTGCTTTTGTACTACAGTCACAAAGTAGCTGGGACAGAAAGCCAAAGCTCTAAAAGCTCAGATTATCTTCTACTATGGGCTCTTTAGGGAAAAAGCTTGCCAATCTCTGATACAAGGTCAAGATGACCATTTTCATGTTTTTCAGAAGGGCTGGAAAGAAAATGAATGTCAATTACCAAATGTGAAAGTGAGATCAGCCTACAACGTTTGTGACAAGATTGCCAACTTTGTGTGCTTTGATCCAAAAAACTTTTACAGAACTACACACAATGGAATGAATCATTTTAGAGATGCTAGGAAAGATGCTTTGCTGCTGCTGCTAAGTCGCTTCAGTCGTGTCCAACTCTTAGTGACCCCATGGACTGCAGCCCACCAGGCTTCTCCATCCATGGGATTTTCCAGGCAAGAGTACTGGAGTGGGGTGCCACTGGGTCTAGTAGAGATGCTTTAAACCTCTGATTACAACAAGGTCTGTTGATGTCCCAAGACTGGGGAGGACAAAAGAGCTAAAGTGGAGCCTCCATTCTGTAATGTTATTTCAATCAAATATTACCTAATACACTATACAGAAGATAGCAGGTCCTTAGTCACACTAGTGGCCTCAACCATGGAGAGAAAGAGGGAGGAGTTAATTTTCCAATGTTTTGATGGGTAAGATAACAGAGACAAACAGCTTTTAATGCCTCATAGGATAAAACAAACAAAACCCCACAAAACTGTCTGCCATATGAGGATAATCACTTCTTTAGCAAATTGGTTAAGTCTTACTTAAAATACTGCAGACTTGGTTCTAATTGTAAGAAATTTTTTTCTAGTGTCTAAATCACAAACTTACATATACATATTTAAGCTCAACTAAAGGTACTGCAAAAATAAAACAGAGAAACATAAATCTTCCACTCAAATCATATTTCCAAATTGCTGTGGAGGTGATTTTAAATGTGAATGGTAAAAGCACCAGTAGATAAGAGAACCATCATACTCTCCATCTCAACCAAACTTAGAAAACTGTTGTCCACCTCCACCTATCCATTTTCAAGAGTCACTGCTCAGTCTTGCTGTTTTTGTGGTGGAAGATTAGAATTCAAGTACACTGTACATGATAAAGTTTGAGTATAATTTCTGCATGTAAGTTATTCACAAAACAGTAACATTATAAAGACTGGTTTTGATAGCAATTAGTAACAGGGACTATGAAGAACCAGGTTGCTTAAAAAATACCGAGGCTCTACTTAGAGATTAGGAGAACAGTAAGCCTAAGGTAGGATCTGAATTATGATGAGCACCTCTGTTTAAGACCCACTAGTATATAGCTTATATATACTATATAAGCTATAGTATAGCTTCAATATTTTTTAATGTCCACTGTAGAGAAACAATTAATTAGCACAGTATCCAACTACATTAAAAAAAAGCAACCTGTACTCTATATAATTATATAAATTTGACTCTCCAAGGTAATCAACTAGTCTCAAATCTACTTGTTTACAATTGCAGGCTAAAGACTTGACGCTTTAAACAAGATACCCTGAATTAAAGGTGCCTTTAAATTCAAAGAAACCTATGAGAAAATGGATAAAAAGATTTTAGGCTAAAAACAAATTTTAAACACTACTTAAGTACAGTTAAACATATAATAAAAGCACTGAGATTTCTTACTCTGTAAATCCCTTCCACTTCAGGAAATACTCCACCTTCCCGTTCACTACACGGCGGTCCAGCACTTTTTCTACTACAAATTCTTCAGGTTCTGCCTCTTCAACTTTTTTACTCTTTCCGTTTTGCTTCTTTCCCATTTTTTGCTAAAACAAAAGAGAGAGATTTAAGAAATGTCTTTTTCTTGTTTGATTTTTCAGTACATTTTAAAGCTTAAAACTGCTGGTATTATCACTGCATTTAACACCTAAATTTTTACTTTTATATCCCAAGGCAACACTTTCTGAAAAAGTTAACAGATAATAGCAAAATAAAGGAATGGTTGATTCTGTGGGTTTAGCTCAAACCTATCCCCCACTACCCTTCACTGAAATAATTCAATCAAAGACATTTCTCTTGAAAATTGTTTTATCCTTTCCTAGTTTTATTTCTACATAGTCTATAAGACCAAGTATAGTAGAGTTTTCACTCATTGTAACTACAAGACAGCAAAAAACGACTATTAGAAACTACTAGAGACTAATACAAAGGAGAATAACAGTGACAGGTCTTATTAGGTGAACCATAGACCCATTAAAAACCCTGCTCCCAAACGCTAAGTAAGACTCCCCCTTTTCAATTCAAACACCAACATTAAAATCTGAACAATAAAGAAAAAAGACAGCTGCAGAACAAAAACGTGGTTCAGAACCCTGATATCCATTGCAGGGTCAACCAAGGAGACCATAAGTAGGTTAAGAAGGACAAAATCGTTTCCCCATAATTTCGGTAGATATTACTGACCACTTGGAACAAATCTATAGCACTGTTACTTCAAGAGGCCAAAATACTGGACCATTTTAATTCTCTAATGAGAAAAAAAAATCCTTTTTTCCTGGTTTCTCAGGAGAAAGACTCTAAACTGGTCAATGAAATCTAAGTGTATGTGTCTGTGTGTGTGTAACACTATTTGAGAGAAGCAGGACACCAAGATCCCTCTACTTTCTAGTAACTCAAAATGGAGACTAAGGGGGGAACCCCACATTATGCTCATCCTGGAATCATTTCATCTTAAAATAGGTGCTATTTAAAAAAAAAATCTTAATTGTCCAATTACTAAAGTCGTCCCGCACACTGCATGAAAGCAGGGAAAATAAACACCAATGCCTCAAGATTACAAAGGACATTAAAATATATGTAATCATTTAGAAGTGTATACCCCCACTTCTAAATAAATATCCTATGAAAAAAATAAAAATCCTGTGAAATTTAAATAATGCAGCAAGCATCTGAGTTTGTTGGATATCATTCTCCATGTAGGCCGTACAACTTTCATTAGTCAAGATACTTGGATATTGTACTCAGTCCAGTAACTTTCTGCCTCTGTACAGTACAACAAAGGTAGTGGTAGTGGGAAGAAACAAAAATTAACACAGACAAAAGCTTACTAGATACCGATCCTAAATGAAAAACAAAACTACGTCCAAGAAAGTTGAGGCTAACAGAGTAAAGAGACAAAAATAAACACAGAAAATTAAAAGATAAAAAAAATTTAGCAGAGGAAACAAACTATTTACTACTACAGCACTCATAAGCTAGTTTCAAATGCTCATCTTTCTCAAGAGAAAATCCACTCACTTTTCCACTTAAAGCACACATTACCTCACAACACTAACAAAATTATTTTAAAATGAAAGGTAGATACTGAAGACTATTAAACTGTAAGCAGGAGCAATTTAACAGAAGCATCTATTTGCTTTCTCTATCTATATATCCATCCCCACAGGGACAGGTAGCTCCTTTCCCATCCAATACTTTAAAGATACTGGTGATTGTAAAACCAATTTAATTATCTACGTTTTGGTTTACTGATTATGAAATTTGAAAGACAGTTTATTCCTGAGAAGTGTTCAAAGATGCTTTGGGCTTTCTCCATTGATGATGGGAATAAATAATGCCACCAGACAAGCTTTATATTTCATATTTAAACATTTCTCAGGATGTTTGACTTAAAAGTGCAATCTAATGATGAAACAAACAAAAAAACCCACCAACTTGTCCTTTTGTTGTGAAACCCAAGGGGAGAATTCACAAACCAAAATGAAAATGTTTTGCTCATGTAGATGTTAAAACACTAACCTTCATATACTTGCAATTATTAATGCAATGTATTAAAATTACATACTGTGGGAACCATAACTTTGAATTTCGTGATTTTTATGTGAATATTTCAGTGCTTAAGTTAAAATCTGTAACTTAACTTGGCTGAATACACATATGTCAACATATCTGTAGAACTTTAAATGAAACCTAAGAATGCAAACTGTGGGTTTAAGAAACGCTGGAGAAAAAAAAATTGCTCAGAAGATCTAGTCTTCTCTCTTTTCTGGACATGTGTGATGTTTTTCATGCTGAGTATTTAAAAAAACTGCACTGCAATGATTTAAAATCCTTCTGTATTTTAGAATAAGCACGTTTGAAATATGACAGCGACCAAAACAATTTGAAAGACATAACGACTTTCGTCTCAATCTAAGTATACAAGATATCCATTTTTTAAACAGGGCAGTACTGAAAATACCTGCTTTCTCTAGAATTCAGTATACAGTACCTTAGAGAACAGTAATTAACAAGGCTTTATTGCTTTGTCTGTCTATGCTTGTAACCTTCTTCCATGTCACATAAATTTGTGTATCTTTCTTTCAAGATAAAAATACTTGGTAAAATTCACATTGTGCTACCCTCCCAAAACTAGGTTTCTTTAAATGAATCGAAACACTATGAAGTCAAGTGAATGTAATAATTTCCTTTTTTGCTCCTAACTTCTCTCCATTAACAGTTGTGGGGGAGAGGGGACTTGGAACTATATATGGGTGTAATTTCCCAACCACAGAGATGCAGTTATAATTTTGGGAGGAAAAAAGTTTGAGTTAGATCCTTAAATATTTTAGGTTTTCATTAACTTACCAATGTAGTTTTATTGGAGGCCATTTTTTATTGCAGACTTGAAGAGCTATTACTAGAAAAATGCATGACAGTTAAGAAGTTTGTAAGACATAAAAAGATAGCTACACACAAGTTTTTGTTTGGATTCCAACCCCCACCTAGGTAGCTCATGTCATCAAACGTATATACAAGTCCACAGAGAAGCAGTTTTAAGATTCTGCGTAAACTAGTGATACGTGCCTGAGAGTATATCAGTGCTGTAACTTATTTATACAACCTTACTGAGAACCTAGTATCCGTGAAAGCTTTACAGGGTAAAAATTTTACAATTTTTTTTTTTTCCAATCCAAATCCCATTTAAACCATAGTCAGCATTTTAAAAAACTAGCAAAATAACCTGGTTCAAAATCAGACAATGCCCAGTCGATTACAATAATTAGTGTGAATTTTTCCTGTAGACATTAACAGTCCATAGAGTCGTCTGTGTAATTTAATTCTAACTTGGTTTCTTCTTAGAGACCTTCCCAATCACTAGCTGAAAAACTAAAACATACCGACATGCTCCAGTTACATTTCGTGCCCCTTTTAAAAACAAATCAGTTATTTCTGCACTTTCATCCGCTCCCCTTAAACCCCTACCCCACCCGGCTTAACGAGGCCTTAGCGCCCGGCCCCTAACCCCGCCACACGAGAGCGCGGGCCTCGTGGTCAGCGCATCCGCGGGGAGAAACAAAGGCCGCGGCGCGGGGGCTCAAGGGCACTGCGCCACGGGGCCCGTGCCTCTCCCCACCCGGCGGCGGCCACGTAACGGAGCGCCCGCCGCAGTCTGCGGACACTCGGCTGCGCGGATGCGGGAGAATGCACCGCCCTCCCTGGAGGCCCAAGTCGCCGACCAAGCACGGGACGGGAAGAAGGCCCCCTCAACCTCGTCCGGGATGGGGGAGGGGAGGAAAAAATGCGCTTTGTCTAGAAATAAGGCGGCTGGCGCCACAGCTTTCAACCTTGTGAAGAGTCTCATCCCCTAATCCAACTACAGACGCCGGTCCGGAGCCAGGCCCGCCACGGGGTCTCTGTTCGCTTCTTTCCTTCCCGCCAGGTCCTGACTCGGAGTCCGGCGAGGAAGGATAGGAAGCGGGGAAATGGGGGTCTCTGGGGCTTATGTGGTATCTTAAGCAACACCACCGAGTGAAAGCTAGAGAAAAAAAAGACACCGACTTCACCGCCTCTGAGGTGCTCCGGGTCCCAGGTCTGCGACGTCTCCGGCCCTGCGCGCCTCAAGCTCCAGTCACATTCGAAGGGGGGGGGGGCTGGGGAGCAGCGCTGCGCGCGGGGCCGCCGCTGGGGGGAGGGGAAGGTGGCACCGCCCACGCCAGGCAGCCGCGAGGGGCGGGGTGGGCGCGCGCCCCGGGGGGGTGGGGCCGCGCGCCGCGCAGTGCCCCCGGGAGCCCGAGCCCGGGCCCAAGGGAGGGGGAAAAGGAGGGGGCGGTGACAGCGGCTCTTAAAGAGTTCGCGGCGTGGCGTTTGGTGGTCGCCCGAGGGGAGGGCGAGGAGGGGGTTGAGGGCCGCGACCTAAGTCTACTTGGCGGAGGTGTTTCCTGCTTTGCTGCCGCCTTAGCGACTGGCGCCAAAACAGGACTCCGCCCACTTCCTCGCCCCTGGGGTTGGGTGCCTCCAAAAGTTGGGGGAGGGTGGGAGGAATCGGGAACTAAGAACGAGCACCACTTGCGACTACTTGAAATGTGGACCCCAAAAACATTGGCCAGGGTTAGAGTGTTGGATCGTTAAGTGTAATTTGTTGACTAGAAGTCGCTTCGGGTGTTTCCGGAAGAGGCCAGTCGGTTCTCCGCGCAGAGAAGGGAGGATAGGAGAAGGTGGGGGAGGGAAAACAGTGGAAAAGACTACAGAGAATTTTTTTTTTAACTGGGGGCCGGGGAAAAGCTATCGAAGCGTTGCTGTAAGGACCACCTCCCGGGATGAGGGGGCTGGACCTTTGGGTTGAGGATTAAGCTCCTCCCAACAGCGTTAATTTCAAACTGCGCGACCGTTTCTCACCTGCCCTGCGGGGGCAGTCCCCAATTCCGAGAGACAGAAATACGCAGGACTCGAGCCTTCCGCAATTTACAGAGCCCTTTTACGCTACTGACGTCCAGCACCACTGCTAGCCTTAAGGGGGGAGGGGCACGTACTTGGCGCTAGGAGGTCGCAGAGCGTTCCCGCCATTGGCGGCGGTTAGGACGTTTACGCAACGGCCTGACGTAGGGAAGACGCGTTAGTCGGGGGGAAGGTTCTAGAAAAGCGGCGGCAGCGGCTCTAGCGGCAGTAGCAGCAGCGCCGGGTCTGGAGTGGAGGTGCTCCAGCGGTGTTGTTTCTCGAGCAGCGGCAGTTCTCACTACAGCGCCAGGACGAGTCCGGTTCGTGTTCGTCCGCGGAGATCTCTCTCATCTCGCTCGGCTGCGGGAATCGGGCTGAAGCGACTGAGTCCGCGATGGAGGTAACGGGTTTGAAATCAATGAGTTGTTGGAAAGGGCATGGCGAGGCCATTGGCGCCTTATTGGAAGTCGGCCATCCGCCTCCGTGGGAGAGCGGCAGCGAAATTGGGCCACTTCAAAAGCGGTTGGTCTCGGGATATTTCTGGAGAGGGGTCGTTAGCAGAGGCCTAATTGTACAGCACCTTCCCCACCCTCAGCCTCAACGGCGCCATTTCCCTTTGCTGCGGGTGGGGGATGGGGAGCTTCCACATGGCGGACGCAGCCCCACTTTACTGAAAGTGGGGCGCGGAGGCAGGAATTCCTACTCCGTTTGTAAAGAAGGGTGGTTTGGGGGTCCCGGCGTCCCCGCGTTGGAGCGTTTCGGCGGGTTTTGGGTCCTAGCGAACCGGGCTGCGGAGCTTCCCCTCCCCCCTCCCGGGAACCGGATTTGGCGGCCGCCATTTTCATTTCTCTCCTTCCTCGCAGCGATTTCTTTTTAACTCTCTAAATTTGGCTAGCTTGATTTTTTCAGTGAAGACTAGAAGTGGGTAACTATTTATCTCTCTTTTCGGACTGTTTTCATGCTGTTTCGAGGTGGATTCCGAGTGTTTAGGGACCTTGGAGCTTTAAAGTCCTGCGCACCTCATTAGAGGCTCGCTCCCTTCCCCTCGATGAAATGGCGCCATTGCGTTCAGGAGCCGCACCGAAGGGCGGGGGGAGGGGCGGCGTTCTCCTGGGCGGTTTCGCTCGGCTTAGGAGGTAAAACCCTCTAGGGTG
Organism: Aepyceros melampus; assembly: GCA_006408695.1. Taxonomy (NCBI): domain Eukaryota; kingdom Metazoa; phylum Chordata; class Mammalia; order Artiodactyla; family Bovidae; genus Aepyceros; species Aepyceros melampus. The sequence goes on along the minus strand of SJXQ01003891.1, from coordinate 552,131 downwards.
TTGGGCCCGGTTTCACGCGAGCCATGGTATAAAGACCTCATTTTGTTTTTCAGTCCTTGTTTGAATAACAGCTTTATCTGCGTTTCCGGTGATTGAAAAGGCAGTTGAATCGTAGGAAACATAAAATGAAAATTTTAGAACAGATTATCGATTTTGCGGGAGGCCGTGGGGAAGGTGGTCTTTGGGGGGGGCGGTGTTCGATTCAGAATGCTTTATTTTCCTGACGGATTCTTTTTTATCGTTTATTTGTATTTTAAGTAGTATTTTTACCGGGGATTTCAGTCTTTACTGGGTAAGGTTACGGGTGTTGTTTTTAGTGATAAACTTTGAAATTATGAGTTTAGTTGTACTCTGATTAAAACATGGCTCGGTCCCTCAATGCGTGTTCTGCTGTATACAAAACTTTTATTAGGCTGAGCCACTATGTTTTTGAACTTTGTCACTTGCTTTTCTCGTTTATGTTTGCAATCATGGTTGATGATTACATTGATAAGCATAAGGTCTCAAGCGAAGGGGGTCTGCCTGGGTATTTTCATTGACCCTAAGCACGCTTATAAAATAACTTTGTTTGTAATCGATAGTGGACAGCGGGTAAGTTTGGAAAATGAGGTAAGTAATGAGTTTTTGCCTTTTGTTAGTGATTTGTAATGTTGTAGATGTATTTTAGTCTCTTTATTTTATTTGGGTTTTAAAAGGCCAGTTAACTGACAAGTGTTTGGGATAAATATGCTGAAGTGAGTGTACAAATAACAGTATGCCAAGTTACCGTTTTAATTGCTCTTTAAAGTGTTTCATAAGCTAGTTTGAGAATTTGTCTTTTCAAAAATTTCACAATCTTAAAAGTAACCATACAGGCAAAGAAATTTCTGAATTATCACTGTTTTCTAACATGTTGGGAGAATATCATGCATGGAGAGAAACTTCATGGAACTATGAGTTGAGTGTTGTAGTTCTATTTAATAAATTTAACTACATGCACTTGGTGGCTAACTTTCGTTTCTGAATATTATTTAACCTAGTCAACTGAAAACGAAATACAATGATCCACAAGCTTCCTTAACTGATAGCCCAAAATACAGAGCTATTAGTGTAGCTTATACGCGTGCTGGTTTGTAAGGATTGAGATTTCAGCCTAGGCTCTGTTTTCACATGAAAGTTGTTTTATGCTGTGTAATTTGCCAGAAGACCACTGAGTTCTACATGGTGAAGTGTAAGTCGTAGTAGTGATATTTTGTAACTAGAGGGGATAGTCACAGTGGCATTTAAATATTTTTATGGTTTTTGAAAAGTGAAGTTATATTGTCTTTTACTGTATTTGTCTTTTGGTTCACTAATAGTTGATTGGGCTGTCAACAAAACCAGCTATGTTAAAATATGTGCTTTAGATACCGTTAATCATAAAAGTCATTTTACCTTGGTCAGGAAAGATAAATTTTGAGGCTATTTTGCCACATATATTGAACGTTTAAGATTTTCTCTGAAGAGTTGGTATATGAGGAAAGAAAGTCAATACTAAGTTTTTCAGGGTTTTTAAAATTGAGTTACGTTATAATCACCACCAGAGGGAGCAATGAAGGGAAACTCATTTCGTAAATGCTAAATCCAGAAATAAATGGGAACTGTGGGTTATAAAGCAAAAGTTGTTATATTTTAAAAATTTGTATTTGAATATGTAAAAGTGAACTCTTTGTTCTGAGTTATAGGATCGAATGCAGATGTTGATAAGACTCTTAACTTTACAGTCACCAGGGAATAGATATGCTCTTCTTTCTTCAGAAATATTTTTTTTAAAACTAAGTGATGCTATATTTGTTTAAACTGATTTAATGTCAAGTAAATTTATATCAAGCATAATGATTTTGAAACGTGTAGTTTGGCTGAGGCAATTTTTTTTTTGGTGTAACACAACTAATATGCAGTTTAACATATGGTTTAAATTTGATGTAAGTTTTTTTTTTCCCCCCAGAAAACTTTAGAAACTGTTCCTTTGGAGAGGAAAAAGGTACTCTGCCAGCAGGTCACCTCATATTTAAGAATTTTATTTCCAGCATACAAAGAGAAAATGTAAATAAAAATTGAAATGCTGTTTTCCTTTGCAGAGAGAAAAGGAACAATTCCGTAAACTCTTTATTGGTGGCTTGAGCTTTGAAACTACGGAAGAAAGTTTGAGGAACTACTACGAGCAATGGGGAAAACTTACAGATTGTGTGGTACGTTAATTGTGGAAGTGCTTAGAGGTACTAATCCTTCAACTGTTGGATTTCTGTTAAAGCTGTTAAAAACTTAGAGAAATTCGCTTAAATTTACATTGATTACTTTAAAATGCTGTAAGTACTGAGATTAAATGGTAACATCACTACTTTGTATTTCAAGGTAATGAGGGATCCTGCAAGCAAAAGATCAAGAGGATTTGGTTTTGTGACTTTTTCTTCCATGGCTGAAGTTGATGCTGCCATGGCTGCAAGACCTCATTCAATTGATGGGAGAGTGGTTGAACCAAAACGTGCTGTTGCAAGAGAGGTGAGCAAATAGGCAACTTGTTTGTTCAGTAAACAGTTTGGGCTGAAATTCTGTTTCTCAGTGGCTTTTCAAAGAACAAGGTTCTTTATCATAAAGGTGCCTTAGTATTTGGCCATAAGATAGAAGCCGTGCTTATTACCCTGATAGTGTGCTCTTAACTCCTCTTTGTGGTTTCTTCTGTGAGGATGACTTTTTTCCTCTTATTTCAGGAATCTGGAAAGCCAGGGGCTCATGTAACTGTGAAGAAGCTGTTTGTTGGTGGAATTAAGGAAGATACTGAGGAACATCATCTTAGAGATTACTTTGAGGAATATGGAAAAATTGATACAATTGAGATAATTACTGACAGGCAGTCTGGAAAGAAAAGAGGCTTTGGATTTGTTACTTTCGATGACCATGATCCTGTGGATAAGATTGTGTGTAAGTGTCTATAAGTGCTAGGATTGTAGCTCTTGAACATTTTAGGCTTTGGGTATGTTAACACCTACAACTTTGTTAAAAAGTGAGCTTGAAACTTAGCTATTACAGGATGCTGACTTAATGGACTCTGAACTTTTCGTTCCAGTGCAAAAATACCATACTATCAATGGTCATAATGCAGAAGTAAGAAAGGCTTTGTCTAGACAAGAAATGCAGGAAGTCCAAAGTTCTAGAAGTGGAAGAGGAGGTAACTTTTAATTCCATTTTTTTCTTAAGATTTATTTGTATAAATGTTAGTTACTAACCAAGGTGTTTATTGTAGGCAACTTTGGTTTTGGAGATTCTCGTGGTGGCGGTGGAAATTTGGACCAGGACCAGGAAGTAACTTTAGAGGAGGATCTGGTAAGTCCACCTTTTAAGCTTAGAAGGGTGAATGTGCTTAAAAAACAGTTTTGATTGGAATCTAGGAAGTCTGACCTACTTTGTAAGACTTCGAGTGAGATCTGTCCTAATGGGATGTTGGTAACATTTAAAATCAGAGCTGTATAGCTCTAATCATGGACAGAAAATTGCAGAGATTGTTTTATGGTCTTCAGTTTCTGGAAGAGTTAAACTTGTTTCTGGAAGAGTTAAAAGGATATTGTAGCCATTTTAAATTTAGGAGACATTTTATGAATAGTAAGTGGAAATACAGTAGAGGTTTGAAGAGATCTAAAAGTTTCTTTGCTTCAGGCTTTATATATGGGTTAATCTCAGTTAACTGTGTAGTAAATAGAAAAACTGCCACTGTCTATTGTTAACTGCTTTTTTGTAAGTGGACAACCTGGAGGAAGTAGAGGCTAAAATATTGAGTAACATAAACCAGAATAAAATAATCCTCCTTTTCTTATGCCCTTAACAGATGGATATGGAAGTGGCCGTGGATTTGGGGATGGCTATAATGGGTATGGAGGAGGACCTGGAGGTCAGTTTCTTCTACTTTTTGATAATACGTATCTAAAATCTTAATCACACTGTGTGCTATTTGAGCATAAACATGAAATGTCTCTTCTAAATTTTCATTTTAGCTGTTGAAAATTACCAAAAAAATTACTTGCAGGTGTTGTTATACTTTTGCAACATCAATTGGGTAGATTTTAAATGAGAATTTAAAAGATGCCCTATTGTTTCTCAAGCAGAAGAACTGGAGATAGTGATACTTTACATAGTGTTTTCCTTAAAATTATTAAAAAGTGGTTATGAGCAAGACAGGAGTGTCTGTAGGAGCGTTGTGTTGTTTCATCTCTTAGCAGGGTGAATCTACCAGGACAATGTCCCAAAAGTCCCCAAGAGAATTTTTCCAGAACATACCTGGTGTGCTGCTTCTATGCCTAGCTAAGGTTTTAGCTGCTGTTAAGTATTAGTTCATGTGTTTTATTGAAGTACAAAAAAGATAGGTACCTTACTGACAATGTCTAAAGAAGATGTTTGAAACTGAGCTCAGGATAGACTTCATTTCTGGTTTTGCACTGATTAGGCATGACTTAAGTTACACTCCTACATATCACTATTTCCAGCTTTGCTTTGAAATCCAAATACTGATTTGGTTTTATGAGAAAGATGAGTTTTTACAGTTAACTGCAAGCAATCTGAAACGAGCGATTAAAGTTTTAAGTGTGAGTTTGCTAATTTCTGGTTCTCCCCCCGCCCCATTTCTACTGAAGAGAAAGGTATGGTGGGCATTTATTTAAGAGAAATGGTAGGTAATTAGCATTAGCCCACACATCTTGTCTGCCCCGACTTCCCCCACAAACTTAACACAAATATAATTAGTATTTCAAGATACTGTCAAGGGAATCCATGATATCTTTAGTGTGGCGGGGGAGACCAGTGGCATTACAGGTATTTGCAAAGGTTTTACCCAGTTGGTTTGTGGGTAGGCCTTCCTCACTGGCAACTGTTCACCAAGGTGGATATTTAGAATCTGCCCTTGAGGCTATTTTAGAGAAGATGTTATAGAAAGAATCTTTTACCTATAAAATTGAGTTTTGGAAAGCTGGAAATGGATGTAATAAGACAGTTCAAATGGCGTTGAAAATACTAATTACTTAAAGGCTTATTTTATAATAGGTGGCAATTTTGGAGGTAGCCCTGGTTATGGAGGAGGAAGAGGAGGATATGGTGGTGGAGGACCTGGATATGGCAACCAGGGTGGGGGCTACGGAGGTGGTTATGACAACTATGGAGGAGGTAATAAATTCACCTGCAACCTTTATGTGGGAATTTGGATTGGAATTAATGGCTTTAACACGTAAGATTTTTCATTTCATTGTTGTCAGTAGTTGTCTTAAAAAATGTAGAACTGTAGATAGGTGTTTTGCATTCTGATTTGTTTTTGTGGGAAATTTGTCTAAAATACCTAGCATGTTCATCGGTTTAATACTTGATTGTGTGAGGTTCATTGTGCAAAAATTTCCAAATTTTTCTTACAGGAAATTACGGGAGTGGAAATTACAATGATTTTGGAAATTATAACCAACAACCTTCTAACTATGGTCCAATGAAGAGTGGAAATTTTGGTGGTAGCAGGAACATGGGGGGACCATATGGTGGAGGTAATTAGATTTTTCAGATTAGTGATGAAATGTTATTAACTTTTCATGACTTGAAGATGACAATTGTTCATTTCAAATACAATTGTTCATTCCAAATACAAAGTGTTGTGGAGATTAAAGTTGTGGGAAAATAAGAATGTAACATCACTTTGGGAAATTGTTGTAGAGGTTGGGGTATCTAGTAGTGTAAAATAAATGAACTACATGTTTTCAGTGGGATTTTTCCTTTTGGCTAAGAAAAAGCCAAATTTGCTGAGAGCACTTTGCAAGTGGTATAAATTTTGTATGACTTGTATCTTTGAAAGCTAGCTTAGTAAATCTGAATTTTTAGTTCAAATGGTGGTTATTGAGATAGATTTCTGATATTTTCTTATGCTGGGTATATTTTAAAATCTCTTTAACTTGTATGATTATGGGAAAGAGCCCTCTAAAAGAATAGCAGTGATAATTATGAATTTGGATAATTTCTCTTGAGTAGAGGTTAACTAGAAGCAAGTAATGGTCTGTGATCTGCTTGTTTTAAGAGTGGTTATAAAATAATTTGGGAAATTAAGTTTGTTTTCTCTTATTCCATTAATTTTAGGAAACTATGGTCCAGGAGGCAGTGGAGGAAGTGGGGGTTATGGAGGGAGAAGCAGATACTGAGCTTCTTCCTATTTGCCATGGGTAAGTAGCTTTTAAGTTTTACATTGTTAATGTCTTGGGAGACCTAGCTGCCAGGAGTTAAAAGCTTTTTAGGATCATGTTATCTTTCCTTTATAAAATAATTTGGGAAATTAAGTTTGTTTTCTCTTATTCCATTAATTTTAGGAAACTATGGTCCAGGAGGCAGTGGAGGAAGTGGGGGTTATGGAGGGAGAAGCAGATACTGAGCTTCTTCCTATTTGCCATGGGTAAGTAGCTTTTAAGTTTTACATTGTTAATGTCTTGGGAGACCTAGCTGCCAGGAGTTAAAAGCTTTTTAGGATCATGTTATCTTTCCTTAAAATCTGGTTAGATGGATAATTTCATAACCTATTTTTTTTTTACTCTTTACTTCTGTTGAAACGGGCTTCACTGTATAAATAGGAGAGGATGAGAGCCCAGAGGTAACAGAACAGCTTCAGGTTATCGAAATAACAATGTTAAGGAAAATCTTATCTCAGTCATGCATAAATATGCAGTGATATGGCAGAAGACACCAGAGCAGATGCAGAGAGCCATTTTGTGAATGGATTGGATTATTTAATAACATTACCTTACTGTGGAGGAAGGATTGTAAAAAAAAATGCCTTTGAGACAGTTTCTTAGCTTTTTAATTGTTGTTTCTTTCTAGTGGTCTTTGTAAGAGTGTAGAAGCATTCCTTCTTTGATAATGTTAAATTTGTAAGTTTCAGGTGACATGTGAAACCTTTTTTAAGATTTTTCTCAAAGTTTTGAAAAGCTATTAGCCAGGATCATGGTGTAATAAGACATAACGTTTTTCCTTTAAAAAAATTTAAGTGCGTGTGTAGAGTTAAGAAGCTGTGTACATTTATGATTTAATAAAATAATTCTAAAGGAAATTGTGTAATTATAGACTTTTTATTTTAAATAAGTTAAGGAGTGGGTAGTATAATTAAGGTCTATTGCAAAGCTGTTGTTATATTTGTGTAAGATAAATGCTGGTCAGATGTAAGTGTGTTGTCTGCAATTCATGAGGATTAAATTATCTAGATAACTTAAGGGATATCTCTGCAAGGAGAAACACCTTTTTAGATCTTTTAGATGCTGCTGCTTCAATGCAAGGAAAGGAAAATAACCCCAGCGAGGTACTCTTCAGGGATACAGGTCTAGTACAAGAGAACTCTTTGACGGCTACTAAGGTCAGCCAGTCTTAAAAAACTGTGCTGTTCTACAAAGCTTTAACTACAGTAGTTTTTAAGGATGCCAACGAAAGCTGAGGGTGTAGAGCAAAATAGTTCTAAGCTTCAGTTAAACTTCTTTAGGTAAGATCTCATTTACTTTTCCTTTCTTAATTTTCCTCCCCCAAAGATAAACTAATACTCTTCAATGGTCTTTCAGTATAGTTGGTTCTTATGTAGTATAACATAGCTATAAATTGAGTTTAACAATTTTATAAACTCAAGAGAATAATTTTATAAACCCTGTTTTCCAATCTGTCATTTTACTTATATTATTTTGGTTGTTTTTTTTTTTCCCTTTTTTTTTCCTTCTTTCCCACCCCCTCCCCCTCTATGAAGATTCAGGTGCTTAACATATCATTTTTTTCCCTGCTGGAATTTTAGCATTGATATGAACCATGGACAAGTATATTCTGCTGCCACAAAGACTGTAAAGTGCTTCATTTCAACAGCTGAGGCAAGCCAAGTGATCATTAATAAAGCTTTTCTTGGTTCCTTCAGTGGTGTTGGTAGTAAAATGGTAGGTAACAGTTAGGCTACAAGTTAAATAAATCATGAAATTTCCCATCGTTAACACCCTTCTGTATTCACATTTCTTGGATCGAGCATTTTGAGTGAACTAGGGTTTTTTTTTTTTTTTTAATTATTAAAAATAAAGACTTTTTATTTCGATACTGTTCTAGCTTTACATGCATATCAGGATCAGGCTAAGGAAAAGGTAGGGCAAGATGGTTGGATCCACTTTCAGATAATACGTATTTATGAATAAAGTGTCTACATTATAAATCTGTACATATCCAATTCTAAATACTTGGGTTTAAATGCAGTAATTCTTTCCCAATCCCTACCCTATAGGAGAGATATAGGTTGGCTGCTGAAATTTCATTTCTTAGATGTCATCAGAGATTGATTGCCTGGCTTTATTGCCTTTTCAGGAATGTGATAATCAGGGCATATTCTACTGTATGCACCTGAATCGTCTTTGATCCTAAGACCACCACTGAAGTTATTTAGGTTCTTTGGACAAACATGATAAACTTCTTCAGATACTTTTTTTTTCCTTTGGCAGGAAGGTGTCTTGCTGCAGGTAACTAATGAAGAAGTGGTCAACCACAGAGTCTTCAAGAAATAAGAAATTCTGTACCATCTGAAAGTAGTTGTTGGTGCCTTCATTTTAAAAAAGCACTCTTTTAAGATTAAAGGGAAATGTTTTCTGATAAAACAGACTTCATTTAGTTATAGGGTCTTAATATAAAACAACTACAAATTGAGTATTGTTTGTAAAAGAGTAAACATCAAGTCAGCTAGAGAGATAAATGTTATCATGTTTTGAATTAGGTTTTGTGAGTAGACAGATTAAAATTCTATTTTAATATAAAGTTATAAAATAAATACTTTTGTATTCAAATACTTGGTGTAATGTTTACACATAAAATGTGAATCTTGTTCTATGAACATTAAGTTGTCTAAAGGATTGCCATCCCCTAGATTTTTAAAGCCGTATCACAAAGCAAATGCATATTGCCATTTTCCTTTCAATATTGATAGACAAATGAGAAAAGCTCTATGGACATTACTGGCTGTCCCTAATAAAATGCCATTCTTTATACACTGTATATTCAGCGTTTGAATAATGCTCTAGATTTCTGGCTTTGCCTTGTATGTTTAACATTGCTGGTGGTGGTTTTTAAATAATTACAGATTTTAACCAGCTAAAGTGGTCCAAAAGAGGTGGCTATGCAAACGCATGGAAACATAAAATCTGTGAATTAGGTTTGTTTTGTTGTATTACACTAGTATCATGGTTGTCTTGAGGGTTAAACATGATGGTATACCAGTATACCTGGATGTTCACTTGAAACAATGAAAAACCAAAGGGGACAAAGTAAAGTTGATGTATTTACTATTGTGGTTCTTAATGAGGTATCTCACAGGTAAGTCATAATAATGGTTAACAGAAGATGAGCTTTGTTTAAAATCTGCATCCATTATTAACTATAAACTTTAACATCTGGCTGTGGATTTATTAGGGAAAATAAGATCTTAAAAATGTCCATCTCTGCGAAGAAGTTAAACTTTGAAGGTAAATCACGTTGGTATAGTATCTTGGAACACCCAGGGTTTAACACCAGCACAAATAGGGGAAGGCATTTTAATATGAATGAAAAGGCTGAAATGAACTAACTAATTTTGAAATAGGTAATACGGAATGTTGATGTGTCTTAAGTGTTGAGCTGCTAATTTTCTTAGAAATGAGGTTTAAGGAAGTTTCCTGAAAGAGGGCAATCAGTACTGTTAAATATATTCACCTCACAGTGTATACATAAAGCATTCAAAAACAGCTTAGCTGTGGTTCTCGCTCAAGCTCAGGGTTGTATAACCTGAGCTTGAAACGTGATTGGGGCTTGGAAATTTGAATCCAAAATGGCCTAATGATAGGAGTTGAAGATAAGGTGCTGGCTATTTCTTTCACCCTATAGTGAAGCAACAGACTCTTAAAAATGCAACACGTTTGAATGTTGTCTTGTGATCACATTGGTGGGCTGGGGTGGGGGGGAAGTTGCTCACATGATAAACAAAAAGCAAGGGTGGCTCCCACCCCTGGGGTCTGTCTCTGGTGAAATGTTTTGAAACTGGATATTTGGTTTTCATTATCTCCAGTGACTATAAGTTACAGTTGGGTCTCAAATTCTTTTAATTGTATTCAGTTACTGTTCAAGTGTGGAGTATATGGTGCCTTTGCAGGAGGTAGAAATATCACTGATTTCAGTATACCTCATGTTCTCAGGTAAGAAGCAAATTCAGATCTTTGAAGGGAGACTAATTCAGGTATTTTCACAATTAAGTGAAAAATGTTTAAATTGTCAAACACTGATGTATATCCCATAGGATGACTTTTTCTGGCGTAGGAATTTTGGCGTTTAGGCTTTTGATGGCTTCTTTATCCTTAGGGTTAGTGCTGAGCTGGAGCCAGCCTTCAAATGGACCCCAAACATCCAAATCTTACTGAGCACCCATTGTTTCAACTGCCTGGTGACTCAGACAGGAAAGAATCCATCTGCAGTGCATGAAATTTGGGTTTGATCCCTGGGTGGAGAAGGGGATGGCTACCCACTATTCTTGCCCAGAGAATTCCATAGGATCCCAGCAAGTCCATGGGGTCAAAAGATGACGAATGACTTAACACAGGTGTTGCTTGAACTACATACAGTAGTAACTTAATTTCACCTGGGGATTTCATCATGGCCTGTTAGGTGCCAAAAAGGGATGTAAGCTTTTAATAGGAAAAAGTGGTTGAAGCAGATTTCACCTGATTCTCCACTGATGTAATTTTATCACAAAGGGATTTCAGGACCAACAATACGTTCTATAGGAAAGGAAAGGGAGTACTTTCATGTGGGGAGCAATTCAAAATAAATGTTTGGGTCAATCTGTGAACTCAGGAAGATCTCAGAACTAGAATAGTCTGGTCGGTCTTGGGGTATGAACTGATAAATAGGGAACTTCAACTAAAATGCTGGGATGAGGCTTTGCTGATAACCACTGGAGAGTAAACAGCTTCAGTACTGCACCAGAGAGTCCAATGTGTGTCTTGTACAAAGTAACTGTCCATGGGCCTGTCTGGACATGGCAAGTGAGATTGAACTGGCTGGTGATGGCTTCATACATACACTTTTGGGGACAGTGCACCTTAGATCTCAAAATGTTTAAATTTTACAGTGAATGTTTTGAATTCCAGCTCTTCCACTGTACCCCTTCCTTCCTTGTTTGATGTTCTGTATAGTTCTTTGTGATCTTGATGTTTCAGGGATTGGGGAAGATGCTGAGCCTGTAAAGGACACTCAGTTGAGCAAACCAGGGTATCTACAGTTGCATGAACTTTCACAAGTAAATTGGTCTTGTGGACACTGTTACAAACTGGAAATAACTTGTGCCTCTAAGAAGCCAGAACACGATGTGTGTTTCCTTCCAAAAAGCAAGCGGGTCAACACTGAAGTGGACATTGTTCAGAACTAGTCAGAAGAGCTGAACTTCAATCAGGAATCATTTTGCTTTGAAACATTCCTAGGTTCAGTTTAAAATGGAAGTTTTCTGTAACTTACTCTGTACTTCAGTAACCTAAAATAACTGACTTCTGATACTAGGTAGTGAAAATTCTAATATCTGACCTACCCTAGATTTTTCTGATCAGATCCTGTGTATGTAGGTGTTCAGTTGTGCCTGACTGAAGTGGGCAGCCACTTGTTCCAGGGATCAAAGTTGGCATCTCTTGCATTGGTAGGTGTGTTATTTACCACTAGCACCATTCAGGGAGCCCTATCAAACAGACTGGACAGCACTTGTTATTTTTCTCAAACCATGATAGTTTGGACAGCTGTTCTTGTGCTGCCATTTCTAAGATGACCAAGTTTTTGAGTCTTTTTTTTTTTTTTATGATGCGGTTCATTTTGCTCTTATTTGTTCAGTCTGCTCATTTACTGATTTATCCCTTAGTGTAAATCTTGAATTCTTGTATGATCCGCAGTGTTTTCACATTTAAGCAAGTTGATGGGTTGGTTGGTGTGTGTGTGTGTGTGTGTGTGTGTGTGTGTGTGTGTGTGTGAACTTGGCAATTTCCTAGATTAGGGATTCAGGCTGGCTTTACTGCCAGGGAGTTCCAGTTCCCCATATGCAGTGGGGAAGGCTGTTTGTCCTCATACATTAATGTGCAGTATTTTGAAATCTTAATTATTTGGGGGAGGGGGTGCATCCTAGAGTAGAACCTAGTCTATTTCATGTCATATAATGTGTTAACTTTGGAGAAGGGTAGGGGAGGCTAATATTGTCAGTTCAGCATACTGAATTCAGTTTGGCTAGAGTCTGATCAATTTGTAATACTATTGCTGTTCTATTTGCTGGATAGTCACCTGTATTTTTGAATGTGGGTATTTTGGAGAACTATAAATTTGCTTAGAATCTATAAAAGGCAAAAGTGAGCACTTAATAAAATCAAATATAAAGTTTATTTTCACAGAAAAAGCTATATAAGTTAAGGATTCATAAAAATTAAGCGGCTCTTGAAAAATCACTAAACTTCAGTGCTAAGTGAAAAAATCTTAAAAATTGCATTTTAAGTCAAACATGTTTTGAAATAATTGCATCCAGTGTTTGCTGCTTTTTAAGACCAAAGTAGGCTGTTTTCATGTCACACTGTACATACTATTAGGACTTAATGAAGTTGTGGCTTCTGCCCCAGGTCTGACACTGATACGTAAACTTGTCCACATAAGCTTAAAAACAGTTTTAACTGAGTGGTTCAAGTTGTAGTACTTAAAACTAACACGAGCTAGACTTGGAAGCAGATTTGTGAGCCTTTATCAGTTTCTAACTGCTGTATGTTGGTGTAATCCATCTTCAATTTTTTCTCTCATTTTTTCGTTTTCCCTTTTGGTTTTCCTTTTTCTGGCCTGGGATCATTACTCCTTGGGTACAATCACAACACTTCCATCGTGGGTGCACTGAAGAGCATACTGGTTTGGACTCACTGGTCTACCTTGATCATCTCTTAACCTACTAAAAACATCACGATAGAGGTGGTGCAGTTTCTGTTTCATTATGTTTATAGCTTTGTGACACTGGGATTGCTCTCTTTTAAGGGTTTCCTTCTTTGCTTGCAAGCTACATACATCATCTTCCAGATTCAATATTACATCCAGTTTACGCTTTCGGCAGTTCTGAGCAGCAACTTTATTTTTCCCTCTCCGTCTAATGTCACGGATGAGCGACACTTGTAAATCTGTTAGATAGTGCCTGCTTAACATGCTGTTGAAAGAATCTACAGGCATGCGGATAATTTCATCCACAGAAAAAGGGATATGCAGAGCTTTAGCACGTCGTTCATCACGGCTTAAGTTTCTGTCTGTGTCATTCAGGTATCTACTTATTTTTTGTGACTTCCCAGGCATTGAAAAAGATTCTGAAGTGGATTCTAGTGCACTTGGCTGTAAGTGGTAAGTGTGGTTATGTGATACGTGTTGAAATGCAAGGTCCCCGTGAAAATGAGAATCGCTCCTGTCATTCATGTAACACAGCTTACCGGGCTCTGGATAATATCCTCCTACAGCCCCTTCTGGGTCATGGTGGGACAGGTCACTGCTAGAACCTGTAGCACCTTCACATACAGAGTGAGAAGAATTAGACTTGATAACAGAAGTGCTATTGTTACTTGAGTCTAAGGAAAGCCCAGAATCATAACCTGGTTCAAGCAGCCAAGAAATTTCCATTGGATCAAAACCTTCTGTGGCCAAAGACATTAAGTTTGTCTCATCAAGTATGTTTATATCAAGGTCATATAGATGGTCTTGGCTTAGATTCCTCATCTGATTGTCAACAAATGGAAGAAATCCTGTCAAATTAGTTCCAGGAAGGGTCTGTTCAGTGTTGGTAATAGGAGAACTTAACTGTAGAATTTGTTCTTGTGGCTGTGAAGTCCTTGCTGCTGATCCCTTCTAAATGTATTGTCAGAACATAGTAACATGGCCTCGTGGAGACTTACATCATGACTTACAGCTTGGCTAAAATTTACATTATAATGTGTGGGGGAATTCATGCCATCATTGATACTTCTGGGGGGAGGAGCAATATCTCCCAGTGAGACGCCCTGAAAAAGGAGAGGGAAAATGCTGTAAATAAAACTATGAACACCAGTTCTAATACACAAAGCAGTACTTCTAGTTCTCTTTGTTAACTCCTCTATACAAATAAGGACATGCTGTTGGCTATGAATAACTTCCTTTAAATGCAGGTAACTGCACAATGTGAGCTCAAATGAGACTATGGTATAGTGGGGGAAAGATTAGGTCTTTGAACATCACAGAAGATTTTAAAATAATATAAAAGCTGGTCTTTAATATTATCTTCCTGTTATTTATTACTTATCCTAGCTGTTTTATAAGCTAAGCTAAATCCACCCTATGGACTGTCGTGGAAGTACAGTGCTACCAGAAAGACTTAAGGTGTGCCTTACTTTTGTTTTGATTCAACATGGATTTTATGAATTTGATTATACCTTTGTGATTATTTAGAAGGGGGTAGCAATGTATAGAGGAGCCTAGTGAGCTACAGTCCATGGGGTTGTAATAATGCACTAGGAACCATTAAGTATTAAAGCTGTATATCCCAGGTAAAAAGGTTAACATTTACTCACAAAGAGGTCAGTGCAGATATTTTCCTGCAAGGATAAAAGCCAAGTTTCTAATTACCTCCAGTAGATTTTCAGGCTGCGATGAAAGCAATTGAAATAAGTCTTCCAGAGAGAAAAATGCATCTGTTCCATTTTGATATCTCTGTAGAAAAAGTCATTTAAAAGGTTATAAAATGGTTGCCTAGGACTTTTAGCCTTAACCTAGAAAGGATAACCAAGTCATATCCAAGCTGAATTTTTTATCTATTTTATAATAAATTTTTATATTGTTCCTTTAGTACTCATTTTAATATCCTGCTTTCAACATTGAACTCAACTCTCCTCCATTCCTGCTCTACTAATTTTCCATCAGTTTTTTTGGCTTGTGTTCTTAGTTCCACTTTATTTTGTCTCTCCCCAGCCAACCTTCCAGAGTGATTGAGAGGATATTGTAATTTTCAGTCAAACATGTATTTAGAGTTACCAAGATTTATCAACGTCTTTATTCGCTATTGCTTCATCTCCTGGCTTCCTAAAGGGTTTAAGTTTCTTGTTGAAACGATTTCATAGTTTTCTAGAGTGGCTTCATGAACTCTTTAGTTTTTGTAATTTGCAATTTTGCCTTCATGCTTAGGTCAGGCTTAATATTTTCCCTCAGCACTGTCTTGTGGCATTTAGTTATAAAATGACAGACCTATGTAAACTAATCTTTCCCCCTCGCCCTTCAGTTCAATTGTTGAGTCGTGTTCGACTCTGCGACCCCATGGACTGCAGCATGCCAGGCCTTCCAGCCCATCGCCAATTCCTGGAGTTTAATCCAACTCATGTCCATTCAGCCGCGGAGGCCATCTCCTCCTCTGTTGTCCTCTTATCCTGCCTTCAATCTTTCCCACCATCAAGGTCTTTTCCAGTGAGTGAGTCAGTTGGCATCAGGTCGACAAAGTATTAGAGTTTCAGCTTCAACATCAGTCCTTCCAATGAATATTTGGGATTGATTTCCTTTAGGATGGACTGGTTGGATCTCCTTGCAGTCCAAGGGACTCAGCAAGAGTCTTCTCCAACACCACAGTTCAAAAGCATCAAATTTTGGCACTCAGCCTTCCTCATAGTCCAACTCACATCCATATATGACTACTGGAGAAATCATAGCTTTGACTAGATGGATGCTTTGTTGGCAAAGTAATGTCTCCTTTTTTTTAATATGCTGTCTAGGTCGGTCATAACTTTTTTTCCAAGGAGCAGGCATCTTGTAATTTCATGGCTGCAGTCACCATCTGCAGTGATTTTGGAGCCCCCAAAAATCAAGTCTGACACTGTTTCCCCATCTATTTGCCATGAACTGATGGGACCGGATACCATGATCTCGTTTTCTGAATGTTGAGCTTTAAGCCAACTTTTTCACTCTCCTCTTTCACTTTCAAGAGGCTTTTTAGTTCCTCTTCACTTTCTGCCATAAGGGTGGTGTCATCTGCATATCTGAGGTTATTGATATTTTCTCCTGGCAATCTTTATTCCACCTTGTGCTTCAGCCCAGCGTTTCTCATGATGTTCTCTGCATATAAGTTAAATAAGCAGAGTGACAATATATAGCCTTGATGCACTCCTTTCCCTATTTGGAACCAGTCTGCTGTTCCATGTCTCGTTCTAACTTGCTTCCTGACCTGCATACAGGTTTCTCAAGAGGCAGGCAGGTCCAGTTTGTTGTGATCCACACAGTTAAAGGCTTTGATGCAATCAATAAAACATGTTTTTCTGGAATTCTCTTGCCTTTTTAATGATCTAAGGAATGTAGGTAATTTGATCTCTGGTTCCTCTGCCTTTTCTAAAACCAGCTCGAACATCTGGAAGCTCACGGTTCACGTATTGCTGAAGCCTGGCTTGGAGAATTTTGAGCATGACTTTACTAGCATGTGAGATGAGTGCAATTGTGCGGTAGTTTGAGCATTCTTTGGCATTGCCTTTCTTTGGGATTGGCATAAAAACTGACCTTTTCCAGTCCTGTGGCCACTGCTGAGTTTTCCAAATTTGCTGGTATATTGAGGGCAGCACTTTCACAGCATCATCTTTTGGGATTTGAAATAGCTCAGCTGGAATTACATCACCTCCACTAACTTTGTTCATAGTGATGCTTCCTAAGATCTGCTTGACTTGATACTCCAGGATGTTTGGCCTTAGATGAGTGATAACACCACTGTGGTTACCTAGGTCATGACAGTCTTTTTTGTATGGTTCTGTGTATCGTCATCTTAATATCTTTTGCTTCTTTTAGGTCCATACCATTTCTGTCCTTTATCCAGCCCATCTTTGCATGAAATGTTCCGTTGGTATCTCTGATTTTCTTGAAGAGATCCCTAGTCTTTCCCATTCTATTGTTTCCCTCTATTTTTTGCATTGATCAGAAGGCTTTCTTCTCCTTGCTATTCTTTGGAACTCTGCATTCAAATGGGTATATCCTTGGTTTTATCCTTTGCCTTTCGCGTCTCTTCTCTTCTCAGCTATTTATAAGGACTCCTCAGACAACCATTTTGCCTTTTTGCTTTTCTTGGGGATGGTCTTGATCACTGCCTCCTACACAGTGTCATGAACCTCCATCCACAGTTGTTCAGGCACTCTTATCAGATCTAATCCCTTGAATCTATTTGTCACTTCCGCTGTATAATCAGATTTGATTTAGGTCATACCTGAATGGTCTAGTGGTTTCCCTTACTTCAGTTTAAGTCAGTTGGCAATAAGGAGTTCATGATCTGAGCCACAGTCAGCTCTGGTCTTGTTTTTGTTGACTGAATAGAGCTTCTCCATCTTTGGCTGCAAAGAATATAATCAGTTTGATTTCGGTGTTGACCATCTGGTGATGTCCATGTGTAGAGTCTTCTCGTGTTGTTGGAAGAGGGTGTTTGCTATGACCAGTGTGTTCTCTTGGCAAAACTCTATTAGCCTTTACCCTGCTTCATTCCGTATTCCAAGGCCAAATTTGCCTGTTATCCTAGGTGTTTCTTTACTTCCTACTTTTGCATTCCAGTCCCCTAAAATGAAAAAGACATCTTTTTTGGGTATTAGTTCTAAAAGGTCTTGTAGGTCTTCATAGAACTGTTCAGTTTCAGCTTCTTCAGCGTTACTGGTTGGGGCATAGACTTGGATTACTGTGATACTGAATGGTTTGCCTTGGAAATGAACAGATCATTCTGTCATTTTTGAGCTTGCATCCATGTACTACACTTCAGACTCTTGTTGACTGTGATGGCTACTCCATTTCTTCTAAGGTATTCTTGCCCACAGTAGTAGATATAATGGTCATCTGAGTTAAATTCACCCATTTCCCCCCTTAGGGTAGTTTTATTTTCTTAGTTTTTGTCATTTCACTGTGATAGGTCTGGGACTTAATTTTTTACTCTGCTTGGGGTTCTGTGATCCCTTTAATCTGAGTCATAAGATCATTTTAATTTTGGAACTATTTTGGCATAAACTTTGAATACTGCTGCTTCATACTTTCCAGTCTCTCCTAGGACTTCTATTAGAAGTAATTCAGATTTTCTTATTGTATCATTATTGTCTTTTATTTTTAATGCAAAAGCTCATCTTTGAGAGCTGTTTTCTATAGGAATGCCACATACCAACTCAGTTTTATATTTTTCTCTTCAAGGACCAGTTTTTGTATCACTTTCTACACCTTTTCTTGACTCAGGATTCCTGACCGTGATGGTAGTCTGAATCCACAGCACTTGGTGGTCTGATTTCTAAAAGCTGGATGGACAGCTTCCTTGCTCTGTCTCCTAGCTCATGGCTAGCAGTGTCCTAGCTGTCATTTCCTAAACTAGAAGAGACTTTAAACATTGAGCTTTAAAGCAGGGAACTCGGGTACCCACAGGCATGGACTTGTGATCTACTCAACCCCAGCCTCTGTCCTGGCATCTGGATATCTTCAACTTTTGTGCCTGATTTGAAGATAGTATCTATTATGCTTCATCCAGGATTTCTGTATCTGGTGTGTCAAACGGGTATCTTTACATGTTAGTAAATTCACATTCATGACTTGTGTGTAACTCCCACCCATAACATTTTACTCAAGGGTTTTTTTTTTTTGAAGATTCAGATCAGCTGGACTGATTTTGTGGTGGTAGTGTTCAGTTAATCATGTCCGACTCTGCGACCTCACGGACTGCAGCATGCCAGGCCTCCCAGCCCATCGCCAACTCCCAGAGTTTACTCAAACTCATGTCCATTGAATCAATGATGTCATCCAACCAATTCATCCTCGTCTCCTTCTGCTCCCGCCTCCACTCTTTCCCAGCATCAGGGTCTTTTCCAATGAGTCAGTTCTTCACATCAGGTAGCCAAACTATTGGAGCTTCAGCATCAGTCCTTCCAGTGAATATTCAGGATTGATTTCCTTTAGGATGGACTGGTTGGATCTCCTTGCAGTCCAAGGGACCACAAGAGTCTCCTCCAACACCACAGTTCAAAAGCATCAATTTTTCGGCACTCAGCCTTCTTCATGGTCCAACTTGCACATCCATACATGATGACTGGAAAATCCATAGCTTTGACTAAACAGACCTTTGCTAGCAAAGTAATGTCTCTGCTTTAATACGTGGTCTAGGTTTGTTGTAGCTTTTCTTCCAAGGAGCAAGCGTCTTTTAATATCATGATTTTGTGAATGTGGTACAAATACTTGGGTTTGCCATGTTTTCAAGGCTTTCTGTGTCTCTCTGGATTTCATAAGACATATTTAAGATAAGCTGGTGGATAGTGTTTCTTGTTCTTTAATTAGAAATTTATGCAGTCTTAGTGGGTAGCAAACTTCTTCACCAACTGGTGAAGATTTTAAATGATACTAAGAAAGATATTAAGAAATTTCAGAAACTTGATTCATTCGTGCTGGTCAACCATTGATCAAAATTTGCCTGATGGTCACAAGTGTGTGAGAACGGGTAACATCAGCACAGATCTATATTCATTCCCGAAAAAAACACCCTTAATTATGGGTAAATAACATTGTTTGCAGAAAAGCCTTAATATTTAGAACATGGAAATATGGGTATGAAGATCATTCTCTTTAAAGTGAATTATGGACTGATCTTTCAGGCTATTCAAAGATATATCTGTCTCATTAGATCTTTTTTACCTGTTTCTTCCTCTTTAGTGCCCATCGATGGAGGCTTGAGGAGCTAACCCCTTACAACCAGCATTCTGGTTGATTCCACAGGAGATGGGAAGATGGAAAGAAGAAGTGACAGGGTCCCTTAAACACCCATTATCTCACTCTTTATTACCACATCACCACCTCTTATGTCCACTCTCACTGAGCTGTATTTTTCCCCAGGTGTCTTTTTCTGCTGTGAGGGTGGTTTTGGGTTCAGGTAGTTGCTAGTCTATGGGGGTCTCCCTATTTCTTGGTATTCCCCTTAAGCCTGCCCTCACTTTCATTACAAAGAAAATCCCCTCACTTATCTTAAAATCCCATGGGCCTGTACCTTTTACTTGAGGGCCTAGACTGTGACTACATGACTGCAGTCCTACATCTTCACATGAAAGTCCTTCCTAATCAGTTCTGTTTTTGGCCAAGAAATCACTATTTTGAACAGAGATTACTAGGAATGTTAAAAAAAAATATGGACACATTTTCTACCTTTAAAAATATGCAACAATACATAAACTCAAACTTGCCTTTAGTGAGAAAAACGTGTCTTCAGACCAGTTAACCTGTATATGTTTGTGTATTTAGTTTTCATTAATAGCAGTCTAGGCTTGCAGTGCAGCTAGAAGGAAGTCACTGTTAATGAGTAAATTATGTCAGTCATCCTAAATATTCTCAAGTGCCAGTGATTCACTGTGGCCACAGATAAATCCTTTCTGCTTTATCGTTAGATGCTTCTACAAGTTTAGTTCAAACACTGTCACAAAACAGAAACATGGACCTACAAAAAAGGAGCTGAGTCTGATAATTAAGAACCAAGGCACAAATTCCACACTGTTAAGTGATTATGTTTCTAGACAGTTTTGTCCAAACTGATGTCTGTCTGCAGTGAAATATTTTAAATTCTCCAAGGAAGCTCTCTACTTCATCTATCACTTCACTGTTATTTAATAAGTGCCTGTTACCTAGCAGTGAGTGAGTTATTATAGGCAGTTCAAAAAAGGAGAAAATAAGGTACTACTTTTCTGGGAAGCCTTGTGAAGCGGTATAATTGCAGAGACATACCCAGGAAAAAAATGAATCAACAGCATGAATCTATACACAATGAAGTGGCAGTAAGACCAGTTTAAGGACATCTTTCGCCTCAGAAAAGATGGTCTGTGAGGCACTCAGTAAAGTGGCCTGAAATGTCTCCAAAACAGACATGGTTATTTCAGTACTCACTGGCACTGATGTGACAATCCTCTGGCATTTGTGTGTGTGTACGCGTGTGCATAAGGAGGTGGTAAAGCCACATAGCAAGGTACACGAATTACAAAGGAACACAAGGCCTGGGGAGCTACCAGTGTGTAAAAGCAGAGGCAGCTGGGCATACCTCTGCATGTTACAGTGAAATGCCAGGCTGCAACGGGATCTCATTTAACTGTAGCTCATAAAAGGGTTGAATAGCCTGAGGTAAAGTGAAAATAGGAAGGGGTTCCTTCGGGTGAACTCCACATCATCTAAAGACTAGCTAAAAAGGACTCAAAAGACCACTTAGAAACATAGTGTGTTTAGGGAACACAACAGATGAGCATCCAGAGCTTGCCTGAAAAATAAGGGCAAGAGGCCAAGCATGGGCTGCAGCTAGAGAAAGGACTGACAAAGGAAGTGAGGTGCAGCTTTTCAGGACCAGCAGGTGCTTGAGAGGCCACTTGAGGTGGAGGTGCATGTGTCCTTGAGAAGGACAGTGAGAGACTCCCAGCTGTAGGGGACTCCAGTAGGGGTCTCCAAAGAACCTGCAAAATGAAAGTGCCTAACCAACAGAGAAGTGGTTTTAAATACATTCTGCGGTCCTGGGAAACCAGTTTCAGACAGGCAACAGTCAAGGAACACCTTTTCTGAGCTCTTACCACCTATCACACTTTCAGCTTCAGAGAAGATGGCTGAACAAACAAGTGAGGAAGAACTGGGGAAAACCAAGAAGCTGGCCACACACACCCTTTTCCTCCCCGCCAGGCTTTGAGGTTACAACGGGATAAGAGTGGGAAAACCACAGACTTGTTGAGAATTTACACTGGTTTTGTTTACCAACTGCTACACTGGGATGAGCAGAGAGGTGTTTTGGTCTGATTAGCATAGGGCCTGTCCTCGATTTCACCCAGCATGCAGGGAAGAACTAGTTCCCTAAAACAGGTCAGAACAGGCTGGAGGAGTGGGGGAGTGCTGAGTGAACAGAGGGAGCAGAACTGTTTTCAGGCTTCATTCTGTCCGTCATGTTATGTTCAGGGTGATGTTAGAAAGCCAAGGCTACAGTGATGATGGGCTGCCTGAGAAGGGCCAAGCCATAGTACTCTTTACCCTCCATGGGTGTTCAAGGCAAGCCCCAAATTCCACCCGGGGTAGTGCAGGGCTGGGAGCCCCGTCAGGGCAAGAAATGCAAGGGTGCCACCTGCCAGGGGAAGTACCAAGTGGTTAAAGCTCTGGAATTCCAGACCTGTCACTGCTGAGTAGAACCCAGATTAGGTCCCATGTTAAAGAAGGAAGGAGTTCAGCCTGGCTCCTGGAGTTCATCTTTCTCCCCTCTCTCCACTACTCATGAGTGTGGTTATTAGTTGCAAGGAGTCAATGAGGCTATCCAACTCCACCTAGGCCAAAGATGCAAAGTGGGCTCATGGGTGCCCAGTGAGCATGGTGCACCAGGAGACTGAGCGAGGATGTGAGCCCAAGTTCCAACCGGATTGAGGGTGATGTCCCTGTAGGGCCCTCTCCTTACTTTCCCAGACCTAGCCAACCTGTCTACTACTACTGAAAGTGGCTGGTTTTGATTGAGGATTCCTGGGTTCAGGATGCCAGCCATCTTTACATCCCTTGCAAACACAGCAAAACCTGCTAGCAGGTTTCTGGACGGGTGTGTGAGAGTTTAACCAGATATAATGGTCTATGGCTGATTCCTTTGTAAACCAAATAACCACATCCACAGTTTTAAAAAATATGTATTTTCATATATCAAATTTACTTCTAGTAAGGCACACATATATAAAATCCATTCTCAACACAAATTGTCAAAAGTCATAAAATCTACCTTAAACCCAAAATAGTATGGTTGGAATATTCCGACATGCTTACCTCACTTCTAGATTCAGTGGTTTTTTCTGCCTCCCAGGCAGGCTTATCTGCTACTTTACTTTCATCTTCATTCTTCTGCTGTAGTGATTTTTCCTTCTGGGTTGATGATCTTGGCTCATTTTCTTCATGCTGGGGACTGTGACTCACAGCTCTTAATACCTCATTCTCCTATAAAAAGGACCAACCCCAAAATATGCTAAGTACAAATCCACATTTCATCAAATAAGTAAAATCTTTAAAACTGTTTTGTACTTACTGCTCAGTGATGAGGAAAACCACAAGTCGAAAGCTAAGACTGACATTTCATTATTTTGGTATCAAAGAAACATTTTAATTCTGAAACAAAAGTCAGTTTTATGTCCTGTCCTTTTCAAAAACTCACTGTGAGACAAGCTGTTCTGATCTGGATAATGTAAATTATTGCATTTATAAACCCCCTGACTTCAGGGAGGGTAAAGAGAGTTGACTTCATTTTATACATTTCTATACTGTTTGAATGTTTTACCACAAACATGTATTTCTTTTACAATCAGGAAAAAGGTAAATAAATTTTTATTTTGAAAAAAATTTAATGATAAAAGCTTAAACTAACATCTCCATTGATATTTTCAACTATGCTTATTTATACGGATGAGTCCTTCACCTTTAACTTAGGAGACAGATAATTAAAAGGAGACAGATAATTAAAAGGTTAGAGAATTCTTCTGAACATTCAAACAGTTGCCATTTAGCATATAATATATATTCTGATACTTCCAATTACATTAAAAATTCTCTGTATACTGTTTCCCCACTAAACTCAGTTGTGTCCAACTCTCTGCGACTCCATGAACTGTCACCTGAGGGAATGTCACCTACCAGGCTCCTGAGGCGACAGTCCATGGAGCTTTTCAGGCAAGAGTACTGGAGTGGGTTGCCATTTCCTTCTCCAGGGGATCTTCCCGATGCAGGCATCAAACATGGGTCTCCCGCATTGCAAGCAGATGCTTTACCATCTGAGCCACAGGGAAGCCCAAAATAACATCAAGGCCTCTTAAGTTCTTTCCAAGGATCTGTTTTTAATTTCTCTCTTCCAGCAACAAAACATACTGGACTAACTCAAGGACAGCATTACTGCCCCCTACTCTAAACCATAGGAATGTTAATCTTTAAAAAGAAAATAAAAGTCAAAGAAATGTAAATACACAGATGCTAAAACAAGGAGAGAAATCAAAGCAAGAGCAGAAGAAAAAGGAGGCTGATGTGCTGATGGCCCACTTGGTTTTACTTGCTTCTCTGTTTACTGTACTAAATTCTTACACTGTAGATGATGGTCTTCCTACCTCAATGATCTCTTGTTCACATCCTCTGTCACAAGTAGCTCGTGTGCTTGAAGACATTGCTTCTGCTACCCTATCCTCTTTTCTGTGTCAACAATACTTCCTTGTCTATTGGATAATTCCCATCAGCCTTCAAACACATAGTAACTAACACCTACATCTGTTAGATCATCGAAAAAGAGAGTTCCAGAAAAAATCTACTTCTGCTTTATTGACTGTGCCAAAGCCTTTGACTGTGTGGATCACAACAAACTTTGGAAAATTCTTCAAGAGATGGGAATACCAGACCACCTGATCTGCCTCTTGAGAAATCTGTATGCAGGTCAGGAAGCTACAGTTAGAACGGGACATGGAAAAGCAGACTGGTTCCAAATAGGGAAAGGAGTACATCAAGGCTGTATATCATCACCCTGCTTATTTAACTTATATGCAGAGTACATCATGAGAAAAGCTGGGCTGGAGGAAGCAAAAGCTGGAATCAAAATTGCCAGGAGAAATACCAGTAACCTCAGATACACAGATGACACCACCCTTACGGCAGAAAGTGAAAAAGAACTAAAGAGCCTCTTGATGAAAGTGAAAGAGGAGAGTGGAAAAAGCTGGTTTAAAACTCAACATTCAGAAAACTAAGATCATGGCATCTGGTCCCATCATTTCATGGCAAATAGATGGGTAAACAGTGGAAACAGTGGCAGACTTTACTCTTTGGGGCTCCAAAATCACGCAGATGGTGACTATAGCCATGAAATTAAAAGACTCTTCCTCCTTGGAAGAAAAGTTATGACCAACCTAGTCAGTATATTAAAAACCAGAGACATTACTTTGCCAACAAAGCGTCCGTCTAGTCAAAGCTATGGTTTTTCCAGTAGTCAAGTATGGATGTGAGAGTTGGACTATGAGGAAGGCTGAGGGCCAAAGAATTGATGCTTTTGAACTGTGGTGTTGGAGAACTCTTGAGAGTCCCTTGGACTGCAAGGAGATCCAACCATCCATCCTAAAGAAATCAGTCCTGAATATTCATTGGAGGGACTGATGCTGAAGCTGAAACTCCAATACTTTGGCCACCTGATGCGAAGAACTGACTCATTTGAAAAGACTCTGATGCTGAGAAAGACTGAAGGTGGGAGGAGAAGGGGACAACAGAGGATGAGATGGTTGGATGGCATCACCGACTCAATGACCATGAGTTTGAGTAAACTCAGGGAGTTGGTGATGGGCTGGGAGGCCTGGTGTGCTGCAGTCCATGGGCTTGCAAAGAGCTGGCACAAGACTGAGTGACTGAATTGAACATGTTATCGTATTTGTTTATTGTCTAATCTGTCCCACCAGAATGCAGGTTTCCTGAGGGCAGGGACTCTGCTTGATTCCTGCTGTATGCCCTCTGCCTACACCACAGCCTGGCACACAGCAGACCCTTAATAATAGTTGTTAAACAGATGAACTCCTAGATACAACATCCTAAGAGTTTGTATGCAGTTTCTGATGAGTGAGATTCCATAGTCTCACTCTCTTCTGCAACTGAAATACTGATTCCCATCTAAATTCAGGGAAGAAGGGGAAAGATAAGACTGGTCATCACTCTTTTAACCTCAATCTTTTGCCAAGAGAAGGTTTCTTTTGTTAAGCCTTAAGAGAATCTAATTCAAAATTCTAGATTCCTGAGGCAGTTAACTTTGTTTACAAATAAATTTGCTGCTGGTGGGCATAGGAGCTTCTAACCTCTAAATCACAAGATCTATTTTAGAACCATGAAGCAAGGTCTCCTTAATCTGTAATATCAGAATTAATACAACACATGTAGAGAGACACATAAACTCGCAAACATGAGAATGTTATCTATAACAATACATAAATAAATAATAACAGAGGAAACCAGTGGCTAATACCTAACTAGATCAAGCCCATAAGGAAACTTTCAGAGTGTATGAGAGTTCAGTAACAAAAGTCTGTAAGATGGCCTGCCTTAAAACTCGGGAGAAGAATGGAAGATACAGAAATTCTGTATGACCACAAATCACATGGAAGAAGCAGAAAATAGGTTAAAAATCTTATTATATCATATAATAATGGATCATAACTCAATAAATGTGTTAAATAAAAGGGTCAACAAGTTCATTTCAGTATAAACAAGTAATGAGGAAAAAGGGAAATATCTCCCTTACAGTAGAATGCAACTAATAAATATAGAAGGAGAATGATGGAGTTAGAAAATCATGAATGAATGCTGAAACTAGGGAATAAAAACTTGATGAAAAATAAAAATATTTAAGTAGCCTCAAAGTATCACCCCAGATTACTTTTTAATTATGAAGAGAAAAATAATAACCCTTCAGGAGAAATCTGGCAAACATCATCTAAACCAAGTGATCAAATGTTATGCGGCAGCCTGGATGGGGTCACAGGGGGGTTGGGGGAAGAATGTATGTGTGTGAGTCTGAGTGAACTCCGAGGGATGGTGATGGACAGGGAGGCCTGGCATGCTGCAATTCATGGGGTCGCCAAGAGTCGGACACGACTGAGTGACTGAACTGAACTGAGTCCCTTTGCTGTTCATCTGAAACCATCACAACATTGTTAATTGGCTGCATCTCAACACAAAATAAGCTCAAAAGAAAAATAAACCAGTGGGCAAATCTATCATCACAATATGGCAATAAACCAAGATGCCTCTTGACACAGTATGAAGGATACAATACCATTTCTGTGGTGTTCATAATTTCAATGTAATGAGGAAACATCAGACAATTCAAAATTGGGAGCCACTTTACAAAATAACTGGTTGATATTCTCCCAAAATCTAAAGGTCAAGAACTGAAAGAACTTTTCCATATTAAAGGTGATTTAAGAGATTTGATTTTATTTAAGAGATTTGACAAATCAATGCAACATGTGCTCCTGGGTTAGACAAAGACCCAGGATAAAAAGTAGTTACATAGGATATTACTAGGGCAATAGATAAAATTTGAGTATGGACAATAGATTATAGTCTTAGATTCATGTTAAATTTTCCTGATTCTGGTTAACTGGTTATAGATCATACTAAGAGTACTATACATAATGGCTGCAATTAATTCTTAGATGTTTCAGAATGAAAGAACTGTATGTGTATATAGATGTAATTATAAACAGGTAACTCAAATGGGGCCAAATGTAAACAACAGGCAAATCTGAGTAAAGGATACTTTTTTTTAAGTTTGAAATTATATCTAACTAAAGTGATCCCCTAAAATTCCTACATGGCAAAATCATTTTGTCCAAGGCAACCACAGAAGGTAGTCTCAGAAAAACTATTCTTCCATTATAATTCCTGTTAATCTGTATTTTTCCCCCCAAAGTATATACAGTCATGTCAATTGCTTTACTATTTTTCACCTCTTCTCACGATTTAAATTTATTTCATTTTCTCGTCTCATTGCTTTGCTCATGCTTTCAGAATATTGCTCAATAATGATGATATCTGATGTCAAGGAAAACAGGGTGTCGTCCCTCCATTGTCCATGGTCTACTATTTCACTTCTGACACCAGATGTGTGGGCTGTTCATACACCTAGCAGTTCTGTGACACCACCTGTGTGTTCCATAACCTAATTCAGATCTGACACTATCTACCTAGAGGCAGCATCAGATCCCACAGGTTAAAGGCTCAGTCTCAAAACTGCTCTCTCTCCCTCCAGAGGTCAGTTCCCAGTCTAGGTGGTTACCTGTGCTTCCCACCAAGTGCCTATAAATTAAAGGTCCCCACAACCCTCCTCCTCTGGTGTGATTAGTTTGCTAGAGTGGCTCACAGATCTCAGGAAAACATTTTACTCACTAGATTACCATTTTATTACAAAAGGTCACAACTCAGAAACAAACAGATGTCTAAAACCAAGGACTGTGGAAAGGTCACAAGTTGCCATGCCCTGCACCACTCTCCCAGCACCTCCATGTTGTCACCAACCTGGAAGATCTCCAAAGTCCTCCTCCTGGCTTTTTATGGAGGCATCACTACACAAGCATGGTTGATCATCATTGACTGTTAGTGACTAAACTCAATCTACAGCTGCCCTCCCTTCTCCAGAGGTCT
>SJXQ01003891.1:513256-523777 GCA_006408695.1 Aepyceros melampus | reverse complement strand
TTCCCCTGCCAACCAGCCCCCATCTTTAGGGGGCTTTCCCAAAGCTACCTCATCAACAGAATGAAGGGACTTCCCTAGTGGTTCAGTGGCTAATACTCCACAATCCCAATGCAAGGGGCTCAGGTTCAATCTATGGTCAGGGAACTAGATCCCACATGCTGCAATTAAGACCTGGCACAGCCAAATAAATATTAAAAAACAAACAAACAAACAAACAAAACAACCCATAAGTCAGGTGTGGTTAGAAGGGGCATGTTATAAATAGGAAAAGCTTCCTTTCACCTTCAGGGCTCTGGAACTATTTCAAGAACTGAGGACTGAGAGACCAAATATTATAACAAAAGATGCTCCCATCACTCTCATGCTTAGGAAATTCCAAGTCTTTGGGAGCTCTGCCATATAGGGGTGGGGGGTGGGGCCAGATGAGGACTAAATACATATTACATCATGCAGCTTTCCTTATTCATTCACTCATTCAGTCAATATATATTAAATGCCAAATAGTATACTGGATGCTGGGGATACAACAGTGAGAAAGTCTAGATTGCCTCTTCAGAGCTTAGATTTGAAGGGAGAGGAAGCCCAAAATACAAGTGAACTAAGAAAATTACTGCAAGTTATGGCAAGTGAAAGAGAAGAAGGGGGGGGCCCACCTTTAGAAAGACTGGTTAGGGAAGACCTCTCAAGGGAGTGATATTTTAGCTGAGATCTAAAAACAGAAAGAGCTGTGTACAGAGGAGAGCAACCAATACATTCCTGTCACCACAATGGTTTTGATTAGTTTCTTAATGATGGATATTTGTCTTCAATCATTTCTTAAAAAAGAATTAAAATGTCCTTATGCATACTTCTTTGCACACATGTGTTAAGTAAAATAAATTCCTAGAATGTATGCTAGGTCAACACAAACATGCATTTTTTTATTTGATGGATTCTACCCAATGGCCCTCTGAAAATGTTTGTGGTAATTTATACTCCTACCAGTAAACGTGCCAATGTGATAGATGAAAACTGGCATCTCGCTGTAGTTTTCATTTCTTTTTCTCTTCTTATGAGTGAAGTTGAACATCTTTCACAAGTTGAAAAGCATCTGTATATCCTTTTCTGTGAACTCTTTGTGGTCTCTGTCCATTTTTCCTCTGGGGTCTACTACTGAACAGTAGTAGCATTATCACTCACCTTCTCCCATTCAGTCTCCGATCAGTGTATGTATGAAACAAGTGGCGACTATGAAGACAGTAAGGGAAGAGTCCTAGCCAGGAGTAGGGGAGAGACTCGAGACATGAGAGAAAGCCTGAGTTCTCCTAAGGACGGAAGCATGTGGAGCAAAAGGGCCAAGGCAGGAAAAGTCACAGTTAGAGTAGGAATCTGAGCTACAGTTATTTCTTCTTCCTTTGCAACCCAGAGAAAATCCAAGAGTGGAAGTGGGGAGACCAGTTAGGAGGTTACTACATTAATTGACAGTAGGTAACAGTACTTTGGCCACCTCATGCGAAGAGCTGACTCATTGGAAAAGACCCTGATGCTGGGAGGGATTGGGGGCAGGAGGAGAAGGGGACGACCGAGGATGAGA
Organism: Aepyceros melampus; assembly: GCA_006408695.1. Classification (NCBI taxonomy): domain Eukaryota; kingdom Metazoa; phylum Chordata; class Mammalia; order Artiodactyla; family Bovidae; genus Aepyceros; species Aepyceros melampus. Next base: position 522,204 of record SJXQ01003891.1, on the reverse strand, counting down.
TGGCTGGTTGGCATCACAGACTCAATGGACGTTGAGCCTGAGTGAACTCCAGGAGTTGGTGATGGACAGGGAGGCTTGGCGTGCTGCGATTCATGGGGTCGCAAAGAGTCGGACACGACTGAGCGACTGAACTGAACTGAACAGTCTTCCCAGATGGCCTAGTGGTAAAGAATCTGCTGGCCAATGCAGGAGACATAAGAGACCCAGGTTCGATCCCTGGGTTGGGAAGATTCCCTGGAGAAAAGCGTGGCAACCCACTCCGGTATTCTTGCCTGGAGAATCCCATGGTCAGAGGAGCCTGGCGGGCTATAGTCCATGGGGTTGCAGAGTCGGACATGACTGAAGTGACTTTAGTACACACACAGACACACAGAAATAAGAGTCTGGGAAAAGGTGGTGGTGACAGAGAAGCAGAAGAATCCATGATACACTGTGTAAAATGAGACAGGGCTTGTTGATGGACTGGAAATGGGAGAGCAAGGAAAGGGGAAAAAATTTAGAATGACTACTAGATTTCCAGCTTGAATAACGATGGTGGATAGTTATACCAGAGCCATTAAAAAGGGAAACTGAGAGGTCTTCCATTTTGGAAATGTCAAATTTGCGACGTAGAGTCAAGCAGAAATATCTATTACATTAGTGAGATGAGAATCTGGAATTTAGAGCAAAGGTTTGAACTGGCAGTAAAAACTGGGAACACATCAACATAAACACACACACAGGAACTAATGAGATTCCAACAAGTGAGCACAAAGCAAGAAGGGGTTCAGGACAGGGTTCTGCAGAACTGAAACATTCAGAGGTCAAGCAGAAAAGCTGGTGAGAAAAGACTGAAGACAAGAAATGAGTTGAGGGAAGACAGAATAGCAGTGTCTCAGAATCCAAAACTGTTTCAATAAGAATGGAGTGGTTGATTGTGTTGAATGCTGCTTGGAGGCTGCACACAGTAAGGACGGGAAAGTATCCAATGGATTTGGCAATAAGAAAGCAGTGGGTGGCCTTTGAAAATTTAGGGTAGAAGCCCAATGATACTGTGTTGAAGAGTAAATGGGAGATAACAAATTGGGAACAGTATACAAACCATTCTTTCAAGAATTTTGGCTATGAAGTGAGTGGGGAAGTGGGTCAGAGCAATATTTTAAAGATGAGATGCTGGAATATGTTTGTAAGGCAATGACTGAGGAGAAAGGATAACATTCAGAAAGCTGTAGATAAAGACTCCAAAGGACAAATGGCAGGACTGAGTTTGAAAGAAAGAAAAATAAAACCTTCATTTCAGGATAAGGAGTAGAAAGTGGATACAAAACTGTATCTGAGGATTTGGTAGTATGAAGCTCTATCTTTATTTTTGAAGGGCATTTTTAAAAGTAGAAATAGATATTGAACATTAAGGTGTTTCAAAAATATCCACAAATTATATATAACACTCTTCTTCTTCAAGATTAACCCCCCTCCTGAGTTGGGGCCAGACTTAATAAATGAGTTGTTTTTAACAAAGAGAGTATTATTAGGTGGGCATAATGGTTCAGCCCCGTGGCTTCCTCTTTGCTCTCCTTCGGATGACTTGTCCTGGTGAAAGCGAGCACTCACGTTGCAAGGACATTCAAGCTTTCTACGGAGAGGCCTTGGCCCTTCCAACTCTACTTGGCATAGAGTTGCGGCCTCCTGACCACAGCTGTCAGTGGTCCACCTTGGAACTGGATCTCTCAGCCCCAGTTCAACCTTCGGATAAATGTACTCCAATCACCATCTTCACGACAACCTCTTGAAACCAGGAAGGAGAACCACCCAGATAAGTCACTCCAGAATTTCTGACTCACAGAATAAATGGGATAATAAATGTGGTATTAAGTCATTAAGTTTTGGAACAATCCCTCTGCAGCAATGGATAACTAAAACATCCATTTTAAAAAAATGATTTATGCATCTATATTTCTGTATGACTTGCTAGCATTTAATGTTTTGCAGAATATGCATAAGAGTAATTCCTGGATTCTTTCTTTTTGTGGTATCACTGTCATGCTGGTTTTGAAGAGAAAAGAATTGGGAAGCTTTATGGAACATCAGAACTCCTCACTGGAAAGTTTGAAAGAATTCTCCTTGACCTGGGAGCGAAGAGCCTCTAGCTGGGCCTTTACAGAATGCCTCGCCTACATAGGGCCCCCTCACCTAAGGTCACACCCTTCTTGGAGCACCTACATCCCAGGACTGAGCAGAGAGCGCACAAAGGCCTGGCCACCTCACCCATCGTGGGACAACTGTGAAGGGCCACTTAAGCCCCAGAGCTCCTGGCACTGCCAACCTCCTCCAGAGCTGGATTCCTGCTTCTGTCCAAATTTGCTTTCTTGTATTCCCTTCCACAGCTGTAAATTCGAAATGTACTCCCTTAGAAACATCCTGCCCACTCAACTTGGGCTCAGAGAGACTCCTCTTCCCAGGGACCGATTTGTGACAGTTAAGCAATTCTATCTTGGGGCAGGGGGCGGGTGAGGGGTGGTGGTGGAGATACCAGGAACGCAAGACATGGAAGAGAGGAAGGTCCAATATTATTTCTACTGCACTTGTGTGCTCTGCACAGTCCACAAGGTACCACAAAAGCCTCCTGGCTAGGAAGGCTCAGGTCCAAAACCAGCGGAGTGAAAGAGGCCACTCCTAACCCTACCAGCTGCGGCCTTGGGCCACTCTCACTCTCAGTCTCCTTGTCTGTGACATGAAGGGTAATAGTTCTAATTCATATTTTAAGGAACTGGTTGAGGAAAAGCACTCTATACATTTCAAGATACTATGCAAACATTAATCAGTACTTGCTACTGCTTTTTGATTCTGAAGAGTTGTAATTAATGACTAACCGCTGACAACTCAATCAGAACCCCAAGAGAAAGCGACCCCAGCCCCAGCAGCCAGTAATTACTATCTCTTTGCTTTCTTCTTTTTGTGTTTTCCTCAACTCAATGACAAGGAGCTGAAAGAGACAGTACAAGCATTTTACAAGCACTGTTGTATATACTGGAGATTTATGGTCCATGCTCTTAAAGAATGGGTAAGCAAAACCCATCATTAAGTTACTTTTTATTTGTGTGTAGGTAGGTGATTTTTACTCTCAGGCTGGGACTCAATTTTAAAAAAAAAGAAGAAAGTTTCCATGCTCCCCACAGGAGGCCATCGTAAACTTGTGAGCTGGGGTGCTCAACAACCCCCAGGGACTCGCACTGAACTGGCAACTGGTGAAAAGGAAGGCCCTCCCACCACAGCCCCGACTGCTGGCAGCCTAGCCACCCCATCCTCCACATGGATCCAAACCTTCTCGGTTTGCGCCCCTTAGTTAAGCTGGGTTCTTCTGTCTCAAAAATCCCATGGCCTGTAGGGTTTCTCCTATGACATACCTTCTAGTCTATGTGAAATTACAATTATTTGGGTCTTTTCTTACCTACTGGGCTGTAAATAATTTTTTTTTAATTTTATACTCAAGTTTAGTTGATTAACAATGTTGTCTTAGTTTCAGGTGGCAGCAAGACATATACATGTATCTCCCTGGGTCAGGAAGATTCCCTGGAGAAGGGCAGGACAACCCACTCCAGTATTCTTGCCTCGAGAATCCAATGGACAGAAAGCCCGGAGGGCTACACAGTCTGGAGGATTGCAGAGGGTCAGACATGACTGAGCAACTAACACTTTGACTTTTTCTATACACGTATCTATTCATTCTCAGATTCTTTTCCCATTTAGGTTATTACAGAATATTGAACAACTAAACATCCTTGTGCTATATACAGTAGGTCCTTGTTGGTTATCTGTTTCAACTACAGCAGTGTGAACATATCAATCCCAATTCCTAACTACCCTTCTCCCACTTCCTTCCCTGCTGGTAACGAGGGCTGTACCCTTCTGACACCTGTCCTCCAGCTGTTAACTCATCTTGCCACCACAGGTGAGTTAGGGAGCAGAGCTAAGCCTCAAAGGAAGGTTTTCAGAGACAATGGATAGTGGAGAGGGGAGAAAGAAGCAAAGCTGGCCTCTTCTCTTTGCTGAGTCTTAGAAGTTCTGGTATCTGGCAGCATGATTTCTGACTTGGTACTTACTATCCTGTGCTGGGACCGGAAGAGGATGACGGAGAGTTTGACCCTGAAAACACTCTGTGTGAACAGTTCGGGCTGGCTTCACTGGCTGGGCCTTTCATTTAGTGATCTGGGGGAGGAGAGACTAAGACCTGCTGTGACCTTTAGGGTTGGAAGAACCTTCAAAGACAAAGAACAGTGTGGGGCCTATGAGAAGGATGACATCAGAGGGAGAGGGATGAAGGCCAAAGAATTCTGAGGCCCTGGCTCTAGGCTGGAGGCAAGCTGGAGTCATCAGGTCTAGAGAGAAACGTGGAGCCAGATAAAGAGAGACTGTCCTGTCTGGCCTGGGTGGCTTGCTGCAGCAGTTTATAATTATTATAGTTCACACTGACTGAGCACTCGCTCTGGGCGAGGCACCACAATCATGATCTCACTGAAGCTGCCTGGCATCCCAGGTACTGCTCTTTTCTCCTTTTACAAAGGGGGAAACTGAGGCACAGGGAGGTTAAGCAACTTGCTGTTAAGCCACAGACCTGGTAAGTGACTCAACAGGGTGTGGCTGCAGACATTTTTACTTGACAGCCTGCTCATGGACACTGTCCTGGTTCTTATTTGCCAGCCCCCCAGGTCCCCATGTATCCCCCAGAAGCTGAACCCCACACACTCTAGGGCTCCCAGCAGGATTCACTGGTGAGAGAGTACAGTAGGAGGCTGGAGGGGGTAATGGGGGAAACAGGAGAGGCCTGGACATTTCTCCCCCTACCTAGGGCTCCACCTTTCACTGGTAGTTGCTGGGTGTCTCAACACCCCTGTCTGCTACTGTGAGAAGTCATTCACTGAAGACTCATTTCCTCTTCTGTAGGAAGAAGGGTGCCTTCTTCTACAGGAAAGCCAACTGCACCACCACCCACAATGGCTCCCACTTGCTTCACACAGATAAGAACTGCAGACATGGGAAGAGTTCACTCCATACAAATAAAGCAAGTCCCTCTCTGAATATCAAGCAGAACAGCTGGCTACAGTGCATGGTACTGATCTTATTTGGATTGCGAGTCCAACAAACCAACTGTGAAAAAATTTATCATGAGATAACTAGGGTTGAATACAAACTGGACCTTCAGTGATAACAAATTTTTGCTGATTTTTTTTAGGTGTGGCCTTGGCATTGTATCAATGTTTAGAAGGGTCCTTTAGGGATATATACCCTAAAATATTTATAGAAGGTTTTCTGAGTTGATGAAGGTAGTGGGAAGAACAGGAAAGGAACAAATCCAGGCTTTTTTCTCCTCTTGACTAAGTCCCTGCAAAGAGCTGGCACAAGAATCAAAAGAAATGATGTCTGGAATTTGTCTCAAACTAATGGGGGGAGGGACAAGGGGAGTGACAGATGAGCCAAGACCGGCCCTGCACTGGTGACTGTCATGCTGGTGACAAGGATGGGGTACAGTTCAGTTCAGTTCAGTCGTGCAGTCGTGTCCGACTCTTTGCGACCCCATGAATCGCAGCACGCCAGGCCTCCCTGTCCATCACCAACTCCCGGAGTTCACTCAGACTCACGTCCATTGAGTCCGTGATGTCATCCAGCCATCTCATCCTCGGTCGTCCCTTTCTCCTCCTGCCCCCAATCCCTCCCAGCATCAGGGTCTTTTCCAATGAGTCAACTCTTCGCATAAGGTGGCCAAAGTACTGGAGCTTCAGTTTTAGCATCATTCCTTCCAAAGAAATCCCAGGGTTGATCTCCCTCAGAATGGACTGGTTGGATCTCCTTGCAGTCCAAGGGACTCTCAAGAGTCTTCTCCAACACCACAGTTCAAAAGCATCAATTCTTCTGCGCTCAGCCTTCTTCACAGTCCAACTCTCACATCCATACATGACCACAGGAAAAACCATAGCCTTGACTAGATACAACTGAGTGACTGAACTGAACTGAACTGAAGAACCAATTGAAAAAATTATGTAACTCCCTTGGGGGGCACTCTCTGCCCCCTTTTGATGTCTATGTCAGATGCTTTCTCTGTCCTCTTGCTTTAAAACTCTGCTACACAAAAACTCTTGAGTGATCAAGCCTGTTCTCTGGTCCCAAAGCTAAATCTTCTTCTCCGGAGATCACAAATCTGACATCGTTCACTGTAAGTTATCACATACATTACACCAGCTACATAACCCAAAATGTATAATAAGCCTAATGGAATAATAGGTTCATATTTCATAATAAATAATAATAAACCTAAATGAACCCCCCCCAAAAAACTCCAAAACTTCTAGAAGAAAAAAACTGGTGAAAATCCTCTGAACTTGTAGTTAGGTGTAGCTGTACCTAGATTCTTAGGTACAACATCAAAAGAATGAGTCCTTAAAAAAAAGTTCAGACACTGGAGTACATAAAAACTAAATTCTTCTGCTGTTCAAAACATACTGTTAAGAGAATATTGAAAGTCAAGTCAGAGACCAGGAGAAAATATTTGAAAAGCAAGGAACTGGTAAATGAAGAATCTGTATTCAGAATACACAGAGAATTCTCAAAAATCAACAAGAAAACACAAGAAAATTGCAAAAGACTAGAACAGATACTTCAAGGAAGATATATGGATGGCCGCTAAGCACATGAAACAATGCTCAGGATCATTTGCCATCACTAGGTAAATAAACATTAAAACCACAAGTTATTGTTCCATACCTATTAGAATTGAAAAGAAAAACTATGCAAAATGTGGAGAAATCCAACAGCCACCCATCTGTTTCTCCTGGATACAAAGTACAGCCATTTCAGTGAACAGTTTAGCAGTTTCTTGAAAAGTTAGATATATACCTACCACAGGATTTTGCCATTCAACCACTGGGAATTCACTCAGGAGAAAGACAAACATATATAGACTTGAACATGAGTTCATAGAAGCTTTATCTGTAATAGCTAAAAACTGGAAACACAACTAGCCACCAACGGGTGAATTAATGAATGAACTAATCATTCCACAATGGAATACAGACCAACAAAAAGGAACTATGAATACACATAAGGATGAATTTCAAAATATTCAAGAAAATTAGAGATACCAAGGGAACATTTCATGCAAAGACAGGCTCAATAAAGGACAGAAATGGTAGATTGCCAAGAGAAATATCAATAACCTCAGATATGCAGATGACACCACCCTTATGGCAGAAAGTGAAGAGGAGCTAAAAAGCCTCTTGTTGAAAGTGAAAGAGGAGAGGGGAAAAGTTGGCTTAAAGCTCAACATTCAGAAAACGAAGATCATGGCATCTGGTCCCATCACTTCATGAGAAGTAAATATCAATAACCTCAGATATGCAGATGACACCACCCTTATGGCAGAAAGTGAAGAGGAGCTAAAAAGCCTCTTGTTGAAAGTGAAAGAGGAGAGGGGAAAAGTTGGCTTAAAGCTCAACATTCAGAAAACGAAGATCATGGCATCTGGTCCCATCACTTCATGAGAAGTAGATGGGGAAACAGTGGAAACAGTGTCAGACTTTATTTTGGGGGGGCTCCAAAATCACTGCAGATGGTGACTGCAGCCATGAAATTAAAAGACACTTACTCCTTGGAAGAAAAGTTATGACCAACCTAGACAGCATATTAAAAGAGATATTACTTTGCCAACAAAGATCCGTCTATCAGGGCTATGGTTTTTCCAGTAGTCATGTATGGATGTGAGTTCCACTATAAAGAAAGCTGAGCACCAAAGAATTGATGCTTTTGAACTGTGGTGTTGCAAAAGACTCTTGAGAGTCCCTTGGACTGCAAGGGGATCCAACCTGTTCATCCTAGAGGAAATCAGTCCTGAATATTCATTGGAAGGACTGATACTAAAGCTAAAACTCCAATGCTTGGCCACCTGATGCAAAAATCTGACTCATTTAAAAAGACCCTGATGCTGGGAAAGATTGAAGGCAGGAGAAGGGGATGACAGAGGATGAGATGGTTGGATGGCATCACCAGCTGAATGGACATGAGTCTGAGTAAACTCTGGGAGTTGGTGATGGACAGGAAGGCCTGGCATGCTGCAGTCCATGGGGTCACAAAGAGTCGGACACAACTGAGCGACTGAACTGAACTGAATGCTGATGAAACAAGTTAGAATGAAAATGAATGTACACTGTATGATTCAATTTGCATGTTTTTAAAAATATAAAGTGACCTATCGTAATGTAGCGGAGAAGGCAATGGCACCCTACTCCAGTACTCTTGCCTAGAAAATCCCATGGACGGAGGAGCCAGGTAGGCTGCAGTCCGTGGGGTCACAAAGAGTCGGACACAACTGAGTGACATCCTTTTCACTTTTTACTTTCATGCATTGGAGAAGGAAATGGCAACCCATTCTAGTGTTCTTGCCTGGAGAATCCCAGGGATGGGGGAGCCTGGTGGGCTTCCGTCAATGGGGTCGCACAGAGTCGGACACGACTGAAGCGACTTCACATCACATCACATCGTAATGTAGAATAGATTGGTGGTTGAATAGATCAGTGGTTGCTTGGGAAGGTGTGCGGAATATGACAGGCAGAGATTAAAAAGGAACACAATGAAACTTCTCAAGATGACAGGTATGTTCACTCTCTTCATGGTGTTGATACTTCCATGAGTATATGGGTGTGGAAACTTGAGTGCACATAGAATCAAGGAAAATTTCTGGGGTGAGAAATGTTTTAAAATTGAACTGTGTTACTGTAGAAATTCAAAGTACTGAGATGTATATTTGTATTTAGTGAATTTTACAGCAAATAAAAGTACAATAAAAAAAAGACTTCCTTTTCTACAGTAAAAAAAAAAAAAACCAACTAAAGAAAGAACCCATCAACTGAAATTTCCAAAAAAGGTGAAGGAAAAGAGTTCACCAAGAAATAAAAGTACCCAGAAATCTCGGGGCGGGGGTG
>SJXQ01003891.1:440376-512958 GCA_006408695.1 Aepyceros melampus | reverse complement strand
GGCGCCATAAATTTTTAAGTGAAGTGGTAGAATCAGAAAGTAATCAGAAAGTCAAAATGGATTAATGAAATTATAATCGAATACTTTTGAATACTGTATGTCAACACTACCTCCATTAATGAATACATTTGATTCCAGACACCATGCCAGTGGTTCACCAATCTGAGTTGATATTACTGGAACTATTTTTAAAAAGTATAAATAAATATCTCAGATGCAAATGTGTTGAGAACAGAGAAATTAAGCGATACAGTCACCTATCATGCTTACACAGATAATCCAAAATGTTACAAAAAAAACCACCTTTGATATAAAACCGCCTATTAAAAAAATTCGCACTGTAGAACAGAATATAGGGTAAGGGAGAAGCTTTTACTTGAGTAAGTATGACCCTAGGCGGAAATATCCAAAAGTATAATAAACTTGGGGTCAAGAGGAACGGAAACTATATTAGATTACCTTAAAAACCGTAAATTTATAACTACATCAACCACACTGAATTTTGTGAGGACGGTGAGAACAGTGGTGATGCGGGGAGCCAAAGTTTTTAGTAGGGTCCTTGAGGAGAGAATTGTACTCGGATTAACTGGGGAAATGCAGCCTTCAAGTCTGTTTCCGGCATTCGACCCTGATCCTACGGATTCTCCAGGGATCCGGGACCTCCTCAAATACTGAAAGCCCCCACCAGGCCGTCTAAATGCCAGATTAAACCCCAAACATGACCAAGAAACCAAGAGACAGCCCCTAACCCAGGTGTCTCTAACAGAGTCGCAGGTTAACCAGGACGAGACATCGCGTTCACCGATACAAACTTTCATCACAGTTCGCAATCACGGAGCCCCACAAGCAAAGCGATCCAAACCCTGACTGAGTCGGATCTTAGATCAATGATTTCTTCAGACTCTTAATCACAGATTGCCAAAGGCCTCACCATTAACTCCCATAAGTCTCTGAGGCTGAATCTAAATAAAATCCCAATTACGGTCCTTCACACATGCTCCGGTTTCACAGACCCCACAGGCGTGAATACAAGCCCAGAACCCGACTCACCTGATCCCAGACCCGTCCAGATACCACTGAAAGCAACAGAATGCTGGAGCCCACTTTCTCTACGGACGCCTTTCACGGTCCCTCGGGACGCACACCTGCTGATTCAGGTTATCAGCCGACGACCTTGGAGCGCTGCCGGATTTCCGGATTCCGTCCGCGGACTCTGGTTTATGACGTAACATGACCCCACCCACCTCGCGTTTCTGACGAGACTGGCCGTAACTGCTGTGGGAAGAAATTGAAATCATTCCTGGCGCCCTAAATGCTTTTCCTTCCTGGTTGCAAGGAATGACCAACCATTCTGTACTAACTGCGTTAAGATTTCAGAGGTCAATGTAGTTCCCAGGCCAACGTGGCGACTTCAGCCGGCTGAGGAAAAAAGAAAAACGGTAGCGCCCTTTGTGAACTTTAGAGCTGGAGCCCGACGGGCGCGGCCGTCTTAGAAGGCAGGTGTCCGTACGACGGAAAGGGCTCAGGCGCCCGGTGACTTGGGAAGATTAAAGATAGAAGCCGAAACTAAAAAATAAAAATTAATTAAAAAAAAAAAAAAATAGAAGCCGAGATCTCTCTGGAGAGGCAGCGGCCACTGAGTTGACAAAAGTAGTGGTCACTTATAATCCTAGGTTTGTGGAGAGAGCAGTTAAATGTGGAGTGGGTAAAGGCTTATGTAGTTTAGAAGAATTAACAGCTTTTGTAGAGGTGTGCATGCAAAGTCACTTCAGTCGTGTCCGACTCTTTGCGATCCATGGGCTGTAGCCCGCCAGGTTCTTTTGTCCATGGGATTCTCCAAGCAAGAACACTGGAGTGGCTTCCCAAGCCCTTCTGCGGGGGGTCGTCCGGACCCAGGGATCCAACCTTCGGCAACTGCATTTCAAACAGACTGTTCACCTCTAGTTCGGTCGCTCAGTCTTGTCCGCCTCTTTGCCAGGGGGAATAGATAGAGGTACATCTTGATAAAAATGTTAAGATCCGCGTGGGATGGACACATAGCGACTCTAGCGGGTAAGGGGATGAGGTGAAAATGTGTGAACTACGTGTTTTAAAAAGTAAATGATGACAGTGGGGCATTTGAGAATGTAAAATTATGAGATAATGCAATTATCATACTTGGCATAGTTCACACACACAAAAAAAAAACACGCTTTAAAATGTTATTTTTATGTAGGCATGGGAAGTTTAATTCTAGAGGGTTTAAAGATGATTTTTAGAAGGCAACCTAGATCCAATTTAAAATTTTCATTCTTTGACCCAGCAATTCTGATTCCTACAATTTATTTGGTAAAAAGTTTTATTAACCACAGAGGCTTTTGTAGCAAACAAAGGAAAAGCCTAAGTGTACAGTAATAGATGCTTCGGTAAATTATGGGCTATCCACTCAGTATAATAGTATATAATATTTAAAGATTGTTAGTATAAATAAGGAAAATGGTTTTTCCAGTAGTCATGTATGGATATGAGAGTTGGACTATAAAGAAAGCTGAGCACCGAAGAATTGATGCTTTTGAACTGTGGTGTTGGAGAAGACTCTTGAGAGTCCCCTGGACTGCAAGGGGATCCAACCTGTTCATCCTAGAGGAAATCAGTCCTGAATATTCATTGGAAGGACTAATGCTGAAGCTGAAACTCCAATACTTTGGCCACCTGATGCAAAGAACTGACTCATTTGAAAAGACCCTGATGCTGGGAACGATTGAAAGCAGGAAGAGAAGGAGATGACAGAGGATGAGATGATTGGATGGCATCACTGACTCAACGGACATGAGTCTGAGTAAACTCTGGGAGTTGGTGATGGACAAGGGGGCCTGGCTTGCTGCAGTCCATGGGGTTGCAAAGAGTTGGACACAACTGAGCAACTGAACTGAAGTATTCTTCAGAAGATAAAAAGTATTGGCAGGATAGTATATATTTTTTCATCCTTTTATGAGAACCAACCATAAACATTTGTCTTTTGAAAATTCTGATTGGTTAAATATTTAGCTTGGATTACTTTAGGGTTTGTGCTTAGGAGTAGAGAATTCATAAGTTTTCACATTCCCAGTTTTTGCAATTCTTCATTGTTAATATCTTTGTAATTATGTTTTACTTTATTATAAAAACATGTCCATTTTTAAAAAGTTTTAGAATACTGAATGATGTAGATGTTCATAATATAGTAAATATAGACTTGTCTCATTTTTCTTTTGTAAAAAATATACTTACCTGCATTTAAAATTTGGAGGAGAATGTATCGTTAACAGTATTTTGCTCTTAGGTACAATATGGGTGACAAAATTTGTTTATATATGCTTTTTAATTTTTATATATTAAGAATTTGTTTTTATAATTTCTTAATAGTATTACATTCCCTTCAGGGATTAAATTTCAGCCCTATTCACCTGAGATGTCAAACTCTGAAAGGTGAGTTGAACATGTGGTCCAGAGAATTCGGGGCAGCCCATTCTGTGACTCTGACTGATCAGTTTCAGGAATGAGCGGCTGTGACCCTGCCATGGCAGCATGTGTAGGTTCACAGAAGGACAAGAAGTAGAAAGCATCTGAGGACCTGGTAGGTGGGGCCCTCATGTCTGATTCTTTGTTGTAGAATATCTGCCCAGAACTCATCCTGTGACAATGTGGGGTGGGAGTGGCTGCACTAATCCAGGATTTAGGGCAGAGCTGTTCAAATTTAAGTATAGATCAGAAAGGTCATTTTATAAACCCAGAGTCTGGTGTCCCCAGTCTCACAGGTTCTGGTTTGGGTCTGCAGTGTGACTCAAGAGCTTGCATCCTTTACAAGCCTCTCAGAGAATCCTGAGGCAGGAAGCCCATAGAAAACACTTAGACACATCTAGAGTGTTCTTGGCTCACAACAGATCTTGTTGGCTCCCCCTGGTACATTTAGGTGTTGATTCAATTTACATTTGCCCAGAAGAGCCTTCCTTGGAAACCCTTTCTAAAATAGCTTCCCCGTGACAGCATATGTACGAGGCTTAATATTTCTCCAAAACATTTATCAGAACTGATATTCTGATGTGTATTTACTCAGTCGCCTTCACTAGCTATATGCTCCACGAAGGCCATGGCTTTGCCTGTTTTGTTCACTGATGAGTCTCCAGTGACTAAAACAGTGTCTGGCCAAATGTAGATGCTTAACAAATATTTTTAAAGGAATGAATTACTCACCATGCAGTTGGATATTGAATACTGCCACAATACTGTATGGCAAATGTCCTTTTCTTTTTCTCCTAAAAGCAAGACTCATCATTTGTAAACTGGGTTAAATATCCTTATTATATCAAAGAAAATAATTGGATAGAGACAAGAGAAGAGATCTATTGCTTGGAAAACTAAGAATTTGTTGCAAGCAGACCTGCCCAAAAAGAACTGATAAAGGAGACTGACAAAAAGAAAATAACAGAAGGAAACATGTGACATCAGGAATGAAGAAAAAGGAATGGAAAAGGTAAATAAATCATCAAATATAAAAGGCTAGTCTCCTTTTGAGTTTTTTAAAATTACATTGGATGGTTGAAAGCAGACATGACAACTTTACCTGATATGGTTCTCAATGTAGGTAAAAGTGTTGAGATATTATTCACTGTTAGGGAACTGTAAATTAAGGCCATCATTATCTACTACCACATACGTGACAGGATGGCTGGAATCAAGTATGACAGTGCCAACTGCTAGAAAAGACATGGAACATCCGGGGTGTCCATACACTACTGGTGAGAATGTAAATTAGTACAGCCACTAAAGAAAAATTTGGCAGTTTCTTATAAAGTTAAACACAAATGTAACATATGACTGCTGGGTATTTACCCCAAAGGAACAAATACTTACTTTCCCATAAAGTTGGGTCCATAAATGTTCATAGGGTTTTATTCAAAACAATGAAACACTGGAAAACAACCCAGACATCTGTCAATAGTAAACAGATAGTCATTGTACGTCCATACAAAAGAATATTATTAACAACAAGTAAAACTACTTATACACCAAAAAAATTGGATGGATCTTAACAGCAATTTGCTGAGTGAAACAAAGCCTATCTCAAAGGCTACATATGGTATGATTCCATTTAACAGCACTGTTGAAATAACCAAGTTGGAGTGATGGAGTTTGACCAGTGGTCACCATGGTCAGGGGTGGGGGAAGAGTGTGACCATAGAGGGGTAACATGAGGATGTTTCTTTGTGTTGGCACAATTCTGCATCCCAATTGTGGTGGGGTTTACAGAAATCTTATGTATAAGATAAAATTTCTTAAAACTATATACTAAAAATAAAAAAACTTCATACAAATTAGTGCATGCAAAAACCTACTAAAATCCAAATAAGATCCAATTTACTTAACAGCACTGCACCAATGTCATTTTATTAGGTTTGATGATGTATTATGATTATGTAAGATAACACCACTGAAGAAACTGAGTAAGGGTATGTGGGAACTTGGTATATTTTGTAATTACTTTGGAGTCTAAAACTATTTCAAAATGAATTTTAGAAAAATCATTTTTAGTGTTGTAAACTACCTAATGCTACTTATAAACTTAGATAAATACATCCAAGTTATGTTGGATTACATTTATGAATATATTCCTTTTTACTTTGAAGTACATTGTAGACAGAACTGAATTTAGAACCTAAGAAATGCAAGAGTGAAAAATATAATATAAAGTGGGCACAGAATACTCCTGTATTGTATATAACATTACAAATTAGTGTTGAGACTAGCCCACTTTAAAATTATGGAATCATTGATATGGTTCAAGCTATTCTGCCTCAAAATGGACATCAAGTGTATAATAAATTTAGGCCTCTGATAGAAAGTTAAAGTATATGTCATTTTCATGAGGTTTCTTTCCTTCAAAATTCTGATATTTTGCTAAAGTTACTCCATATTTAGTGGGTCCATAACCATTTTATTTCTGTGTGAATTCATGAAAAACAATGAGGCAGAATGTATCACTGAAATCCTGCCGTATTCATTGCCATCTGAAAGTTTTTCTCCAGCATGCATATCAGGCAACTTACTGAGGTTTTATTTCCAGGCAAAGGCTTTCCCACAATCATCATATTGTTACTATGTATGAGCTCATTGTGATCTATTATGATCACTGATGAGATAGGGTTTTTATTTCCATAGAAGGCTTTCCTAGTCTTTCCATTCATAGGATTTATCTTAGCACACACTTTTCAGACATATAATTAGTACCTAAAAAGGCTTCCTTGAGCTTTTTCTGCATTCAATGTATCAGAGCTTTTCCTACATGTTAATTTAGACATACAATGTGAGGTAACTGATCACTGAAGGCACTAGCATATTCTCTTCATTCATTAAATTTCACCCTTATGCAAATTTCGTATTTCCTAAGGGTGAAATCTAGCAGCAGGCTAATCTACACTGACGATAATCAAATGTGCTAGGAGCACACTGATGTTTAATGAGTTCACTGAACTATCATCTTTTTTATCCTAAAAAATTCAATTGTATATAATGAGTTCAGAGTTTCTACAAAGAACTATGTACTTTGACCTATATGTTTCTCGTGTGTATTAACAAGAGTTGACAAAAGATTACCCCCAATCACTGGATTCACAGTCGGTCTTTTTTATGAGTTCTTTGAGGTACAATGAGTGTTGAATTTGTGTTGAAGGCTTTCTCATATTAACTGCATACATACAGTTTGTCTCCTGTGTAAATTTTCTGGTGGGTAATGAGACCAATACCAATGCTGAATAGGATTTTCCACAGTCAGTATATATAAAGGTTAGAAATCTGATGTTGGACAAAGCATATCTTCTCCCTGTAGGTGTGATCATAGTCATCGCTTTTATGGTTTGTTTCCCTTATGAGTTCTCTGATGTACAAGGAGATTCCTTTTTGAGGAGAAGCCTTTTCCACAATCACTGCATACAAAAGGTTTCTCTCCTGTATGAGTCCGCTGATGAACCACTAGACGGCTTTTCACAGTGAAGCCTTTGCCACATTCACTGCAGGCATAAGGTTTCTCTCCAGTATGAATCTGCTGATGTAAAATGAGCTCTGTTTCCATGACAAAACCTATTCCACATTCACTGCATACATAGGACTTCTCTCCCATATGAATTTGTTGATGTACGTGAGATACCGTTTCATGGTGAAACCTTTTCCACACTCACTGCATGTAAAGGGTTTCTCTCCGGTATGAGTTCGCTGATGTACCACAAGATTGCTCTTAAAGGCAAACTCTTTTCCACATTTATTGCATCTATAGGGTTTCTCTCCAGTGTGAGTTCGCTGATGTAATATCAGTCCACTGTTCACAATGAAGCCTTTCCCACATTCACTGCATCGGTAAGGTTTTTCACCAGTATGTGTTCGCTGATGCACGACCAGCCGACTCTTTAATGGGAAGCCTTTCCCACACTCACTGCAGATGTAGGGTTTCTCCCCAGTGTGAGTTCGTTGATGTATGGTAAGCATGCTCTTCACGGTGAAGCCTTTTCCACATTCACTACATACATAGGATTTCTCTACTGTATGAGTCTTCTGATGTACAATCAGATTACCCTTCCTGGGAAAGCCTTTTCCACATTGATTGCACACATACGGCTTCTCTCCTGTATGAATTCGCTGATGTTCGGTCAGACGGCTTTTCATGATGAAACCTTTCCCACATTCATTGCATATGTAGGGTTTCTCTCCTGTATGATTCCGTTGGTGGATGATGACATAGTGCTTTGTGGTAAAGCCTTTCCCACATTCACTGCAGATGTAGGGTTTCTCTCCCGTGTGAGTTCGCTGGTGCACAGTGAGCATGCTCTTTCCAGTGAAGCCTTTTCCACATTCACTACATACATAGCATTTCTCTCCAGTATGATTTCGCTGATGTAAGATGAGATTACGCTTCCCTGGGAAGCCTTTTCCACAGTCACTGCATACATAAGGTTTCTCTCCTGTGTGAGTTCGCTGATGTTCAATAAGACGGCTCTTCGTAGTGAAGACTTTTCCACAATCACTGCATATAAAAGATTTCTCTCTCTCATGAATTCTCTGATGTTCATTGAGCCTGGACTTCCGGGAGAATACTTTTGCACACAGACTGCATCCATAAGGTTTCTCTCCTGTATGAACTCTCTCATGATCAGTGAGTTGAGACTTCTAACAAAGGCTTTCCCACATTCACTGCATATATGGGCTTTCTCTATGTTGTGAGTTATTTGGTGCTTAATGACTTGGGACTTAGTGCTGATGGGTTTTGCACTTACAGAGCATTTAACTGGAGAATGACGTTTTTCATGTTTACCAAACAGAAATGATTTCCCATCTCCATTACATTTAATAGAGTTTTTAATTTCATAGCTTTGGCTCTGGATGACTAAACTTAAATTTGACTTCAAAGTTTTTATATAGTACTCAAACATATCATGATTTTGCCTGAAACAGAAATAACTTTGGCTTTGAGGAACAGGATTTCCAAATGTATTATGTTCCTGGTATTGTTCAATACCTTTCAGCATCTTTTTATTTTCCCAGTCAACCTGCAGATGATTACCAATGTTGCCAGTTTCTAGGAAAGAAGAGAATAATGAATCCTTTTTATTCCTGTTCAGAATAAAATTGGTTAAAAAATTCCTTGGTGTTTTTTAAAAATAGTACTTTAGTGGCAACCGTATGATAACAGTATGAAACAAACACTCCCTGTATAAATGTTCCTTATTTCTTACACATTGGTAAAACCAAAGTAACACAGGGACTTCCCTGGTGGGCCAGCGGTCAAGACTCTGTACTTCCACTGTAGGGCACATGGGTTTGATCCCACATGCGGTGTGGCCAAAAATTTATTAAAAAAAAAAAAAAACCCACAAAGATTTCTTCTTGAGTTGAGGCCTGGAAGGTGGAATTCCATAGCCAGGGAAGTGAAAAGGATTTGTGACAGGGTTCAAAGGAGTGAGTATAAAATCCAAGGAAGGTGAAAATAAGGCAAACAAAAATCAAGATGTGAAATAAAATCAAGGATCAGATCTCAGAAGTGAAAACAGGTATATTACCCTCTCAAGTCTAAAAGTTCTTTTATGGGGGAGAGCTATGCAGAGGCACAGTTTCTGCATTTTCAGACACTCCCCAGCCTCTTCTCCCTGTCTAGCTCAGGACATCTGCAGTTACCAACCAGTTCTCACTCACTGGCCAGGTACGACTGCGGATTTCATCTTCTGTCATCCATCGTTCTTTCCCTTGTTCCAACTTGGATGGTACATCTGATTTGCTGACTCGATACCCTGTTCATGGGAAATAATAGAAGATTTAGTCCCACTGAATTGGGCTGGGGCTGGTCAAGACAGGAGAACTTTACATTTGAGTGATTAGTTTTCACATCTGCCAAGCAGAGGCTTTGCATTCAGGAGAGACTCATGGGATGTTATGATATGATGATATCTCTTTGGTCTCCACCCCTGGTTTTTGGCAGAGAGCTTCTGCAGCCCTTATGGGGATTTCTCTGGTGGTCCAGTGACTAAGACTCCAAGCTCCCAATGCAGAGGGCCTGGGTTTGATACATATGGGTTAGATCCCATATGCTGCAACTAAAGATCCTATATGCCACAACAGAACTTGAAGATCCTTTTCGCCACAACTAAGACCTAGTGTGTGTACTAAGGCACTTCAGTTGTGTCTGACTCTTTGTGACCCTATGGACTCTAACCTGCCAGGTTCTCTGTCCATGGGATTCTTCAGCATGAATACTGGAGTGGGTTGCCATGACCTTCTCTAGGGGATCTTCCTGACCCAGGGATCAAACCATAGTCTCTTGTATCTCCTACACTGGCAGGCGGGTTCTTTACCACTAGCGCCACCTGGGAAGACCTGGCACAGCCGAATAAATATTTTTAAAATTAAAATAAAAATGAAGCCCTTGTAATTTCCTATGTGAGAGGCATGGCAGAAACCTCTTTTGTTACAGCATTTGGTTTAAATTCAAGTTCCTGGAACAAGAACTTCCAACACCCTTGGTCTCCAAGAGTGATGGGTGTCTTCTGCGTGCTGATAAGATGACTGGTGACTAGCGGCCCTGGGGAGTTTTAGAGTGGAGACTGGCTGCCAGAAAAACCAAGGCATGAACTGAAGGTTAGAAATTTCAGCTCCTCCTAGCCCTGCCATGAGCTTCCCTGATAGCTCAGTTGGTAAAGAATCCACCTGAATGCAGGAGACCCCATTTGATTCCTGGGTCAGGAAGATCTGCTGGAGAAGCAATAGGCTAACCACTCCAGTATTCTGGCCTGGAAAATTCTGTGGACTGTATAGCCCATGAGGTTGCAAACAGTTGGACATGATGAGCAACTTTCACTTTCTTTCACTTTTCATCCCTGCCACACAGAGAGAGGAGACTGGAGACTGAGTTAACCACCCACAGCCAGTAATTTTAAAAAACATGCCTACACAATGAAATCAGCATAAAAACCCCTACACAACCAGGCTGGGAGAGCTTCTGGGTTGATGACCACATCAAGGTAACACACCTGAAGCACTCACGGAAGGATCATGAACCCTCCTCCTTAACTCTGCCCCAGCATCTCTTCCATTTGGTTATTCCTGAATTTATCCTTTATAATAAACTGGTAATGGTAAATTAAGTGCTTTCCTGAGTCCTATGAGCCATTCTGTCAAATGCTGAGGGGTGGAAAATGGGAATGCTTGATTTTTATTTTTTTATTTTTTATTTTTTTTTTGGCCATGCCCTGTGGCATGTGGGACCTTAGTTTCACAACCAGGGATCAAACTTGTGCTCCCTGCATTGGAAGTGCGAAGTCTTAACCACTGGACCACCAGGGAAGTCCCAAAGGCTCAGTTAATAGTCAAGTCAGACAGAAGTGTGGGTACCCTGGACACCTAATATGTTCAACTTACATCTGAAGTGAGCCCATAAGCCTCTGGGGTACGATGCTGAATTTGGGTGGTTAGTGTTAAAAGAGGATTAAATTGCGGGACACCCAGGCTGTACATGGAGAGTAGGAGAATTGGTTACTAGTATAGAAAAAAACCAGACATTTGGTGTCAGTCGTGTTGGGCGTAAAAACAGTTCATAGCACATAGTATATATCCTTTTATCAGGAGTTAGAAGAGGCAATAAGAATCTGCCATAGGGCACCACAGTGATTTCAAAGTTTAAGCAGCTGAGAAAATACAGGCCACTGACTGGGAACCCTCTGAAGGACCCAAGGGAGCTGTCCTCCCCACGGACACCAGGTTGCTATAGTTCTCCAGCATCACATCCCGGTACAGTGTCTTCTGAGCAGGGGCCAGGAGCTGCCACTCTTCCCACGTGAAGTCCACAGCCACATCCTTGAATGACAAGGTTTCCTGGAGTAACAGATTCCTGGTTTAATATGAGTGTTTCTCTTCGATTCATTCATAAAGAGTATAAAGGAAGCTGTCCTGCTCATATTAAG
Organism: Aepyceros melampus; assembly: GCA_006408695.1. Lineage (NCBI taxonomy): Eukaryota > Metazoa > Chordata > Mammalia > Artiodactyla > Bovidae > Aepyceros > Aepyceros melampus. Next base: position 501,499 of record SJXQ01003891.1, on the reverse strand, counting down.
TACGATTTTGACACCAATTCTCATGTGTATGTTTTTTTTAAACACACCACCAAGCAATTGTCTGACACCAGCTGTGTGTCCTACCATTCAATTCTGACAAGATCAACCTGAAGAGAGCACCATGTGGCATAGGGTAAGGGCTCAGTCCCATGTCTAAAATATGACACAAAAGAACCTAGCTACAAAATAGATTCACACAGAGAATAGACTTATGGTTGCCAAAGTGGGAATTAGAGGAGAAATGGGTTGGGAGTTTGGAATTAGCAGATGCAAACTATTGTATATATAGAATGGATAAATAAAGTTCTAATGTTCAGCACAGAGAACTATATTCAATATACTGTGACAAGCCATAATGGAAAATAGTATGAAAAAATAATGTATATACATGTATAACAGAATCACTTTGGTATACAGCAGAAATTAACACAACATTGTAAATCAACTATACTTCAATTTTAGAAAGATTTTAAAGAAGATATCATGAGCAAAGTTGAAATAAAAGTGACAAGCCAGGAAAATATTTTTTATAAACAAAAGAAAGAGGACTTCCCCAGGAGTCCAGTGCTTAAGAATCCATGCTTCCACTGCAGGGAGCGCATGTGTAATCCCTGGTCAGGGAAATAAGGTCCCACATGCCATGTTGTGAGGTTAAAACAAAAGAGAGAGAAAGAATCAATATATAGTACATAGGAATGACTCATTAATCAGAAAAAAAAGATAATCTTGTTAATGTAAAAATGATAAGGACAGACATTTCTCAAGACAAAAAATGCAGCTGATCAATTAATATACAAGACAGATTCAACTTCATCTGTGATGAGGTAAATGCAAAATATGGCAAAAAAAAAAAAAAAACTACTGAAAATCATACAATTTGATAATATCCTAGTATTAAGTGTTGTCAAAGACCAAAGGCATGGATGACCTCATACAGCCCTTACCATGTGGCAGGCACTCCTCTAAATGCTTTACGTAGCTTAACACAGTTTTTGAGTATGACTATAAGATCTTCACGACCCAGATAATCATGATGATGTGATGACTAATCTAGAGCCAGACATCTTGGAATGTGAAGTCAAGTGGGCCTTAGAAAGCATCACTATGAACAAAGCTAGTGGAGGTGATGGAATTCCAGTTGAGCTGTTTCAAATCCTGAAAGATGATGCTGTGAAAGTGCTGCACTCAATATGCCAGCAAATTTGGAAAACTCAGCAGTGGCCACAGGACTGGAAAAGGTCAGTTTTCATTCCAATTCCAAAGAAAGGCAATGCCAAAGAATGCTCAAACTACTGCACAATTGCACTCATCTCACATGCTAGTAAAGTAATGCTCAAAATTCTCCAAGCCAGTTTCTGAAGGAGATCAACCCTGGGATTTCTTTGGAAGGAATGATGCTAAAACTGAAGCTCCAGTACTTTGGCCACCGCATGCGAAGAGTTGACTCATTGGAAAAGACCCTGATGCTGGGAGGGATTGGGGGCAGGAGGAGAAGGGGACGACCGAGGATGAGATGGCTGGATGGTATCACGGACTCAATGGACGTGAGTCTGAGTGAACTCCTGGAGTTGGTGATGGACACGGAGGCCTGGCATGCTGCGATTCATGGGGTCGCAAAGAGTCGGACACGACTGAGCGACTGAATGAATGAATAGACAAACGGCGCAGTGGGTAAAGAATCTGTCTGCAATGCAGGAGACACAGGAGACGTGGGTTCAATCCCTGGGCTGGGAAGATACCCTGGAGGAGGAAATGGCAACCCACTCCAGTATTCTTGCCTGGAGAATTCCATGGACAGAGGAACTTGGCAAGTTAAAGCCTGTGGAGTCACATAGAGTCAGACATGGCTGAGTCACTAAGCACAGTACAGCACATAGACAAATGGAATTTTATACAGCTAATATTTACTGAACAACTGCAGTCATTATTCATTTGGATGTTTAAATTATATCATCTTGGGCAATAGGATGTCCTTCAAGAGTGTAATTTTTTGCACAAAACGTCCTAACAGATGTGTACATAGATATGTGCATGAACCCACATACATTTGTAAATAGACACACATTTACAGGTGTGCACACAGAGTCAGTGACAGACACACATCATGTTCTAACATTAGTTTCACAGGAATCACATAAACACTACATTCTTAATCCCACTTTGCCATGGTGTTGGGGTTAGATTCAGTTTATTTCTCTCTACTGAACTGGATTTTTTTTATAGGCTCTACAAATCCATTAAGGAATAAAGGAGAGAATAAAATAAGACATGAGTCACCTGCACCTGGATCATATTCTCTGTTCTCTGAAAACAGTTGGCAATGCAGAGGTTCTGTCTCTGTCTCTTCTGGATATTCCTGTTGATTTCTACTTAGATATCACAGCTGCCAGAGTGTCCCCATAAATAACAATATCTAGGTCCTGGAACCTCCTCTTTCTTCATTCATATCTTGTCTGTCATTTAAACCTGTGGGTTGAAAAGCAAAATTACTTTTAAGATTATATTCCTTCTTTCTGTGCACTCACATTAATACTACGGTCCCCAGTATTTCTGTCTCTCCATTTAGTTTCCCAGAGAATTTCACACTCCAGCCAGTGAAACCTAATTCCCTGAATATGTGGGAGTAGCATGAATTTGATGGGGGGAAGTGACCAAGGAGAATTAACACAGCACTACATTTCAGTGGCAGGTAATTTTCAGCACAGTTATACAGACAAAGCCATCTGGGCATTGAGAAACTGTAGAATTCTTCCTTTGAATTTTGTTGCCCTGACACCTTTTTAAAAGTCTTCATATCCCTTGTTTAAATACATTTTCAACACGAAAGCCAATGAGCAAATCAGAAAAAGAATATGCGCTATACAATCTTGAGAAAGAAGAATGGAACTGGAGGAATCAACCAGCCTGACTTCAGGCTATACTACAAAGCTAGAGTAATCAAGACAGTATGGTACTGGCACAAGACAGAGACATAGATTAATGAAACAAAATAGAAAGCCCAGAGATAAATCCACACATCTATGGACACCTTATCTTTCACACAAGAGGCAAGAATGTACAATGAAGAAAAGACAGTCTCTTTAACAAGTGGTACTGGGAAAACTGGTCAACCACTTGTAAAAGAATGAAACTAGAACACTTTCTCGGAGAAGGTAATGGTACCCCACTCCAGTACTCTTGCCTGGAAAATCTCATGGGTGGAGGAGCCTGAAAGGCTGCAGTCCATGGGGTTGCTGAGAGTCAGACATAACTGAGCGACTTCCTTTTCACTTTTTACTTTCATGCATTGGAGAAGGAAATGGCAATCCACTCCAGTGTTCTTGCCTGGAGAATCCCAGGGATGGGGAGCCTGGTGGGCTGCCATTTATGGGGTCACACAGAGTCGGACACGACTGAAGCGACTTAGCAGCTGCAGCAGCAGAACACTTTCTAACATCATACACAAAAATAAACTCAAAATGGATTAAAGATCTAAATGTAAGGCCAGAAACTATAAAACTCTAGAGGAAAACATAAGCAAAACACTCTCTGGCATAAATCACAGCAGGATCCTCTATGACCCACTTCCCAGAGTAATGGAAATAAAAGCAAAAATAAACAAATGGGATTAATTAAACTTAAAAGCTTTTGCATAACAAAGAAAACTATAAGCAAAGTGAAAAGACAGCCTTCAGAATGGAAGAAAATAAAAGCCAACAAAGCAACTGACAAAGAATTAATCTCAAAAATATACAAGCAGCATCTGAAGCTCAATTCCAGAAAAAAAAAAAAATGACCCAATCAAAAAATGGGCCAAAGAACTAAACAGACATTTCTCCAAAGAAGACATACAGATGGCTAACAAACACTTGAAAAGATGCTCAACATCACTCGTTATCAGAGAAATGCAAATCAAAACCACAATGAAGTACCATCTCACACAGGTCAGAATGGCTGCTATCAAAAAGTCTACAAACAATAAATGCTGGAGAGGGTGTGGAGAAAAGGGAACCCTCTTACACTGTCAGTGGGAATGCAAACTAGTACAGCCATTATGGAGAACAGTGTGGAGATTCCTTAAAAAACTGGAAGTAGAACTTCCATACGACCCAGCAATCCCACTGCTGGGCATACACACTGGGGAAACTGGAATTGAAAGAGACATGTGTACCCCAATGTTCACTGCAGGACTGTTTACACTAGGCAGGACATAGAAGCAACCTAGATGTCCATCAGCAGACAAATGGATAAGAAAGCTGTGGTACATGTACACAATGGACTATTACTCAGTTATTAAAAAGAATGTATTTGAATCAGTTCTAATGAGGTGGATGAAACTGGAGCTTATTATACAGAGCAAAGTAAGAAAGAAAAACACCAATACAGTATATTAACACATATATATGGAATTTAGAAAGACAGTAACAATGACCCTATATGCAAGACAGCAAAAGAGACACAGATGTAAAGAACAGACTTTTGGACTCTGTGGGAGAAGGTGAGGGTGGGATTATCTGGGAGAATAGCATTGAAACATGTATATTATCATATGTGAAACAGATAGCCAGTCCAGGTTCGATGCATGAGACAGCGTGCTGAGGGCTGGTGCACTGGGAGGACCCTGAGGGAAGGGATGGAAGGAGGTGGGAGGAGGGTCAGGATGAGGAACACATATACACCCATGGCTGGTTCATGTGAATGTATGGCAAAACCCACAATATTGTAAAGTAATTAGCCTCCAATTAAAATTAAAAAAAAAAAACCCCACAAAACTAAAAAAAAAAAAAAAGGAAGAAGAAGAAAGAATATGAGCTATATATACAAATATAAAAACAATTCAAAAATATAAATACTGGGGAAATGAATAAGGCAGTCAACTTGCAGGAAGAAGAATAAAGACAAAATTTAAAAGGACTAGAAAACTGGTGGGTCAGGGACTTGGATCTGAAGTTTTCGGGGAATATTATGTTCATTAGCCAAAGTCTGAGCTAAACACACGAACCTACCAGGGTTCCTGAGCTTCCAAGCCTTCTGCGTCAGGCATTTCTGCACGAAAGACAGTGACCATTACCCACCCCACCGCCAACCCGACTAATACCAAACCAGGTCAGATGCACACGTATACTGACCTCCCTTAATGGTTCCTCGACTTGGAGCTCCAAATTATTCGAAAACCCGAACAAGACGCCGCATTCACTGACAATCCCCACCACAGTAGTTGTCAACCGCCAAGACGCTAAACCCTGACCTCAGGACTCTCGGTAGCTGATTTGTTCAGACTTTTAATCGGTGACCACCAGAGCCCATGACTGACCCCAAAGACACCCCGATCACGGACGTTCAGTACACGCTCCCCTAAAACACAAAATCAAACCACCACCCGCCCTCGTGCTACCTTCACGGGCTGGAAGGATCCACAACCCACCTGAAGGCCGACAGACCGCCCCCGTCCCCGCCCTTTTTACAGCCAGACACGCAAACCCACCTGGTTCTCCCCTGAACCTGCAGCCGCCTCTTCAGGGCCTAACTTTCTTCCCTAAGCTTCTCTCACTTCTGGTCCCCTCGCCCAGCCCCCTCTACAGACACCAACCGTCAGGGGTCAGCGGCGTTTCTACCGCGTTTCTATGGTGAACGATGGGGCGTTTCCGGCATTTCCCTATGAGCTAATACATCGCGCCACCGCGGCCGCCGCGGCCCCCGGGGGGCGCCATCTTTGCCCATCTGTCGCATAGACGGCGTCCGGGTCTGCTGAGAAACCACGGCTGAAATTCTGTCTCCTGGCCCAAGGAAACTGGGGCGATTTTAAGAGGTTTGAGCTCATACAAAGCAATCATGACGTGAGGGTAAATTCGTTTGAATGGACAGGGCCCGCTTTCTAAGGTCGGAGCCCATCAAGACCAGAAGGGTGCAGGCATACATTCTAAGCGGCTGTTAATGGCTGTGGCGTCTCAGCTCCGTGGGAAATTAAAATTACTTCCGGACATCTCGATCACTGGTTTAACCCCGAAAAGATCTAGAGACCGTATGAAAACTTAAGCGTGCTTGGAAAAAAACCAACAAACTGGAGGCGCTCTGTAGCCATTGCGCAGGAGCACCGTGGAAGCAGTCATCTTAGAAGAGGTTCGGTGTCCCTACGCAGAGCAAGTGCTTTGTGCGGGGCGGGGCTAGGCGTGGAATTGTTAGGGTTAAGTGAGGAAAACCGAGGTTTGGGAAACTGGTATAGCGATCACAATGTGAGCAGAAACAGTGGACGTTGTGAGCCACTTCTCAAGTGCGCTAATTACACGGCCGAAATACAAAACTTGCCTTCTGTCACTATACATTAGTCTGTATTCTTTTCATAAAATTAGTACTGTAGGTTCTGGCTTCTTTCACATAGCATAATTGTTTTGAAATTCATCATTACTAAAGTATCAATAGTTCGTTCCTTTTTGTTGCTTTAGTATTCATTGTTGGATACTCATTGGATAATCATTCACCAATGGGTGGACCTTTGAATTGATCCGTTTTTTGGATACTGCAAATAGAACCATGAATATCCGTGTACAACAATGACTTCAAAGAACTGGTTTTCCCAGCCCTGTGCATCTTCGCCACCTCCCCAAGAAGTCTTTGCCAGTCATTTACAGGGGTACTACCCATTTATGCCCTGCTCCAGCTCATTTTTCTCCCATCACCCCAGCCCTAAGCTCGACACTCACTCACCCTGAGGAAACAGATCTTGAGGACACAGGCTGTGGCACAGACCCCAGGTTCACCTGTTGGCTTCAATATGTTTAACCCTATAGCTAATGCCATAAACAGTTCTCAGAAAGTGACTGATAGTTCCCTAAAATGACAATAATTTGCAAGAGGGGCTCAGGATTACTGAAAGCTGTTCTACTCAGAGTGAAGGTTCATAACAGCTAAAGGATACACATTAACATCAGCCAAGGGAAGAGACTGGAAGGGCAGAGTCTGGGGAAGTTCCAAATGGAGATTCCAGCTGCCTTTCCAACAATGGAATCATGGGCAGTGTGACTTTTTCCCCCCTTATTTTTTAATTGAAGTATAGCTGATTTACAATGTTGTGTTTGTTTCAGATGCACAGCAAAGTGATTTCAGTTTTACATGGTGTTAGTCGCTGAATAGTGTCTGACTTTTTGCAATGCTGTGGACTGCAGACAGCTAGGCTCCTGTGTCCATGGGATTCTCTAGGCAGGAATACTGGAGTGGGTTGCCATTCCCTTCTCCAGATCTCAACCCAAGGATCAAACCCAGGTCTCCAGAATTGCAGGCAGATTCTTTACCATCTGAGCCACCAGGGAAGCCAGAGTTTGACATATACATAATAAAAGTGAAAGTGAAGTCGCTGAGTCGTGTCCGACTCTTTGCCACCCCATGGACTGTAGCCCACCAGGCTCCTCTGTCCATAGGATTCTCCAGGCAAGAATGCTGGAGTGGATTGCCATTTCCTTCTCCAGGGGATCTTCCCGACCCACGGATTGAACCCAGGTCTCCTGCAATGCAGGCAGACGCTTTAACCTCTAAATCCCTTTAATTTAAAAAACATTAAATTTTTAAAAGTGAAGTATAGTTGATTTACATTGTGTTAGTTTCAGATATATAGCAAAACAATTCAATTATTCATATATATTGGGCTTCCCACATGGTTCTAGTGGTAGAGAACCCACCTGTCAATGCAGGAGACAAGTGACGCAGGTTTGATCCCGAGGTAGGAAGATCTGGAGGAGGGCATAGCAACCTACTCCAGTATTCTTGCCTGGAGAAGCCCATGGATAGAAGAGCCTGACAGTCTATAGTCCATAGAGTCAGAAAGCGTCAGACATGACTCAAGTGACTTAGCATGCACATATGTGAATATATATTCTTTTTCAGATTCTTTTCCTTAATAGGTTGCTACAAAATATTTAGTATAGTTCTCTGTCCTGTACTATAGGCTCTTGTTGGTTATGTTTTTTGTTTGGTCCCATCTTGAGGCTTACAGAATAGTAGTTCCCCAACCAAGGATGGAATCTGTGTCCCCTGCAGTAGAAGGGCAGAATCCTAACCACAGGACTGCCAGAGAATTCCTATGGTTATCTATTTGTATATAATAGTGAGGGTTACTTTCCTGACATAAATGTGTGACAGCAGGCAGGCAGGGGGTATCACCAACCAAGAGCTCCCCTGAACCCCAATGTCCAGTCTTTATCTGGGGCTGGATCCCAGCAGGCTGGAAGGAATCCCACAGGCCTGATTTTAGTTTCCAGTCCCTGCAGAGGTCCACTGACACCATAGGATCTATAGCATCCGCCCTAAATCAGTTGTGGGTGTGGTTTTTCCTTTTTGCCTTGCTGATTTTAGTGTCTATTCTTTCTATAATACATGTAACCTTGCGGATAACAAGTATTCTGAGTTCTATCAGTCTTTCTAGCAGATTATCAGACCTGAGGGTGGTCTTGGGGACCGCCAACACAATAGTGAAAGTGAAAGTCACTCAGTTATGTCCAACTCTTTGTGACCCCACAGACTGTAGCCTGCCAGGCTCCTCTGTCTATGGAATTCTCCAGGTAAGAATACTGAAATGGGTAGCCATTCCCTTTTCCAGGGGATCTTCCCAACCCAGGGATCAAACCCAGGTCTCCCACATTTTAGGTGGATTCTTTACCAGCTGAGCTACCAGGGAAGCCCCCCAATACAATATGGAAGGTCCTTTTTTGACAAACATGTATATATCATTACCTATATTATTAAATCATACATATGTTGCCTTTCCTTTAAAAAATGATATACTTGACTCATGGCTACATTTTAAAGATAGGAAATTCAAATGACACAATATATATTTAAATGAATAATTATTAACTCAATTTCTAGCCCCTCTCCCATCCCCATAGTATATGAGGATAAAGTAGAAAGTTCCAAGCTTCTAATCATGGTTTGGTCTTTCTAGTGACCAATCTCACTTAAGAGATAGGAAGAAACCCACCCAGAGTCACTTTATGAGAGCAGACGTTCCTATCACCAAGGAAATTCCAAGGGATTTAACAGTTCTGTGTAAGATGTTCCTATCACTCCCATCACTCAGGAAATTCCAAGGGTTTCATGACCTTTTAGTCAGGAACCAAGAGCAGTGACCAAATACATTCATCATCATGTCACACTAAGACATTAGGATTAAATATCTCACTTCCTTCTCTGATCTGCCTATCTTATATTCTGTCAGGAGCCTCTGTTCAAAAAGGTTTCTTGCAATAATCCTGACCCTGAGAATCGCTTTCCAGTAGGTCCTTTCCTTCAGCAACAAAATAACTTTGATTGGTTAGTTCCTGAGGTCATTAATTTTTCAAATCTAAGTATAATTCATTTCCTATTTTGCTATGAACTGGGGAATATACCATTATGTATAAACTAACAATTTATAATCTAGGTGGAACGATGTGAATATTTTTTTAAAAGTATCCATACTCTTTTCTATGTAAAATTAAGTGAATTATTTCCCCTTTCTCTTCTAATATGTCCCTTTGAGAGGGTAACAGGCAGGAAGGCCAGGAATCTCCAAAGAGAGGAAATAGGCTGCAAGTGTCAGAATTTCTCTCTCCCTTAAGCAGCAGGTGTCAGATGTTTTTCCTTCTCTATACAAAAATACAAGGCTTGTCATAAAATTCTGTGTTGCCATGATGACACCTGTTTCTACCTGAACTGAACTTTTCTCAAACTTTGAGCTAACCAATGCGTTTTCCTTATGGAAATGTTTTACTTAAGCTATGTTAATGAACTACGTATTTGCTTTGGAATTTGCCTTTCTTCAAAATGGTTCTACCTAACTTTTTCTTTTCTCAAACTTTGGGCTGATAATAGCTCAACAAACCAGTATTCATATCAATTGTTTTATGGCTGGGGGATGACACACCTCATTCCATCCTATCTCAAAAATGTATACTGTGGGAGAGGGGCCTGGTGAAACTCCCTCAGTCTTGAGGTGTCTCTCTTATCTGATTAATAGCTTTCTAACAGATATAAAACAGCTTGTGAAAAACTAGCAAGGGGGCACTCTTTCTGATGTCAATGTCAGAAGCTTTGTCTCTCACTTTTATACTTTAATAAAACTTTGTTGCACAAAGCTGAGTGATCAAGCCTTGTCACTGGCCCCAGATTGAATTCCTCTCCTCCAGAGGTCAAGAGTCTTGGCATCTTTCATGCAACAACCTTTCACCTTGAACAGAAAATTATCAGAAATACTTCATTCCTTATATGTCCTTTTCAACTCATGTAGGTGTACACATACTTTGATTATCTTTACTTGTGGGTAAAATTACCATAGGCATGAAATCTAGCCTTAAAAAAATTGCCAGCTCAAAGGTGGAAAGGATTTCCTATTAAGTTCATCACTGTCATCATCTCTAGGTCCTAGACAGGACCAAGTCAAGGGAAACAGTTGTTAAAAAAGTTTTTTTTTCTGGATAGTGTGTGTACAGGAAGGGAACTGTCTTCTAAAGCCAGAGCTTGGCTGATGGGTTATTCACCAATTTTGAGCTCTGTTCCTCCAAGTGAGATGTATAAAGTTAAGCACATCCAAACATGCTGTGTTACATTGTGAGATTAAACGTTATTTCATTTCCTTTTGAAGGACTTTGGTAGGCTGAAACAACAAACTGAGTAAAGTTAGAACTGAAGAAATGCAAGAGCTAACCATATAATAATCCTGGGTGGGAAAAGAAGACTCATGTCCCTTCAAAGAGGGGAGTGTTTGTTAGTGTTAGCTGCTCAGTCATGTCTGACTCTTTGTGACCCCATGGTTGTCCATAGGATTCTCCAGGCAAAAATAATGGAGTAGGTTGCCATTTCCTTCTCCAAGGGATCTCCCTGACCCAGGGATTGAACCCAGGTCTCCTGCATTGCAGGCAGATTCTTTACCATCTGAGCTACGAGGGAAGCCCACAGAGGGGAATGTACTGCATTATAACTTTCAGAGATGAAGTGCAACAGAGATGCTTTCCTTTCAATTAAAGTCACTGAGGTCAACATTCAGAAAACTAAAATCATGGCATCTGGGCCCATCATTTCATGGGATATAGATGGGGAAATAGTGTCAGACTTTATTTTGGGGGGGCTCCAAAATCACTGAAGCCATGGTGACACTGAATTTCATGGTGACTGCAGCCATGAAATTAAAAGACGCTTACTCCTTGGAAGGAAAGTTATGACCAACCTAGATAGCATATTCAAAAGCAGAGACATTACTTTGCCAACAAAGGTCCATCTAGTCAAGGCTATGGTTTTTCCAGTGGTCTTGTATGGATGTGAGAGTTGGACTGTGAAGAAAGCTGAGCACTGAAGAATTGATGCTTTTGAACTGTGGTGTTGGAGAAGACTCTTGAGAGTCCCTTGGACTGCAAGGAGATCCAACCAGTCCATTCTGAAGGAGATCAGTCCTGGGTGTTCATTGGAAGGACTGATGCTAAAGCTGATGCTTTAGGACTCCAATACTTTGGCCACCTCATGCTAAGAGTTGACTCATTGGAAAAGACTCTGATGCTGGGAGGGATTGGGGGCAGGAGAAGGGAACAACTGAGGATGAGATGGCTGGATGGCATCACAGACTCAATAGACATGAGTTTGAGTGAACTCTGGTAGTTGGTAATGGACAGGGAGGCCTGGCGTGCTGCAATTCATGGGGTTGCTAAGAGTTGGACATGACTGAGCAACTGAACTGAACAGAAATGACATCAAAACTAGGAATTTGATTCCAGGTGTACTGTCCTAGAGTATACACTATGTATACAATTTGATATATCATGTTAAAATTGTGACAGACATCTTAAAAGATTCATTTTAACAGGGTTTATTTTTTATTTGCTTCATGTACTTTCTGATATTTTGCTGAAGATGTGCCATAGTTGGTGTGTTCAGAGTTTTATTTGTACATGATTTCCTCTGCCAACCAATGAGGAGGAACATACCACTGACCAATCTACTGCCTTCAGAGGTCCAACAGTTTCTCTTAGTGTGAACTCTGACACCTATTGAAGTCTTATTTCTGGGGAAGGACTTCTCCACAGTCATTACATTACATTTCTGCCAACTATGACCTCACTGACATATGTGACCTATGAAAGCCCTGTTAGGGTATATCTTTCCATGAGAAGCTTTCCCAGTCTCTGTGTTTATATTATTTGTCTCAGTATACCCTCACCAGCCATACAAAGAACTAGGTTTTATTCAAGGGTTTTCCAGCTTGATTGAATGAGTTTATTCCTGTGTGTCTTTTGTGACAAAAATATGATGTAATTGACCACTGAAGGTGCTACCACATTCACTGCATTCACTAGGTTTCTCCTGTACAAATTCTATTATCTGCTAAGGGTGCAGATACATGCACCCCTAGCTGTCCCACAAGGGTTATGTTCTCATCTTCTAGGGGCTTATCACTGTGGGATGGAGTCTGAGTTGCCACAGAAGGCATCTGCACAGTCACCACACTAACAGGGTTTTTCCTCTGTACCATATCACTTGGACGTGATGGGCTGAGATGCTTTGAGAAAGGATTTTCCAACTTGACTGAGTCACCACGTTTCTCTCTTGCATGTACCATCCCCTTGTGATACCCAAGGCATTAGTGGGAGAAAGCTTTCCCACAGTCGTTGCAGCCATAGGGTCTCTCTCTTGTGTGAATTCTCTGGTGTCTGTTGAGATAAGACTTATCCCTGAATGATTTCCCACAGTCATTACACGTGTAGGGTTTCTCTCCTGTGTGAATTCTCTGGTGGTTAATGAGACCTGAATTGCGTGAACAGAATTTTCCACATTCGGTACACACAAAGGGAGTCTTTCCAGTGTGAAACTCTGATGTGAGATGAGGCAGGTTTTCTGGCTGAAGCTTTTCCCACATTCAGTGCATACATAGGGTTTCTCTCCAGTGTGAGTTCGCTGATGTATCAGGAGATTGCCCTTGTGGATGAAGCCTTTCCCACATTCAGTGCATACATAGGGTTTCTCTCCAGTGTGAGTTCGCTGATGTACAATGAGATTGCTCTTCTGAATGAAGCCCTTTCCACAATCGCTACATATATATGATTTCTCCCCTGTATGAGTTTTCTGGTGTGCGTTGAGCTGTGATTTACAGCGGAAGGCTTTATCACATTCCGTGCATTCATAAGGTTTTTCTCCCGTGTGAGTTCTCTGGTGTTGCATGAGCATGGACTTCCTGGAGAATGCTTTGTCACACAGGCTGCACCCATGAGGTTTCTCTCCTGTATGAACTCTCTGATGATCAATGAGCTGAGACTTCTTGATAAAGCCTTTTCCACAATCGTCGCATATGTAGGGCTTCTCACCTGTATGAGTTTTTTGATGGGTAAGCAGCCGTAACTCCTTAGGGAAGACTTTGTCACACTCAGTGCATGCATACCGTTTCTCTCTTATGTGGGTTTTCTGGTGTTCAGTGAGTCTAGACTTTCTAGAGAAAGCTTTCCCACATACACTGCATCCGTGGGGTTTTTCTCCTGTGTGAACTCTCTGATGATAGATAAGGCGGGACTTCTTGATGAAGGCTTTCCCACATTCAGTGCAAACATGAGTTTTATTTATCTGTTGAGTTCCTAGACATGTAATGATCTGTGAATTTGTGCTCATAGGAATTCCACACTCAGGAAGCTTACTTTCACTGTGAAATTCCTCATGCTTTGCATGGAGGAAGAATTTCCCATCTGTGTTAGCCTTAACGGGGTTCTCTACTTCATAGTCTCTGTTCTGGCTGATTGAACTTAAGTTTGATTTCAGTGTTTTCCCATGTAAGTAAAGTATATCATGATTTTGCCATAAAGGACAATGACTTTCGCTCTGATAAACATTTCCAAGTGCATTTGTTCGTGACATTGTTCCATTCTTTTTGGACAGCTTTGATTTTGCAAGTTCTCCTGTAGAAGACAGTCATCCTTCCTCATTTCTAGGAAAGAAGAGAAGAATGAACCTTCCTATGAACTTGGTACAGAGTGAAACTGTTTAACAAATGCCTTTGGGTAGGTGGGCTCTTTATTGACAACACTATGATCTCAGTTTAAAGAAACTCCAAGTAGAAAAGAGAACCCTCCTACACTGTTGGTAGGAATGTAAATTAAATTGGTGCAGCCACTCTGGAAAACAGTATGGAGGTTTTAAAAAACTAAAAATAGAGCTGCCATACAATCCAGCAATCACACTCTTGAGCCTATATCTGAAAAATCTATAATTTGAAAAGATACATGCACCTCTATGTTCATAGCAGAAGAATTCACAATAGCCAAAACATGGAACAACCTAAATGTCCATCAGCATTTGAATGGATAAAGAAGATGTGGTACATAATGTAATACTACCCAGACATAAAAAAAAGAATGAAATAATACTATTGGTAGCAACATGGATGGACCTAGAAATTATCAAACTAAGTGAAGTCAGAAAGAGAAAGACATGATATCACTTATATGTGGAATCTAAAATATGACACAAATGAATCTGTCTACGAAACAGAAAGACTTATAGACATAGAGAACAGACTTGTAGTTGCCAAAAGGGAAGCAGGGGATGGATTGGGGGTTTGGGATGAGCAGATGTAAACTATTATAAACAGAATAGATAAACAACAATGTCCTCCTGTATAGCACAGGGAATTATATTCAATATACTGTGAGAAATTATAATGGAAAAAGAATATGATAAAGAATGAAACACTTTACTGTATAGCAGAAATTAACACAAAGCTGTAAATCAACTATACCTTAACTCAAAAAAAAAAAAAGAAAAGAAAGAAACTTCAAGTAAATATGTTTGTTATTACCTGGACAAGAGTACAACACAGTAATATAAATAAAGGTAAAATAAAGGGTAAAATAGGGCACAAATGAGGTAGAGCACTCAAATTGAGCAAATACAGATTTGGCTGCTTTGTAATTGTGAGCTTATAAAGTATGCTGAGAGAGTAAAATAAAATCAAGTTATTATGAGGTAAAGACAGTATAGAGTCTGCCTGCAACATGAGAGACCCAGGTTCAATCCCTGGGTCAGGAAGATCTCCTGGACAAAGAAGTGGCAACCCACTCCAGTATTCTTGCCTGGAGAATTCCATGGATGGAGGAGCCTGGAGGGCTGCAGTCATGGGATCACAAAGAGTCAAGACATAACTGAGTGACTAACACTTTCACTTTCATTATGAACAAAGACAGAGGGCTATTTGTTTCCAAATGATGTGGCACACTTTCACACATCCATAAATCTTTATTAAATTATGGCTATGTATCAAGCATTATGCCAGTGATGAGGAAATAGAAACAAAGTCCTTATTGTCATTGAGCATAAATTCCAGTTAGGGTAAAACTGAACATTAAAGCAACAATTAAGAAGGCAGGAGCAAATTGCGAATAGTGGTTTGAGGAAGTAATAGAGAACCAGGTGGAAAAAATTAGGGTATAATCTAGAGACAGAAAAAACAAGATTCATTCATGGTTGCTATGATAAATGTAAGGAATCAAGTGTTATTCCTGATTACCTGACCTAGGCCACTGGATAGATGAGTAGTGGTTTTTAATGAAATGGGGACCATCACTGAGGTTCACAGTGTTGCTAAATCAAGTGTGCATTTCAAAGCATATCAATCTTCAGGTAGGTTCTGGATATTCAAAGCAGACATGAAGAATTCAATTGAACATACAGATCCCGATAAAGGTCCTCACTGAAAACAACACTGTGGGAATCATCTGTATATAAACATTATATAAGAATAGGGGATAGGATGAGATATTTGGAAAAAAGTGTAGACTGAAAGTAGATGAAGGCCTGGGTCAAAGTTTATAGTTTTTATAACATTAAGACTTCGGGTTTTTTCAAAATATTTATTTATTTATTTGGCTGCGCTGTGTCTTAGTTGCAGCATTAGTATTTTTTTTTTTTTAAGTTGCAGCATGTAGGATCTAGTTCCCTGACCAGGGATCAGACCCGGGCCTCCTGCATTGGGAGCTCAGAGACCCAGCCACTGGACCAACAGGAAAGTCTCACAACTTTTAAAAAGTTTTAAAAAGCCCAGTGAGGAGCACTCAACATTAACTATACCAATACTGATAAAGGAAATAAGCAGTCCTGTACTCAGGAAACTACAAGGGTTTTAGGAGCGCTAAACCAGGGTCAAAGACCAAGATATATATGTATCTTATATCACAATTTCATACTAGGGAACTGGCACCTTTTTCCTTTACCCTTTGTACATGTACACATGTAGTATCCAAATTGTTCCCATTTTATTGTAACAATCCCTAAGCCTACCTCTTGCCACTAACAGCATTTCCTTTCAACAGCCTACATATTCATCCTGGTTTCCATCATTTAAGGAATCCTAAAGGACCACACTACTGATCTCAGGACTCTTGACAGTTCACCTGCCATTTGTCTCAGAACTATTGGATGTACTTAACTACAGCTCACACTATTGCCACCCAATTAAAAAGTAAGACTACATATCCAAGGATAATATAAACCAAACTCACAACGCCACCACTATACCTCAATTACAGCTGACCCTTGAATGACACGGGGTTAGGGGTACAGGCCCTCCTCGAAGTCAAGATCCAATTTAACTTTATAAAGATCAAATTTATAGACATCCCTCCATAGTCAAGGATTCAAGCAACTTCAGATAGCATAGCACTCCATTATGTATTTATGGAAAAAAATTCCACATATAAGTGGACCCATTCAAACCTATGTTATTCAGGGGCAACTCTACTAACAAAGACCAGAACAGTTAGCCTGGAAATAAAAGTTATATGACCAATATTTACTTTATTTATCCATGTACACATTCCACTTGTTCCTGTACAACTACCTCCTAAAACCGGCCTTCAAGGGGCTTCAGGCTAATCTTTCGACAGTTCCCTCAAGACCTAGTATGTTTCCAACTTCCACCTTCATTCTTTGCTCTCCATCATCTTTACTCAAATCCCAGCTATGCCTTCTATATATCAGGCTATTGCTTTCTCATTCTATGTCATTTTGTAAGCTCTATTTCCCCTATATTTTGGGGTGGGGGATGCTGGGTAGGGCTGATCACCAGAAAGACCAAACCTTGATCAGATGCTTGGGTCTGATCCAATTTTCAGTCTCACCTCCACCTCCATTCTCCAGAGAGGAGAGAAGGGCTGGAGACAAAGTCAGTGATCAGTCATGCCTAGGGGGATGAAGTCTCCATAAAAATAACAAAACTACAGGATTTAGAGGGCTTCTGGGTGGCTGAACACATGGTGGTGATGGGAGAGCATTATGCCCAGACACGTTGTGGAAGTCCCTAAGCCCCTTCCCCACACCCTGCCCTGGGCACCTCCTTCATCTGGCTGTTCCTGACTTAGATCCTTTCATAACAAACTGGTGATCTAGTAAGTGCAATGGTTCTCTGAGTTTTGTGAACTGCTCTAACAAATGAATTGAACCTGAGGAGGGAGGGAGTCTTGGGAAGCCCCAGTCTAAAGCAAGTGAGTCAGAAGCACAGGGTACAACCTGGACTTGTGTTTGGAAGTGGAGTTGAGGAGGGGTATCTAGTGATGGAGCCCTTAACCTGTGGGATCTGATGCTTTCTCCAGGAAGACAGTGTCAGAACTGAGTTAAACTGTAGGACATTCTGCTCATGTCAGGCTTCCCAGGGGGTGCTAGTGGTAAAGAATCCACCTACAAATGCAGGAGATGGAAGAGATTCAGGTTAGATTGCTGGGTTGGAAAGATCCCTTGGAGAGGGAAACAGTAACCCACTCCAGTATTCTTGCCTGGGAAATCCCATGGACAGAGGAGCCTGCTGGGCTACAGTACATGGGGTTGCAAAGAGTCAGACACAACTGAGCACACAAACATACAGCTGGTTTCACAGAGAACTGCTTATTATGGGGAAAAACCCAACACACATCCAGTGTCAGAAGTGCTGTGAGTGTAGCAGTGTGTGAGAACAGAGGAGAAACACAGACGACCGAGGCTTTCCCAACACAGATCTATGAAGAAAGAAATCAAAGGTTCCAGAGACTGCCTTAAGGGTTTATCTATCTGCCAATCAAAGATGATGTGAATGTTAGGACTGGAAATAAATATTATCCAAAGGGGCAAGAAGGTACAATTGCCAAAAGACAGTGCTAAAAATCTTGGGACTTCCTTGGTGGTCCAGTGGTTAAGACTCCATGCTTCCAGTGCAGGGGCCCCAGGTTTGATCCCTGGTCAGGGAACTAAAAAATTTCCCTAAAACAAGTTCTGACTAAAAAATTGTGTGGCCAAAATTTTTTAAAAAGAATTAAACATGTCTCTTCAGAGAGAGGCATGGAAGGTATAATTTCATTGCAAGGAAAGCAGAAGAAACCATCAGTGATACAGTGCTGGGGGCAGGAGAGGAAGATTTGAGAATTCTAAACAGAAACTTAGGAGAAAAAAATCAAGACCAAGATGAAATAAACAAGGATGAAATCCAAGAAGAGAGACATTCTTCGACACACCTAAAAGATAAAGAGCTTTTCTATGAGAATATCATGGAAGCTTGGCTTCCATGCTGTCAGACGCTCATGGCTGTGACATCTCTGAATGATGAGAACATAAGTCCTGCAGCCAACCCAGTGCTGGTGCTGTCACTCACCTGGACAGATTCGACTGTGGACTTTGTCTTCCACGGGCCACAGTTCTCCTCGTTCCAATCTGGAGAGAGCAGCTGGCTTGCTGGCTTGATACCCTGTTCATGGGAAATTAGAGACACACAGGCTCTTGACTTGGGTTGTGGTCTGCCAGCGTGGAGTTATATTTTAGGAAGTACACAGTCTGCAGCTCAGCCAAGAGAAGGCTCATCTCTCAGGAAAGGGCATGTCATACTCTCTAGTCTGGGACCAGAGAGGAAACGGAGACTCAGGTACCACTTCAGGGCACCATGGACACTGCAGAGCTTTCAGAAGCCAAAGCCGAAATATGAAAGGCCACTGACTGGGACTCTCTGAGGGACCTGGAGGAGCTGTCCTCACCCACAGACACCAGGTTGCTATAGTTCTCCAGCATCACGTCCCGGTACAGGGCCTTCTGAGGAGGGGCCAGGAGCTGCCACTCATCCCACGTGAAGTCCACGGCCACATCCTCCAGTGTCAGTGATCCCTGTAACAACACAATCCTGCTAGAGTGTTTCTCTGGTTACCATAATGGAAGGCATGTGAAGGAAGTTGTTCTGCTTTCTTTCCTTTTATCATTTAAGCTACATCTATATACAGAGGTGTTTTGATTTTTTTTTTTTAACTACATTGTCATAGAAGCAAAATCTAACCATGTTCAAACCTGTCTCCCAAAATATTCTGTAACTGTTCAGTCAACCATCATTCAACAAATCAGAAGTTTCTATAATAAGTCCTCATTAAATCCTTTTGCTAAACTAGAAACATTTGCAATATAGAGTTGAACCACTTGCTACATATGTAACTTTTTTTGAAGCAAGTACATATGTACCAGGCACTAAGTATATTCTAGTGACACCAGGATGAATAGAACACATTCCTACATTCACCATGAATCTTTGTAACCATTATCAGAATCAATGTGAAGAAACACCACACACTGTAATTACAAGATACCTATGTTAGGAGGAATAAAGACATCTTTCTATAACATGTCCAAACAGTGAGAGACTAGGAAAGCACATTATGCAAACTAAGAAAATAAATAGCATCCTTCAAAAAACACACACTTACACACCTATGTACATTATTTATATTTACATTACCAGTCAGATTCACAGCATATCAGATACATTGAAGAGATAATAAAATGAATGGTAAGATCTGAAGAAATAACTCAAAATGCAGCACAAACATATAATGATGGACCAGAACAATATAAACCGGAACAATAAACAGAGAGGATTGAGAGAGATCTCACATTCCCCAACTCAGTTTATGAAACTGTAAATACAGTCATAGAAAGGCACTATCCAAAGGCTTAAGAGCTGAGCGAGATCCACGCACAACATCTGCATAGACACAGAGGTAGACAAACTCAGGGAATTAGGAAAGAAACCTGTGAAGAGGACTCTTACTTTTTTGCTAGATGTACTTTGTAATCACTGCAGGTTTTTTTTATTATTATTATTATTTATTAGGCTGCACTGGGTCTTCAATGCGGCAGGATCATTTACTTGTGGCTGTGAACTCCTGGGCTTCCCTGCTAGCCCAGCGGTAGAGAATTCACCTGCCAGTGCAGGGGACGTGGGTTTGATCCTTGGTCTAAGAAGATCCCCCATGCCTCGGAGCAACTAAGCACAACCACTGAACCTGTACCTGAGAACCTGTGCTCTGCAACAGTAGAAGCCACGGTAACAAGAAGTTCTCGCACTGCAATTAGACAGCAGCCCTTGTTCGCCGCAACTACAGAAAAGCCTGCAAATCAATGAAGACCCAGCACAGCCAAAAATAAATAAAATTATAAAGAAAAAAAAGAAATGTTAAACCTAAGTTGACAGCAAATGTAACCCATAGGATACTTCAATCACACATGTTGTTCCAACATTAGTCCTTCAGTGTAGATCCTGCTAATAATATATTCCTGATGCTACTTTCCCTTGATGCTGAATTTAAATCTAAATTTATTTCTGCACAAATCCTACTTTTCCAACTTGTTATTTCCTATTGAAATCCATTGCGTTTTACAGTCCTCTCCAGAAACCAATTGCAGAAGGAAGGAAGAAATAAGACAAGCCAAAAAGTTACCTGGTCCTTGATCATTTTCTTCTGATGTGTTGAGAACTGGTCAAAGACTAGGATATGTCTTGAGTCTCTTTTTGGACTTTCCTCCATTTCGGGTTAGAAATCTTAGTGCCAAGGCAGTGATGTCCCTGCAAGTGATGACATCCAGGAAGGGAAACCTCATGTCACTTGATGTATCTTGTATCTTGATGTATCAGGAAGCCAGGACCTGTGGGTGAAAAGTAAATTCACTTTTGAGGTTCATTTCTTTAGGGCCCAAGATGTTTGTCATTGATATTGTCACCGCCTAATTTCAAGGTCACTTGTCCCTTTATTTGGGGACCCACAGGCTATTACATGCTGAAGCAATAAAATAGAAGACTATAAATGTGTGGATAGTGTTTCTTCCTTCTGTGAGGTGGAAGTGGGGTGACTGTGAAACGGGAGATGGGAAAAGAGAACCAGCACAACATGAAGCTCCTGCAGCAGGGGAATTATCACAGGCCAGTTTCTGGAAAGAGAACATACAAACATGACAACTTGGACAGCTTTTCCCTGGAAACCACGTGTGCTCATGGACCTGCTGAACTACTCCACAGCGTGAAAGAAACAAATGAAGGAAAACCAAGGGGAAAAAATTAAAGTGTACAGATCAAGATTATTATTTGTGGACATATCCACATTTAGTGGGCTTCCCAGGTGGCTCAGTAGTAAAGAATTCACCTACCAAGCAGGAGACATAGGAGACAAGGGTTCGATCCCTGGGTTGGGAAGATCCCCTGCAGAAAGAAATAGCAACCCACTCCAGTATTCCTGCCTAGAGAATCCCAAGGACAGAGGAGCCTGGTGGGATACAGTCCATGGAGCAGCAAAAGAGTCGAACATGACTTGGCAACAAAACAACAATAACTCATTTAGTAAAAGTATAAAAACAAGTTCAAGAAATGTGATTACAAAAAAAAAAATGTGATTACAATAAAAATCACCAAATTGTACACTTGAAGTAGATAAACTGTATGATGTTTGAATAAAAAAAGCTATTAGGAAAAAACTATGAGTAGAGCTCTAATTATTTGCTTACTAAAATATTTAGAAGGAAATGCGTGTCTGCAACTTACAGTGAAATATACCCCCAAAAAAGTAAAAAGGTGGGTTGATGATGAATAGAAGAGTTATATATGGATACATATACAACAAAGGAAACACAAAAAAATCATGATGATAAAATCTAGGTGACAGGCGCACAGGAATTCAAATGTATAATTCTGTAACCCTTGATATATGTTTGAAAATTTTCATAATAAAATCATGGGGGATGGGGAAGCCTGAATAATGAGGCAGGGTTAGCAAAAAACAAATCTTTTCAATATAATTGCTCTTCTATGCAATAAAAAAGTAAAAGTCAGTAAAAAGATCCAAAGTAAAAACACACCATTCACAATGGCAAAAAAGTTAAAAATCAATTTGGAGATGAGGGACAGGGAACCACACTCTTGTGTAAATCCAGAATCATAACCTGTTCTCAAAAGTGCTGACTATTTAAGCATTTAAATTCCATCTAAATGAATGTACATATTGAGTGATGCCAGTCATTAATGGCATAGGTTTGTCTCTTGGTATTTTGCTAGGAATTTTTTAAAAAGAATTTTCACAGAAAAATAATTGTATGATACATTCATTCATTATGAATATTTATGATAGGAAATTAAATAATGAGGCTAATTATATCAATATTTCGGCAGTTTACTGGAATTGTGAAAATCAAGCATAGAAAAATGAGCACTAAAAAGTAAATTTATGAAAACTTTAAAAAACGTGATCATTGGAGAACAGAATTGGGGTAATAGAGATGCTACTGTACTCTTGTTAGAACTCTGAAAGGAAATATTTCCAAGTGTGTGTATGTACACACAGAGTAAACGAGCAGAAAAGGCAAAATCTTCGTTTTTAGTAGAAACCTTACCACTTTAGATGTGCTTAGTCCTTGGTCTCCGACAACGCTCTCATTGCTACTGGTCCGAGAGGAAAAGATACATAAATTCAAAGGCGATTTTACAAACAAAGCCCTGGACTTGAGGAACCGAAGGAGAAAGTAACGTTTGAAACACCTACCCACCGAACAGCTTCAGCTTTCACAAACCTCTCAACGACTAACACAACTGGACACCACTCCCCGTCCCGCAAACACTGGATTATCCCAAACCTGCACTAGACACCCAGGTTCGCTGACCAGGAGTCCCCCGATCCTGTCATTAAACTGCCTGCTAAATCCCGAATCCAAACCAGACACCACTTTTATTGACAAATATCACTCCCTGCCGCAGTCCTCAATCAAGCACGGCCAAGAGACCAAAACCCCGATTACGGATTTTCAATCCTTGATCTCGACTGGACTAAACGCCAGAATACTTCAGAACTGACTCCATCGTCACCCCAACTATAAATAGCCCAGTCACCAACTCCCCACTTGCTTCCTCTCCCTCTACGGACAGCATGGCTCCACCCCACCCGGACGCTCCTCAGTCCTCTCACCCGGACTGCTCCTCAGTCCTCTCATCCTATTCCACGCAGAAATCCACACACTATCCTGATTTCTCCTGATCCCACCGCAACTTCCTCGAACCCGCACTTCCGAGAATTCTTTTTACTACTGCGCCCTAGCTGGACTACGGCGGCCGACTAGGGGCTGCGGCATTTGTACGGAGAACGCACACCCGTTTTTTTTTTGTTTGTTTCTTTTTTTCCGGCTTTTCCAGGGAGCTCATGTCTGCGCCCTGCGCGCCACAGAACCCGAAGCTGCCATCTTTTAGGAATTGCCGTAGAGAAAGCCAGGCACAAGCACAAGTTACAAAAGCCAAACCACCCTCACTTCTCTGCTCCTCTTTGCTCCTTCGCGTCCGACTGTAGCCCGACAGGCTCCTCTGTCCATGGGATTTTTCCGCCCCCCAGGCAAGAATACTGGAGTGGGTTTCCACGTCGTTCTCCCGGAGAATCTTCCCAACCCAAGAATGGAACTCGCGTCTCCGGTATTACAGTAGGATTCTTCACGCTGAGCCAGCAGTGATTTACACCTTAAACGCTCCTCCGCAAACTACACTGATTTCCGCCCAGAAAAGGGAAGAAGAGTAGTCAGGAGCCAATGGGAAGAGGGAATCCAACGTCTGGGGAAATTTTTTACCCCTGATACCGGGCTAAGCTTGAGCCACTATCAAGGGCCGGGCTTTCTGAAGGAATAAATAAGATAATTCCGGGCAGAAAAAAAGTCGTACAAGAAAGGAAAAGTAATCATAGTATACTAGTGGTTGAACTACAGTAGTACACAGTATATAGTAGTATATAGTCATATATAAATAAATACCACTTACAGTCCCCGGTCCGGACACAATGCAGGAGACACAGAAGACACAGGTTCGATCCCTGGATCAGGTATCTCCCCTGGAGGAGGGCATTACCAACGTGATGGACATGAGTTTGAGTAAGCTGCGGGAACTGGTGATGGACAGGGAAGCCTGGCAAGCTGCAATTCATGTGGTTGCAAAGGGTCGGACATGACTGAGTGTCTGAACTTGTGCCCAGAGTCCGAGTTCCCAAAACTGAGAGAATAAGACGTCCACAGCAATGCAAGAGCATAAAGGGGTTTTATTGCTAGCTCGAGCTAGGGCCCATGTCTCACCCAACGCAGTGGAATCCAACAAGAGCCCCGAGCTCTGGGTTGTAGTTGTTTATATATAGGCAGTTCTTTGTCTTGGTAACAGGGTAGCTGGCCAGTTCTTTGTCTTAGTGTTATGCTCAGAGTCCAAGTCCCCGAACCGACTGAGAGAACAAGTCTACCACAGTAATGCAATAGCATAAAAGGGGTTTTATTGCTAGCTCAAGCTAGGGCCCATGTCTCATCCAGCGCGGTGGAATCTGACAAGAGCCCCGAACTCTAGAGTATGGCTGCTTATATACAGGCTGTTCTTTGTCTCAGTAACAGGGTAGCTGGCATTACATGATTGGCTGAGGGGAAGCGCGAATTTTGAACCTCGCTTCTCACTCTGATTGGCTCAAGGTTCAGCGCCAATGGAGACTCTCCTGACTGGGTCAAGGATATAATTCCCAGAAACGCGACTCAGGTTTATTTTAGGCCTGTGAAGAAGGCTGAGCGCCTAAGAATTGATGCTTTTGAAGTGTGGTGTTGGAGAAGACTCTTGAGAGTCCCTTGGACTGCAAGGAGATCCAATCAGTCCATTCTGAAGGAGATCAACCCTGGGATTTCTTTGGAAGGAATGATGCTAAAACTGAAGCTCCAGTACTTTGGCCACCTCATGCGAAGAGTTGACTCATTGGAAAAGACCCTGATGCTGGGAGGGATTGGGGGCAGGAGGAGAAGGGGACGACCGAGGATGAGATGGTGGATGGCATCACGGACTCAATGGACATGAGTCTGAGTGAACTCCGGGAGTTGGTGATGGACAGGGAGGCCTGGCATGCTGTGATTCATGGGGTCACAAAGAGTCGGACACGACTGGATGACTGAACGGAACGGAACGGATAACACACCGAGCCTGTCATGGCCAGAGCTTGGGAATCCAACATTAGTAACAGGGTAGCTGGCCAGTTCTTTGTCTTAGTAACAGGATAGCTGGCATTACGTGATTGGCTGAGGTTTGGCACGAATGGGGACTCTCTTGATTAGTTCAAGGGTATAATTCCTGGAGACATGACTCAGGTTTAGCTCAAGGGTATAATTCCCAGAAACATGACTCAGGTTTTATTATTTTTTTTAGGCCTAGTGTAACTCACTGAGCCTGTCATGGCCGGAGTCTGGTCCCAACATTCCCCCCTGTCTCGAGATCATATAGAGGAATTTTCCTCTTTGTTTTGGGACACAGCCTGATATTGCTGCCTAAGCACGAATAGCTGGACTGTATTAATACGTTCTTTTATAAAAGTCACAAGTCTGTTTAAAATGCATGGGCCAAAAGTGAGTATTAGTAAAAGCACCATAAGTGGACCCATCAGGGTGGAAATCAGCATTAACCACGGAGACTGTTGGATCCAGGACTCAAACCATCTTTGTTGTGTCTCTCGCTCTCTTTCTCTCTGATTCAGCCCTTCTCTTATCTTGGCCAGGGACTCCCTGACTACCCCTGAATGATTTACATAAAAACGTTCTTTCCCTAACGCAGCACATAGGCCCCCTGAGAGACTTTATACTCAAGACACTTTTTGGGAATTAGGGCGAAGGTCTCTTTCTTCTGTAACTTTTTCCTGCTGCACATGGGTGTAGGCCTGTCTAGCAGAGCAGAAGTCTCTCTCTACCTGATCTAAGGTGGGGTTTTTTACATCTGAAACCAGCTTTTATCCTTGTAGTAACAGCAATTTAATTGGCCCCTCTCAGAGATGAAATAGACAAGGGCCAAACAGGAGACCTACAGGATGGTCATCTCTGGTCCCTGAAAACAGAAGGCAACATTTGGGGTGAGGGTTGCAGGGTTTGTGACCCTTTCTGATTGGTTGGTGGTGAGGCAACAGAGCTGTGCTTCAGGAATTTGTGTTCAGTCTTAAGTTACCATCTTCTACCTGGGTGGGGGTTCAAAGACATTGTTATGCATATTTTTATGAGTAGGAACCAGGACTCTGTCTGGAGGCTGTACCAACCTTTGATTGTCTGTTTTTGTATCCCCTCCCTTCCCTGATTAGCAATTGTTTGAATCCACGCTTTGGAATTCAGGGAAGGTCAAGGAGGCTGAACAAGGTCTGTATCTTACAGATAAGAAATAGAAAACACAGAACAGATCTGTACTCCAGAGCCTCAGAGTCCCACTTAGTTTTTTTAGGNACTAAGGAAGTCCACTCATGGAAATAGAAGGAAGCCTATTAGTTGTAGGACTGTGACCACTCTCAGCAATAACTCAGGAGTCCTACAAGAATCCCATTGCATTTCTGGAAAAGCTAAAAGAGGCTATCTAAGAGTTTACCAATCTGGATTTAGACTGTTATGAGGAACAGGATTTTAAAGGACAAATCCTGTACCAGTGTGCATCAGACATCAGGATAAAGTTACAACAGCTTCAGCAGCAGAACCCTTCTGCCTCTTTAAATGAGATGATCCAGACAGCCACCAATACATTTTATAACAGAGAACAGGAAAGGGAGCCAAGGCCCAGGAAAGGGAGAAAAGGAAAGAGACAAGGCATAACCAGCTGCTGGTCACCCTCCAGGGAAGCCCTATGGTAAACTCCGAGTCCCTAAAGGACAAGGCATGAGGTAAATGCTTAATCTGTAGACAAGCAGGACATTGGGCCAAAGAGTGTCCAAACTGTGACAAGTCTCCTAAAATGGCTTGCTACAGATGCCATCAATTGGGACATTGGGCAGCCCTCTACCCTCGGGACCCAAGAGCCTCAAGGTCAAGCACCAAGCCATCCCTCACAATGGTTCAATGCAACTGAAGTGGCCCGCTCCAGCCAGCCCGCCTGTCACAGACAGCCATCAAAGGACTAGAGCCAAGGGTGCAAGTGGATGTGGTAGACAGGTCTGAGAATTTCTTGATTGACACGGGGGCTACCTACTTGGTCCTGACCTCCTGCTCCAGAGCCTTTTTCTCCCAAACCTGTACCATTTTGGGTGCTACAGGAAAAACAATTACAAAAAGATTCACCTGAGCACTTTGTTGCTGGGATTGACACATATTTTCCCACCAGTTTCTGGTGGTCCCTGAGTGTCCTATTACCTTATTGAGAAGAGATCTTTCCCTGCCTTCGAAATCTTGCAGCTATTGCAGTCCTGATAAAAGATACTTTAAAACTCTCTCTTGGGGGCAAACTATTTTTACTTGCCATCAAGTGAAACAACTCCTCAAGGGAGAGGCATTTATGGATGTCTGATCAGAGGATCCTTAGATATCAGATAGTGCTGATGGAAAATCAAGGCCTGACTATATCCTCTTGTGAGGTTTTTAAGCCAGCTCCCCTCCTGCCTACCCTCAAGGGCTCTCTCTGCCCTTTCACTCTTGCCTAGAAACCTTGTACCACTGGACAAAACCCTGAGAGGGATTTTCAGAAGATCCTCTAACCAATCCTGAGGAAATCTGGTAGCACTGTCTTGGATGGAAAAGAAGAGACTACTACTGCAGCAGTCTCCAGTCTTGAGACCATGGAGGCTAAACCTTTGCCACCAGGTACTTCATCCCAATTAGCTGAGCTCATAGCCTTGACTCGAGCTTTAGAGCTGGGAAAAGAAAAAAGAGTAGCCGTTTACACTCACTCCAAGTATGCCTTTCTGGGGCTACATGCACACGATGCTATTTGGGAATAAATAGACCACTTGATCACCTGAGGGTCCCCAATCAGATGTGGTGATCAAATCTTTAGGGTCTTGGAGGCAGTCCATCTGCCCACTGAGGTTTCAGTTTCCCACTGTAAAGGACTCCAAAAGGGAGCACAGAAGTAGTGTGAGGGAACCAAGCAGCTGATCAGGCAGCTAAGAGAGCAGACTTACAGACCAAGACCTAATAAAGGTTACCACCCTAGTTCCACAGACTTCTTTGTCAGATACTCCTTCATATACTAAAGGTGAGGCTCCTAAAGCTAAGAGTGCAGGCTTTCAAGAAATCATATGAGGCAGTTCCAAAATGAGGGACTCCTTTGTCTGTCTGGAACCTCCAATGGAAGTTGGTTAACTTTTAACATGCCACCACTCATTTAGGAGTGAAGGCCCTCCAAAGATGACTAGAAAGTTCCTTCAGAGGAATGGGCCACCAAACGACTATAAGGCAAGTGGTCTCCTCTTTTCCCACTTGCCAATTAAACAACCCCAAGGAGCTTGAAGACCACAGCTGGCTCAGCCTATCCAGCTTTGTTGGATCTACCCAAGAGAGGAGTGCAGATGGACTTCACCCCGATGCCAGTTTCTTAGGGGTATAAATACCTATTAGTCATGATAGACACATTCACAGGATGGATTGAAGGTTTTCCCACCTGAACTGAGAAGGTTGAGGAGGTGGTAAAAAACTGCTTCATGAAATGATTCCAAGGTTTGGTCTGCCCAGGTCACTACAAAGTGACAATGGGATATCATTTACTTCTAAGGTCATCCAAGGGGTCTCTAGAACATTGGGCATTACTTATTACCTCCATTGTGCCTGGAGGTCTCAGTCTTCAGTAAAAGTAGAAAGAGCCAACTAATTCTTAAAATCAGTGATGAAAGAGATATCCCAGGAGACCTCCCTGAGAGGGAAGGAGGCTTTATCAATAGATCTTCTCTACATCCATATTTCCCCCAAGGAACATGTTGGTCTGAGTCCTTATGAAATGGTATGACCACATGAAGCTGCTCAGTCATGTCTGACTCTTTCAGACCCCGTGGACTGTAACCTACCAGGCTCCTTTGTCCATGGGATTTTACAGGCAAGTCCATTGTGCCTGGAGGTCTCAGTCTTCAGTAAAAGTAGAAAGAGCCAACTAATTCTTAAAATCAGCGATGAAAGAGATATCCCAGGAGACCTCCCTGAGAGGGAAGGAGGCTTTATCAATAGATCTTCTCTGCATCCATATTTCCCCCAAGGAACATGTTGGTCTTAGTCCTTATGAAATGGTATGACCACATGAAGCTGCTCAGTCATGTCTGACTCTTTCAGACCCCGTGGACTGTAACCTACCAGGCTCCTCTGTCCATGGGATTTTACAGGCAAGAATACTGGAGTGGGTTGCCATTTCCTTCTCTAATGAGATGCTATATGGGAAACCTTTTGTTTATGTCATGACCTTTTCCTAGATCCAGAGGCTCAGACCCTCTGGTCTTATATCATGGCCATTGGGCAATTCCAACAAGATATATGCTTGTGGGATATCGACCAGGACCCAAAAGATTTTAAAGAAAGACCTCTCTATGCTCCAGAGACTCAAGTCCTAATTAAAGTCTGGAAGGATGGGTCCCCAAAGGCTCAACTCCAGTCCATATGGAAGGGCCTCTACCCTGTAATACTTTCTACCGCCCACAACAGTCAAGGTACCAGGACACAACTCGCGAATGAGTATCATTCTAGTGAACACCCCCAAAATTAAGTTTCTGGGGATAAGATTTCTCAAGCTAGCTCTAAAGAGCCAACACAGCTTGGCAGGGGTTGTATTCCAAAATAGGCAGGAGATAGATCTCCTGATCCCTGAACAAGGAGGGACTTGAGCCATCTTGAATGAGATGTGTTGTTTCTGGGTAAATATCTTCAGCTAAGTTAAAGAAAGTAACCCGGTCCTCAAGAAAAATATTTAGGTCTTATAAGATCTCAAAGTATGAGCTGGAGAGTTCTCGGGTGACTACAATCTCTCTTTGGTAGATCCTTCTCCTGGCAAGGGGGAATTTGGAGTTGGCTAATGCCCATACTAATCCCTGTTATCACCATATTGATACTGCTTATGATTGCTCCATGTATTATCAATTGTCTAGCCCATTTTGTCTCTTTCCAGGTCAGCAAGCTACAAAATACAGTGCTAGTTCAACAAGGATACATAAAACTACACCCAACCATGGAAAATATCACTCACCCTTAGATGGACACCACCATAAGGACTCTGAGGCTTGAGACTAGCAAGAGGGCCAATGCCCCTTGCCATCCCAGCTCACCAGGAAGTAAAGACCTCAACACCCCTATTCCCAAAGAATTGGGCCTCCCGTCTATTGAAGGGTAATGTTAGGTAGTTAGAATAGGAAAGGAGTCCAAAATGGCAGTGGCTAAAAGACAAAGAAAGGAAAAAGCCCCCAAAAATGGAACAAAAGAAAATCCACGGACTGGAGTGATAACTTCAAGTGAAACAAACATGCCCCCTTCATAGCCAGCTCAGTTTGCATAAGGCTGGCTAAAGGCAGGGAGGAGACAAATGTACAAAAAGAGGAAGTGAAGAAGGATTGAAGCCTCTGCTTTGGGGTCAGCCCACCCTCATGCTTTGAGCGTATACTTTCCCTTGCTTGCCAAATAAAACTCTGCTGTAATGGAGCTGTAACACTGGTCCACTATTTCAAATCTTTGCTGAGGCAAGACAGAACCAATGAAATTACACAATCCCCTGACATCTCAAATCTGTGAATTTATTACATGACAAAAAGATGTGATTAAAAACACTGACACTGAGGTGGTAAGATTATCTTGAAAGTGAAAGTGAAGTCGCTCAGCCGTGCCCAACTCTTTGTGACCCCAAGGAGCCCGCATCAAGCTCCTCCATCCATGAGATTTTCAAGGCAAGAGTACTGGAGTGGGTTGCCATTTCCTTCTCCAGGGAATCTTCCCAACCCAGGGACTGAACCCAGGTCTCTCGCATTGTAGACAGACAATTTACCATCTGAGCCACCAAGGAAGTCCAGTGCACATAGTGTGGGCGGCTGCTCCCTGACATCTCAAATCTGTGAATTTATTACATGACAAAAAGATGTGATTAAAAACACTGACACTGAGGTGGTAAGATTATCTTGAAAGTGAAAGTGAAGTTGCTCAGCCGTGCCCAACTCTTTGTGACCCCAAGGAGCCCGCATCAAGCTCCTCCATCCATGAGATTTTCAAGGCAAGAGTACTGGAGTGGGTTGCCATTTCCTTCTCCAGGGAATCTTCCCAACCCAGGGACTGAACCCAGGTCTCTCGCATTGTAGACAGACAATTTACCATCTGAGCCACCAAGGAAGTTCAGTGCACATAGTGTGGGCGGCTGCGACAGGCGCACATAATGCAGCTGAGAGGAGCTACCCCACATCCAAGGTCAGGGGCAGAAGCCAGGAGGACCCCATGCCAGAGGGGCGGTGGCAAGAAGAGTTACCCCATGTCCAAGGTCAGGGATAGCAGCCGAGAGTGCAAGGCTGTGACAACACAGGAATGGCCGAGAGGACCTACCCCACGCCTGAGGTCAGGGGCGGCGCCCAGGAGGAGCAACCCAATGTCTAAAGAGCGGTAGCTGAGCGGTCGCAGGAGGGCCTAGAGGAGCTATTCCACGTTCAAGGTCAGGAGGGGCTGCAGTGAGGAGATACACCTCGTCCAAGGTAAGGAGCAGTGATTGTGCTTTGCTGGAGCAGCCGTGAAGAGATACCCCATGTCCAAGGTAAGAGAAACCCAAGTAAGACGGTAGATGTTGCAAGAGAGCATCAGAGGGCAGACACACTTAAACCACAATCACAGAAAACTAGTCAATCTAATCACAGTAGGACCACAGCCTTGTCTAACTCAATGAAACTAAGCTATACCAATGGGGCCTCCCAATATGGGCNGGGCTGATGTCCTTCAGAATGGACTGGTTGGATCTCCTTGCAGTCCAAGGGTTTGTCATTTGTATCCTTTCATTTTAAAAGAGTATGAAGGCTGTGGTGGTGGACATCGGATGTTATTTATCTTTCTGGCTGAGGACCAGCCCACCTGGGTTATTTTAATGACTAGTGAGCTAGACTTGCGGCTCAGAGCTGCAGGGTCTCTTAAGTACCCGTCTGTCTAGTAGGAGACCAATTCTGACTCGAATCACCTGGTTCTATTCGGGATGGATAGCATCACCATGTCTTGTCTTTTGATGCTGGCTTTTCTAGGGTTTGTCATTTGTATCCTTTCATTTTAAAAGAGTATGAAGGCTGTGGTGGTGGACATCGGATGTTATTTATCTTTCTGGCTGAGGACCAGCCCACCTGGGTTATTTTAATGACTAGTGAGCTAGACTTGCGGCTCAGAGCTGCAGGGTCTCTTAAGTACCCCTCTGTCTAGTAGGAGACCAATTCTGACTCGAATCACCTGGTTCTATTCGGGATGGATAGCATCACCATGTCTTGTCTTTTGATGCTGGCTTTTCAGTTTTGAGTTGAGTTTTTCCAAATGGAGTTTTGCTGTCTTTACTTATTTCTTTAATCTGACTCACTTTTTTGGTTTTCGCTGATGATTCTTAAAGAGAAGAATAGCCCGAAAAAGACCCTAATGGACGGGGTGCCTGATGTAAATCACAAGCAAGAGAACAGGCCCGGCGCCGGCGGAAAGGCCTGGCCTCGGCCTCGCTCTCGGTCGGGCTCGCGTCTCACTGTCCAGTCTGCGCGGGGCTGTGGAGACCTTTCCCCTGCGCACCGTGTAGGTCTGGGTGCCCGTGAGGGTCGTGGGAGCGCCAGAGCGCAGAAGGCAGTTTTGACTTCACCCATTTCCCGGAAGTGCTGCGTCCCCTCCCTCCCCAAACAAGGCTGTCTAAGGTTTCCTTTCCCCCGCAGAGAACCCGCGACGGCTCTGTAAGCCGTGAGGAAGACCTGGCTCAGGTGAGCGAGCTCCAGGGGATCATCGAGAAGAAGTCACAGGAGCAGGGGCAGATGAAGGACCGCCTGGCAGCCCTCTCTGCGCACGCAGCAGAGCTGGAGAAGGACCTGGCCATGGCCAGGAAGGAACTCTGCAAGTCTAAGGAAGCGAACATGCAGTGACTTCACCCATTTCCCGGAAGTGCTGCGTCCCCTCCCTCCCCAAACAAGGCTGTCTAAGGTTTCCTTTCCCCCGCAGAGAACCCGCGACGGCTCTGTAAGCCGTGAGGAAGACCTGGCTCAGGTGAGCGAGCTCCAGGGGATCATCGAGAAGAAGTCACAGGAGCAGGGGCAGATGAAGGACCGCCTGGCAGCCCTCTCTGCGCACGCAGCAGAGCTGGAGAAGGACCTGGCCATGGCCAGGAAGGAACTCTGCAAGTCTAAGGAAGCGAACATGCAGCTACAGGAGGACGTCCGCGAAGTGAGTGACAGTGGACGTGTCTGCTGTCCTGAGGCGGAATGCGGGTCCCTTGTTCTCCCAGTGATCTCAGCCTTGGCGTGGCTGCGTGAGCAAGAGCAGAGCCCTGGCGAGAATGCGACTGGCTGCCTTCCCCGCCTCTGCGTCGAGGCCTCTGGGGTAGAAGAGGCCTGGTCCAAGCGGTCTGTTGGCAGTGGACCAACATGAGGGCAGCCCTGGCGCCGTGCTGCACCCTGGGTGTGGACTCCTCATTTCCATAAATCTCACGACCAACTTGGCTTAAGGGAGCAGAGCCAGTATCCTTGGGTTAGATTCATACAGTCCCAACCCCTGAATAACTCTGACAAGCCCCAGCAACCCCTCAGGGCCCTCCACACATGGTGCCCTTCAAGGTCAGGCCTAAAGCACAGACCTGGGACTCAGCTGAAGGGGCCAATTTCTGAAAGCATTTCAGCAGGTCAGGGTGCCCACTCCCAGACTGGAGGTTCCTCCCATATCCAGGCCCTTTTCCCCAATCTCTTCTCTGGTCACTTACTCACACTCTAAGCCCTAGATCACACACCACCTGTCCTAGGATTTGCACAGGCTGTGTTCCTTCTTCCTGGAATGCCCTACCTGTGTGTCCAACTCCTATCCATCCTTCAAAACCCCAGGTGAGCTCTGCCTCCTCTGAGAAGTCCTCCCTAGGCACCATCATGCCACTTTCTGCTTCCCTAGCTGCTCTCCAAACATTCATTCTACAAATATTTACTGAGCATCAGCCCTGCTGCAGGCACAATGCAAGGTGCTGGCGAGGCAAAGGCCAGACCAAGCTCTACCAGGTCAGGGTACAGGTCCGCTTTATCCCACGAGCCTCTGCCAGGAGGGCAGACAGGGCAGGGGGTGGGTGAGCAGAGAGGGTTCTCCAGGGAGTGATGTTAGCTCAGCCGGAGAGTTGGAAAGGTGAGGATATGAGAAGTAGTACAAACTCCACACTCCAGGCCCCTGCCAAGTTGTGGGGAGCAGCTCCCCAATGCCCTTGGCAAAGCAGCACAAAACGACTACCAAATGAACATAAGTCATGCTATGCACCTCTGTGCCAAGGGGCTGTGCTGGCTGTGGGCTCCCCAGGAAATCAAAGAGAGGGGGAAAGGATGAACCCCAAGCAGGAGGCAGCCCTGAGTAGGCCTCTCTGCCTCCTCCACCAGGAGATGTGGGCTTTCAACAGTGGAGGGAGGAGGAGGCAAGGGTGCCCTCCCTCTGATGTCCTTGCCCTGTGGACCACTCCTCTGGGGGCGGAAGGTATTAAGGGCACATTCTGGAAAGCCACAGCCCGCAGAAGCCCCAGGCAGGAGAGGGATGGCTGCGGCCTGCCCAGGGAGGGGAGAGGCTGGAGTGGAGCCAGGCTGGCAGAGGAAACATCTTGAGAGGCAGGAGGGAGGAAGGGAGGAGGAATGAGAAAGGAGGAAAGAGCCAGACATGCAAACACCTCCGCCTCCTCTTTCCAACCAAAACAGAATCCCCAGCAGACTGAGACCTGCGGGGAAGGAGACAAGAAACGAAGCTGGGGCCTCAGAGGGGCGGGTGGCTGGGAAGGCGCCCAGGGGCTGGAGCCTCTGGAAGTTCAGTAGCCCCGCCAGGCATAGGGTAGGGGCAGGGGAAGCCCCCTCCATCACCAGAGCCCACCCAGCTCTGTGCCGCAGGAGCCGAGGCTCAGGGAGGAAGGGGATGGGGACTCGACCTGGGCACTCCTATTGCTCCTGCAAGGCCCACTCAGGTACCAACTTTTCCCACAGCCCCTGGGCTCCACCCCACCCCCCTGGGCTGGGCTGGGCTCCAACCCCAGACAGAACATAAACTCAGAAAGTACTGTGCTGCGAAACTGATGTGATGGGGGAGTCCAGGCCCAGTCCTTAGAAGGCCCACAGCCTGGTGGGAAACACAGGGAATTCAAAGGAGGGAACAGTCCCAGGCCGCGGGGCAGCTCTGGACTCCCAGACAACCAGGACCTGGCAAGCACCTGGGGCCAGTCCACAGAGCCTAAGGGAGGTCTTTTCCTCTAACAGGACACACGGCTGGGATGGGAGTCAGGACGGAGGAAGAGGGAGGAATCA
Source organism: Aepyceros melampus (assembly GCA_006408695.1). Lineage (NCBI taxonomy): Eukaryota > Metazoa > Chordata > Mammalia > Artiodactyla > Bovidae > Aepyceros > Aepyceros melampus. Next base: position 466,031 of record SJXQ01003891.1, on the reverse strand, counting down.
TCTCTAACACACAGCCCCACAACGCGCACGTGCACACATACACACGCTCAGCGCCAAGAGCTGAGGGGCTTTCAGGGACCCGGGCTCTGGGCCTTGGACAAATCATCCCCTGATGTCTCCAGGTCTTTCCACTCCCTCACCTGTACCATGGGGGCTCCTGTCCCCGACCCCTTCCTCCCAGGGAAGGATAGACCTCCAAGTGGGTGAGAACTGAGGCCTCTGGTATGGCTTCAGCACTTAGGAGAGAACCTCATCCCCACCCCACCCCACCCCATCCCTGCTGGCACCCTCCTTCCTCAGGCCTCCACCCACCCATGGTACAGAGCCTGGGAGACAGAGGCTGCAGACAGAAGAGGAGGCGTCCTGGCGCCCAAGGGGGAGAGTGGCCCCAGAGCAGATCCACCTTCTGTCTGGGGGCCCTTCTCGCCTTCCTCTCTCTCTGCTGGAGGAAAGCCCCGCCTCCCCACATATCCTTACCAGCACTGCGATGACCTGGGTCTGGGTTTCCCCTCATCTGATTGACTCTAAGCTGCTGGAATGCAGGAGTTTTCTTTCATTCATGTTTTTTGTTGTTGTTGTTTTTTTTTTTTTTGGCCACACTGAACAGCATGTGGGGTCTCAGGTCCCTAACCACTGACTGAACCAGAGCCCCCTGCATTAGAAGAAGGAGTCTTAACCACTGGGCCACCAGGGCAGTCCCTCATTCACTTTTTTATCACAGCGAACTAATCCGCCCTAGTTGAAACCTTCACTCACTAGAGGACATCAGTCAAACGACTCCCCCTCCCTCAGTCTATTTCCTCTTCTAAAAAGAGGGGACAACAATAGGGCTTATCCCATAGGATTGTTCTGAGGAATAAGTGTGCTTAGCGCCCAGTAATACATATTTTGTTGGTGTTGTTAAGTTGCTCAGTCGTGTCTGACTCTTTTGTAATCCCATGGACTGTAGCCCACCAGGCTCCTCTGTCCTTGGGATTTCCCAGACAAGAATACTGGAATGGGTTGCCATTTCCTTCTCCAGGGGATCTTCCTCACCCAGTGATCAAACCAACCCCCATCTCCTATACTACAGGTGAATTCTTTACCACTGAGCCACCAGGGAAGCCCTAATACATGTCAGCTCTCATATTAATAATCGTAATCAGCAAATATTCATCAAATCCCTGTTGTGTGTCAGACGCTACTGGCCACAGTGACTAGGGCAGATCCACGCAACGGCCCCTGCCTGTATGAAGTTTCCCTTCGGTGGGAAAAGCAGCGGGGCCTTGTGTTGTCCAACTCTGGGAGGGTGCATGGCACAGACTGTAGTGCCTATGGCATCCCCTGTATGTCTGCAACACAACAGCCCCGCAAGAAAGACAGCAAACAAGGGAGCCAATAGTACACAGTGACTCTCGGGCTACATGCTGTCAGGGGCAGGCCTCCACCAGCGTAGGATGCATGACCCATCAGCCTGAGAAAGCCAAGGCTTCCCTAGCAAGTGACAGGCGAGTTAGGAGCTGAAAAAGAAGCAGTGATGTAATTCTGAAGGGGGCCAGGGTGGGATGCTGCACTGAACCAAAATGAAAGAAAAGCTTCAGTGGGAAGGCTCTGGGGGAGGAAGGCGCTGAGGGAGACCGGCAGGTGAGGCCAGCAGGGGCAGGGCAGCAGGGTCCAGTCACCAGGTGGCCTTGGTCAGGAGGTGGATCTCACTGCCATAGCCATCAGACAGCGGCAGGGTTTCAGTGAGGAACAGACATGCTGCAACTGTACTTTAATGAGCTTGCTTCAGCCACTGGCTGGAGACTGGAGGGCAGAGAGGCCATAACGCACACAGGGAGACTAGTAAAGGGGCGGAATTCATAAGGATGCTGCCCCAGGTTCAGGTCCCGGATCTGCCATTTATTTGCTAGAAGAGAGATCACGACAGCATCTGCTTCCTTGGGTTGTTGTGAGGATTAAGTATTTTTAATATACCTTTTGGCCATGCAGTACATAAGATCTTAGTTCCGTAACCAGGGATTGAACCAGAGTTCCCTGGCTTGGAAAGAGGCGTCTTAACCACTGGAGCACCAAGGAAGTCCCTGTTGTGAGGATGACACAAGAGATTTCATGTGTGTAAAGAGCTTTGGACAATACCTGGCTCATGGAGAGTGCGATAGTTGATATTTTCATCCAGGTGAATTGATAGTTGATATTATTCACCCAGGTGAAAAATGAAGGTGGCCTAGATTAGAGAGGCAGCCATGGGAGAGAAAGAGTGGGACAAGGCCAGATGCCAGGGATAAGATCACCACGTCTCGCTGGAAGCACCCAGTGGCCGCAGCCCCATGCCAGCTGCAACCATAGGAGAGGCCCTGAGCTAGAACTGGCCAGCTGAACTCTCCCCGTCTTCGTGACCCATGGAAACCAGGAGATAAAGAGATGAATATTGTTACTTGAGCTACTAAGTTATCGGGTGATTAGTTATGTAGCTAAAGATAAACGAAACACCTCATGTTGAGAGTTACCTAGAGTGAAACTCCTTTCTCCCAGAGGGAAGAAGGTGGCACTTAGGGGCAGGAAAGGAAGAGGTGGTGGCGTGAGCTTGGGACCTCTGCGGCCTCCAGCATTCTGCCCTCCAGAAGCAGTCGGATGACTTTAAAGCTAATCATTCCGACATTATTTACCATAGCAAAAAAAACGGAAATAACGTAAATGCCAAATAAGGCGATGGTTCAATAAACTGCTGAGCAGTCACACGAGGAACTCTTATGTGTCATTAACAAACAGGATATTAGGATAAGTTAATGGCATGGGAAATGCTGAAGGAAAAAAGCAGAAATCCAAATGTCATATACAGCTTAAGCACAACTGTGTCTGAACACAGGTACTGCATGCACACCAGGAAACATACATAATAGCAAGGATCGCAAAGACCAAAAAAAACTGTTTTGTAAAGTTCTAAGTCACAAGATTATGGATGATTGCTATCTTCTTGTCCAAATGCAAAGCATTTTGTGTTTTTAAAATAATTACTGAACGATAAATGTCAGCTCTTTTAAATGACCCCTCAAAGCTCTGGTCACTCCCGTCTCTAGGATGACAGCCTGGTGAGGCTGGTGAGGGTAAGGACTGTCACCCGCTTTGGTCACGCTGGTGTCCCAGTGTTAGAACAGTGCCAGGGACGTGGCAGGCACCCAGCCAGCATTTCTGAATGAGGGAGTGAATGAATGGCACATATCAGAGGCAAGGCGTCCCTGTGAGTACAAAGCAGCCTCTCTCATCAGCCCTCGGGCAGGAACCAGGTCCCACCCAACTCTGTCCCCAGGGTTCAGCACAGGGCCTGGCACAGAGCAAAGACCAATGGATGAACGAAGGGCTGAATAAAATGAATGTTCTGGCAAAGAAACCCTCCCTGATCACAGTGTGCTGGGCTCTCCAGGGCCGGGAACCGTGTCTATGAGAATGAGATGCCTGTATCTGTGAGAAATAAGCGGAATACGAATACATCGGGGCTTTCCAAGACCCAGAGAGCCTGGCTTGGCCTGACTCTGCCCCTCCCCTCCTCACCTGTTCGGCTGCCTGCTTGGTACCTCCTTCCACCACCAGGGGGCCAGTTCTGGAAGGCCCGACTCAAGATACTCAAGGCATAGCTTTGTTTTTAAAAGGAAACTGAGACAGCAAGCTCCTTCCGGGAAGGACTTTTCTGCCCTTCTGCCCTGAGACAACCTCAGTGACAAGCATCTGGGAAGGGAAACCAACAGTGGAGACCAAGCTGGGATGGAGGGCGGAGGGCAAGTGGCTGGAGAGCCAGGGATGGCGGGGGGATCCAGATGTTGGAGGATGAAAAGGGGGAACAAGCACTCAGCAAGATTTTGCTGGGGGTGAATGGGAGTGCAAGTGGGCAGGTGATTGTATATATGTGTGTGTGTGTGTGTGTGTGTGTGTGTGTGTGTGTTGGCTGTCCCAGTGAGGGGGTAGGGCATATGTCCGTGTAGAGGTGATAGACTGTGGATGGCAACAGAAGAGGTGCCCACAGGGTGGCAGCAAGAATCAGATGGTTTGAGTCTAGGAGAGCTGTGGTCAGACTCTACTGAGGGGTGGGGAATACTGACAGGGGCTGGTCATACCCCAAAGCGGGCAGGAGCCCAGTCCTTGAAGGCTGCAGCTCAGGAAGGACCACCTGTCCCCTCACTCCCTGCCAACCCCTACTGCCCCAGAGGCCAGCCCGAAAAAGACTGTCTACTTTTTATAAATTAAATCTCAGCAGATGTGACACCTTAGGCCCATCCCAAACACAGGCTGGTGAACTATGTGACTCAGAGGTCTGGAGGCCACAAGAGGCTGAGAGGAATCCCAGGGCATGGCCAGCCTGCGCTCCTCCTTGACAGGCAGAGGAACTGAGGCCCCGGCAAGCCCTCCCCACAAGTCCAAGGTGCGAGCCCCCAAACCCAGGGGGAGTTTTCAGGAGGAGACCTGTCTGATCCCAGGGGAGACAATGCCCACTCAGGCAGATCTGGAGAAGTGGGAAGTGATGAACAATTTTCATTAACAGCTGAAGCTGTAGGCGCGGCGGACATGAGGGAGCTCCTGAGAGCCGACCCTGAGTCACGCTCACAGCTGTGTCCCCAGAATGCAGCCTGGGGGCCTGGCTCAGCAGGGGTGCTCAATAAATGAACAAATTAATAAAAATGTGAATGAGCCATAATAAACGTAGCTAACACTTATGCAGATCTTACTTTGTGCCAAGCACTATTCTAAGCACTTCACAAATATTAACTAGTTTAATCCTCAAGAAAACTGTTAAGCTTTCCATCATAAAAGATTCTAGTTCAGTTCAGTGGCTCAGTCGTGTCCAACTCTTTGCGACCCCATGGACTGCAGCACACCAGGATTCCCTGTCCATCACCAACTCCCAAAGCTTGCTCAAACTCATGTCCATCAAGTCGGTGATGCCATCCAACCATCTCATCCTCTGCCGTCCCCTTCTCCTCCTGCCTTCAATCTTTCCCAGCATCGGGGTCTTTTCCAATAAGTTAGTTCCTCTCATCGAGTGGCCAAAGTATTGGAGCTTCAGCTTTAGCACCAGTCCTTCCAATGAATATTCAGGACTGATCATAAAAGATTTAGATTGCCATAATAAAAACTTAATGATTCACATTTTCCAGATAGGAGAGACTGAAACAAAGAGGGGTTGAATAACCCACCCAAGGACACATCTTTGCCCCCAACCATTCTTATTCTGGAAACTTTGTCCTAATCAGGCTCCTAAAGTGCCGCCCGCTGGACATCTTTCCCCTGTCACAGACCCTCCCTCATCCTTTCTCCGGCAGCCTCACCCCTGAACACCCGTATCTCATCTCCAGGGCCTCCTCCTCACAATGCTGTTTTTATTATTAGCAATTAAAACAATAATTTATTGAGGTGAAATTCACATAACAAAATTTACCAGCTTGAAGTCAACAATTAGCAGTATTTACTGCAGTCACAACGCTGTGCAGAACTACCACCTCTACTCCAGATCCAAAACATTTCCATCACTCCACACTAAAATCCGTCACTCCCAAGTGGTTTCTTCTCCCAGCTGCCCCTCCTCCCAGGCCCCAGCAACCACCAATGTCGGCTTTCTGGGTCTATGGACATATCTGTTCTGGACATTTCATATGAATGAAATCACACAATATGTGACCTTTGCGTCTGGCTTCTTTCACATAACACAATGTTGCAGCATGCATCAGTACTTCATTCCTTTTTTTGACTGAATGATGCTCCATGGGATAAACAGACCTCAATTTGTTTATCCATGCATATACTGATGAACATTAGGGCCACTGGTTTCCACTTTTTGTCCACTGTGAATAGTCACTCGCTGCCTTCTGATCCTCACCACAGCCCTGAGGGTGAGGACTATCATTTCACCTCAGTTCCCAGAAGGTCCATTCCTGGGAGAGATAGTGCCGTGGACTGAAGCCCCCTGCCTCCCAGACCACACTGGCCTTCCTACGTGTCCCATCAGCCGGTCACTTCTCCCCCAGGTCACCCGTTTCCCGGGCATCAGTTATCACACACCAGGCTCTGGGCCAGGATCAGGCAATATGCAATGGATGGCTCAGCCTGGGCCCCAGTCTCCACTGTGACCTGAAGCCAAGGGGTTCCAGGATCCAGGCACACTATATCCAAAACGGGTACCTCTTCCTCCCTGGTCTCACCTCTCCTCTCTGCAAAGACAGAAGATGGCCCCCAGCAGAAGGCTCCAGAGAGCTGCATGGTGGGGCTGGGAAGGGAGCAGGAACTGCTGGGCTGGAAGAAGGGCCTTTAGAAAACACAGAATTCACAGTCCCTCTGTGGGGCAGGGCCGGGGGATCAGGAGAGCAAGGAGGATTTCCCTTGCCAATCAGCCATTTCCCTCTCAGACATAAAGGAGGGACCTTACTATTCCTGGAGATAAACCTTTTCTGAGGTTTCTCATCCAAAGGCAGGGGGCCAAGGTTCTGGAATTCCACATTCCAGGTTGGGATAAGGAGGCTGACCTTAGAGGCTACTTCCATTGGAGCCATCTCTTGGCATAAGATGAGGTGGTTATGACCACTAGAGACTCAGAGAGGCTGCCCCCTTCCTAGCCCTCCAAGAAACCTCCTTCAGCAAAGCTAGTCTGTTAATGGGACATCCTGAGGGAGTTTCCAGCATTCACTGGAGACCAACAGTCTCAGCCCAGTCACTAAGAGTCACTACCGCCTCCTCACGCCCCCTTCACGTGCGACAGGGGCCGACACACACACACACACACACACACACACACACACACGATGAATGAATGACCAAACAATCAAATGAATATTCACTCCCTCCGTGAGTTCCCACTGTTTGTCCTCTCGTCTCTAGCCTATTGATCTACACAGCTGCTATGGGAACCCTCAGATCCTGCCCCTCCTGCACGTTGTGTGTCCTTGGTCAAATTCCTTAATTTACACAAGCCTCAATTTCTTCCATATTTCTTCATCTGCAAACAGGTACTCTACTTGTGGGGTACTGAGGAAGATTAAAAGAGAAGGCAGATGCCCAGCACCTCAAAGGCTAAGGCGGGGGCCCAGGAAAAGCTGTTGAAGGAAAGTTGTTTCTCTTTAGCCCCACCCCTCACCCCATCCCAGCCCTCCCAACCCTAATCCTCTAACCATTCTCTGCTCCTGAGGCTGGAAGAAGGAGCCTAGCCCCTGGGCCGGCCCCTGGCTGGATGTAAATGTTTATGCCAAGCCCAGCCTCCCAGGGACAAGTTATTTGCTCGGCTAGTAATTAATTGCGAAGGCCCAGTTGGGTAATAAACTCTACTGGGGAAACATAAACAGTTTGCACAGAGCTCCAAATCCATTGTGAGACCAGTGCAGAGGGTCTGTGAGGAATGGAATGTTCTCCCCAGTCTCCTCCCAGCCAGAGGCAGTGAGGTCACTGAAGGTCAGAAATGGGAGGACCCTTGGAGATCATTTTAAAAACAGGAACTGATGTGATGGAGTCCTTCCCTTGCTCCAGGCCCAGCTGATCACTTGATTATCTGGGACCACCATTATGCTCATGTTAGAGATGAGGAAATTGAAGCTGAAAGAAGCAGGAAGACTTGCCCCAGCTGGAAAGGGGTTGGGCTGGGAGGGATACCAAGCCTGAGCTCAGAGAAGGGAAAGAAAAGGACAGCCAACAAAAATGTGTGCATGTCCCCTGTGCCAGGAACTGGGACCTGGGGACACAGCTCCTGTGGCCCCTTGCATTCCAGTGGGGAGAGATGGATCTTAAAGGCTGGCCAAAGACTGATCTGATTACATGAGTGCTAAGTGCTTGGGAGGAAAGAAGACAAAGCCGCCAGCGCAGAGGAGTCCAGCAAGTTACAAGCAGCCACTCAAGCTCTGCAGAGCAGATTCCACACAGTAGGCCTCGGCAGGAGCACACAGTGGATGTGCACTGAGTTTCCGGCTAAAACTTAGTCCTCTTTTCTTGCGGCCAGTGCAGCTTCTTGCCAACCAATTAAAAGTGCACTGAAGGTGCTGTGCCAGGGCTGGAGCAAAAAGGTGGATGAACTAAACACAACAGCTGCCCCCAGGGAGTTTGCAGCCGAACTGAGGGCACTCTCAAAAGGGTAAAGGATGGAGTGCAAGACAGGATGATGAGGTCCACGGGGCAGAACAGAGGGACAATCAGCATTTATTGAGCACCTACTGTGTGCCAGGCACTTTGCTTAGCCTACATTGTCTCATTCAGGCCTTACAGCAACCCTGGGGGTGTGGGGGAGAATATTATCACCTCCATTTGGGCAGAGGGCGGGGGAAGCATTATGCTTGCCTCTGGTGGGATCTTAGTTCCCCAACCAGGGATCAAACCCAGCCCCTGGTAATGAAAGTGCCAAGCCCCAACCAGTGGACTGTGAGGAAATTCCCTTATCAACCCTATTTTGAAGATGAGAAAACTGAGGTCCATAAAAATTATATATAACTGTCTCAAGGTCACAGACATAACAAGCAGTAAGGGTGGGATTTGAAACCTGGCCTGACACCAAAACCCATGTTCTTTCCTCATAGCTCCCGCCTGAGCTCCTCCTTCCCCCACTCCCTGAAAGGGGCACTGAGGTTGGAAGTTGGAAGGGACAGGATGCAAGCACCACTCAGCCACCTTTCCCCAAATCTGCAGGGGGAAGCAATGCACCCTGCCGGCCTACCTTCCTTTCTGAGCAGGAAGGTCAGCTCAGCCCACACAGGCAGCTTTTCTCAGGCACAAACTCAGCTAGGCTCCTCACCACCACCAACCACCTCCCCTCCACCCGTGGGAAAGGACAGTCCAGACTTCCACTCTGCCCCTCCCACACAAAAGGGCCACTCAGTTGACAAAGAGAGCTGTACTTCACAGCTTATAAACCCTTTACCTCATCTTAGCTCATGTAACCACCAACCCCTGCCCCACAGCCTGTATCCCCAGAGCCTAGCACCAGGTATCGTACAGCGCAGGTGAATCTGACAGCTAGCAACGCTATCCCAACAGAAGGGGTGGGCTCCCTGCATCATGTCCATCCAGCTTCTGCCAACATTTACTGAGCTCCCATGATAACCTTTCCGCAGCCTTTTCTGGTAAGAGCTATGCCCATTTCACAGATGAGTAAGGTTGAGGGCAGAGAGACCTTTCCAGTCTGTTACTGACAGCAAGCAAGAGCTATGAGCTTGTTGTTGTTGTTGTTGTTCAGTCGCTAAGTCACGTCCGACTCTCCGCAAAGCCTGGGTGGACTGCAGCACACCAGGCTCCTCTGTCCTCCACCGTCTCCCAGAGTTCGCTCAAATTCATGTCCATTGAGTCAGTGATGCTATCTAACATCTCATCCTCTGCCGCCCCCTTCTCCTTCTCCTATGAGCTTGGCCTGGCCCAGAACTGGCTCTCCCAGATGTCTTTCAGGTCCTGCCTCAGCAGAGAGGGCTTTAAGTGATGACCAGGTCCACAGTGGGATGAGAACTCCCTGAGGACGTGCAGCGACGTGATGCCAACCTCCTGGCACAAAGGACTCCTGGTCAGAGCAGGGGCAGATCCAGGCTTGAAAGGGACTGAAGCTCATGTAGTTTGGAAGCTCTCTTATAAAAAACAAAAATATCTTCTTTCTTTTGCTCATTTCTCAAGCCCTCCGAGCCCGTGGACACATTGCTGGGCCTTGGAAACAGCCCTGGAGCATGAAGGCCTGAAGTTGAAGCGGCACCAGCCTCACGGTGAATCCGCCTCTGGGCTGGAGGAAGGGCCCAGAGGCGATCTGAGCACAACCCGCCTTCACAAAGGCCCTGCCTCCAGCCCAACAGACAGACGAGGCTCCGGAACATTCCTTCTTCTTGTCCCGCGTCCTGCTGCTACTAAACCCTGCCATGTCTGTCTAGCCATCTCTCTCCTGCCATGGTTTCAGAAGGAGCAGAGCCACCCGAGCACAGGGCCTGGCACAGGGTTTGTGTGGTCACACGGACAGCAATGCCAAGGCACACCCCAGAGGTGCCCTCTACGCCTGGTGGGCAGGGCCTGCCTCCACCTGCAGCTGGAACCCGGGGGCCGGCAGGAGCAGCTCTTCTGAGACCCCCTCCTCCCCAAATACTTAAAGGCTATGACATGGCTGACAAGTGTTCCCACCTCCTACATCCCATTGGGCCCACATGGCAGTCCTGCAAGTTACAGCGCAAGTTTTATTGTCCCCATTTATAGACGTGGACAACCAACAACACTAGTTAGGCACATACTGGGCTTCCCAGGTGGCGCTAGTGGTTAAGAACCCACCTGCCAATGCAGGAGACACAAGGGACACGAGTTTGATCCCTAGGTCAGGAAGATTCCGTGGAGGAGGGCGTGGCAACCCACTCCAGATCCTTGCCTGGAGAATTCCATGGACAGAGGAGCTTGGCAGGCTACAGTCCATAGGGTCGCAATGAGTCGGACACAACTGAAGCATCTAAGCACCGCATAGCACACACGCACAGTAGTGTTAGACACACCACAGAGACTTCCACAAGTGACACCCCTCAAACACCCTGGCAGGAGGGGCTGCCTCCCCAAGGAACAGGTGGGGAAGCGGAGGCCCCACTTTCTCTGGGCCTGAGCTGACGAATAGGGCTGCAGCCCTGCTCTCCCACATCCGAGCCCAGGCCTCCACTTCATCTGGAGTGGACATTCCAGAAGGCAGTGGGCAGACTGGCCAGACATGGCAGGCGGAGGAGCCAAGGCCTCCAGCTTCAAAGGTAACGGAGAAACTAGGTGCTCATGAGAGACCTGCCGAGTGAAAGTGGCCTCAATGACTGCCTTCTCCCTGCATGAGTCTGACAAAGAGCACATGGGCCTTGGAAGCTGGAAACCCACTTGAAAGCAACAGCCTTATAGACTCAGGACCTCTGTGTTCCCTGCAGAGCAGTAGAGGGCCCTGTGCCCGCCTCCCGCCTTCTATCTGCTGGGCCTTCTAGACCCTTCACAAGATCACTTCTCACGCCACAAGCCAGCCACTTAATGCAGGCTTTTGCTCTCCAAGTCCTGACTCTGCCCCTCATGATTTATTCATCCATATATCCATATTCTTGGAGAAGGCAATGGCACCCCACTCCAGTACTCTTGCCTGGAAAATCCCATGGGCGGAGGAGCCTGGTAGGCTGCAGTCCATGGGGTCGCTAAGAGTCGGACACGACTGAGCGACTTCACTTTCACTTTTCACTTTCATGCATTGGAGAAGGAAATGGCAACCCACTCCAGTGTTCTTGCCTGGAGAATCCCAGGGACGGGGGAGCTTGATGGGCTGCCGTCTGTGGGGTCGCACAGAGTCGGACACGACTGAAGCGACTTAGCAGCAGCACATCCATGTTCTACAAACCCTTATGGAGACCATGGTATAGGGGGACCACTAATGGTCTCCATTCCCCCAGGACTGAGAGTTTTCCCTAGATGTGGGATGTGGGACTAAGACAGACCAGGAAAACTGGGGTAGTTGACCACTCTACTGTGTGCCTGGTCCTGTGCTGGGCAGAGAGGACACACTGGACACGTTCCCCACCCTCAGGAAGCCTGCAGTCTGAGAGTAGTGCTCACTCCATGATGGACCACTGTCAAAGGCACTTGTGCAGCCCCTCATACACATTACAAAGTGCAACCTTACCGGGAGTGTGTTATTACCTCCATGGTGTGCATAGGAAGGGCTTCCCCGCTGGCTCAGCGGTAAAGAATATGCCTGCAGGGTAGGAGACACAGGTTTGATCCCTGGGTCAGCAAGATCCCCTGGAGAATAGCATGGCAACCCACTCCAGTATTTTTGTCTGGAGAATCGCATGGACAGAGAAGCCTGGAAGGCTACAGTCCATGCGGTTGCAAAGAGTCAGATACAACTAAGGCAACTTCGCACGCATGCATGCATAGGAAAGCTAAAGTTTAGAAAAATGATGTGACCAGTCCTCAAGTCCCGGAGCTATAAGTGACATGCCAAGACTTGGACTCCAACAAGACAGATAAAGGGAAGGACAGGCTCCAGCATGAACATTAAGACAGAAAAATACAAAGACATGTTTTATTTAATCAGTTTTTGTAGCCCTAGTGTTTGGCATCTCCTCGAGGTTCAGAAAATGTATATGGAAGGAAGGGAGGAAGGAGGTATATACCTATTTAATCATCTCTAGGCTAGGAGATCCCAACCCTTAGTAGAAAATGTATGCACTTCCCTTTCAACAGTTTCAGCTGTTTGCTTTCAGTCAGGCTCAGGAGGGAAGTGAGAAGAAGGAAAGAGTGCTTCTCCTTCAGGTCAGCAGCCCAGGGTTCACTTCCTCCAGAGAATTTTCCTTGACTCACTCCTTACCCAATACCCAATTTTGGCCTCCATTTCTTTGAGTATAACAGCTGTGTGTGTGTGTGTGTGTGAGCGCTGCTTGTACTCCGTTCAATGCACTTCTGCAAACCCAGACCTTACCCAGGTTGGCCGCACCCACATCAGGAACTGGAGGTCCACTAGGTACCAGACACATGCCTGCCCTGTAGCACTGGAAACTGACATGACAGTAGCCAATTACAACACAATGCTCTGTCTTGGAAACCTATAAGGCTCCAAGGGAGCATGGAGGAGCGCACTGACTCTGCCTGGGCAGTGAACACAGAGCCAAGGGAAGGTGTCATGTCCAAGCACACAGTAGGTACTCAATGCAGCTCAACTGCATTGCATTTAGCTGAACTGCACTGAGCTCAGGTTCAACCTTAAAATACAAGGGAGATTTCACCAGGCAGCAGAGGAATGCATTCCAAACAAAGAGACTGGCTTGAACAGACACATATGTGTAGAAAGTACAAAGGCTGTGGGGGAAGATTCAAAAAAGTCCGTGTAGCCAGAATGCTAGCTGTGTGGTGGGGAGAATCGGGATAGGAGCCTGAGAGGAAAAGGCCTCCAGTGCCACTGGAAGAATACAACCTTCTCACAGGAAACAGAGGAAACAGATCAGTGTTTTCTTTGGTCATGCCACGCAGCATGCAGGATCTTCCCTGACTGAGGATCAAACCTGCGCCCCCTGCATTGGGAGTGTGGAAATCTTAACCACTGAACCACCATGGAAGTCTCTGATTGGTTTTTAAGCTGGGGAAGGACAGGGTCAGATGCAAATTTCAGACTGAGAGGAGGGTTTGAGGGGTTTAGACCAAGCAGAAGACCACTGCAATAGTCCATGCCAGATGTAGGGGTTGGACTGAGCTGGTGGCTGTGGAATGGGGAGAAGAAAAGCACTTTGGTAATGGAACCATGTATCTATCCATCACCATCAGGTTGAGTGCCCTGAGGGTTAGGAGAGGGTTTCTCTTCTCCATGGAGTTCGGAACCTTCCCCACCACCACCCCATCTCTACAATCCGATGAAAACTCATCTGTGCCAGGGCTCAGTTTAGGACTGGGTCATGGCTCTTTGTTCCAAAGTTCTATAAAAAACTTTATTATTAATTTTTTTGGGCAAAGTTGACTCTGCAAAGTTGTGAGCATCAGAGATGGCTGAAATGTTTCAGGTATGCATAGCAACTGAACTGAACTGAGGGAGTCGCTGCTGCCAAAGTGAACACTCTAAATAATATGAAAAATGAATATGTGCATATTAACCATTCCATTATGCCGTTGTGATCATCTCTGTCATTTTTAGGATATTAAAATCTGCTTCAAAAAAAGAAAGTTCTCCTTACCGAGTTTAAAAATGTTTCCAGGTTTCTTCCACTGCCCTGGAGCTATAGAGACCCATTATAAAATCAACCTCCTAATGTGCTGGGTGCTTTCATTAGCATAGATACAGAAAGGATGGAAACTTTATGCCCAGAGGCAGAAAAACTCAGCACACAGACACAAAACTACTGATATGGAGGGAAGGTGAGAACCCCAAGAGCTTCCTCTCTCTACCACACTACTACTTGGCCTGAGTGTTCCCAGATACGGCCCTTGGAGCTGCAGACATGTGCCCCATCCCCACTCTATGACCCCTCAAGGTTAGAGCTGTTTCTCATAAGACATGGTTTCTCTGCTCTTTCATGTCCATCCTCCTCTGGGAACAGTCATCAGACCTCTGCAGGGTCTTCTCAGCTGGAGTGAAGCCTTTGCCCCCCCAACCCCCGCCCACCACCAGAGGAGACCCAGGCAGCCCCTGGTTTCCATGGAGGGCTTGCTGAGCCTGGTGTCTCCTCTTACACCTGCCCCATTTCTTCTGTTCAGGCCTGAACACTCACTCTGATGTCACGCGGCAGAACTTTCATTTTTCACCCTAGATTTTGTGTCCTCCAGCAGTCCCACCACACCCCTTACTGACAGCAGAGGAAGTGAGTGTCTGACTCGGGTGCCTGGTGCATACTGGATGCTCAAGTATCTGATGAAGGAAGTCAGTCCCCACTGAGAACATCAGTCACAGGCACCGCCAAGACAAGTGTCACTTCTGGTTCAAGTCAAACTCACCTTCCTAAGCTTGTGCCATGACCTCCCCGCTTCTGCGGAGCTGTCTTTAATTCTTATCCACCAGGCTTGCTCTGCCCCGGCTATAAATGAATGGGCTTGCTCTGCCCCTGGTATAAACAAATTCCCATCACCCCACTTCTGACAGCATTCTGGTATGATCTCTTCCCTCTTCCCCAATGATAAGAGCACCATGAAGGTGGAGGACCCATCTGTTTCCTCCTCAAACCTCAAGGGCCCAGCCCGGGCCTGCGGTGTGGCAGGTACTCACAGAAGTGTCTGTCCACAGGAACCTCCTTGGGAGGGCAGGGTTGGGGGACAGGGGCGCTGACCGGGAAGGGCATAAACCAAGGGCATAAACCAACCATAAAAAAGCTTAGCCCGGAGGAATCCCCCTGCTTCCTGTCATGAGGTCCCTGACACCCCAGAACCCAGGACAGCCAGGCCCTAGTCTGTGAGAAAGGGAATGGTCTTAGCAGGGAGATGGGAGCAGAGCCGCCTCGTAAGTCAGCTGCCCACTGGGAGAGACACGCCACGGCGGGGCCGGGGGCGGAGTGGGTGGGCAGACGGCTTCAGGAACATGCCTTGAGTGGAGGTCTGGGCCTGGCACCCGGTAAGTGCTGGGGAAATGTTTGTGGAACTGAGTTGAACAAACTGGAAAATGCTGATTATCCGTTCCTCTAGCTGCAGAGAGGTCAGCTTCCCTCTGGGGCACTTTGCAGGCAAATTATCTCAGAACACAGCCTGTTTCCTCTAATGAGGCTTCTCCCCTTTGCAGCTCTGCCCCCTGGAGCATGGGAAGGGGGGCAATGCGCAGAGCTGACCCGGTGCCTGCAGCAGGGCAGCACACACAGCTCTCCTCCCGAGATGGTGTGGGTAGCACCTATCACCGCCCTCGGCAGGGGCTGGTCTCAATGACCTCTTGGGCCCAGGAATGAAAGCAAAGTGGCAAAGCAGCAGCTCCTGAGGCCTCTCTGGGGAGAATGGAAGAAGGAAGCAGGGAGTCCGGCTGAGTTATGTAACCAGCTTCCTTGGAGTAGAGGCCCTGGCTTGTCACAGCCCAGCACTGCGGGGAGGGGTGTGGGGAGGCCGAGGCAGCTTTGGTCCCCTCCTTTGCTGCCTCTCCTCCAGACCTCACAGACCTTCAAGGCAGGCACTGCCTTCCAAGTGCCCCGGCTTCAAGCAGGCACCTCCCGCTAGGGGTTGAGAACCAGGAAGGGCTGTTGTCTGAGTGTGTGAAACAGAGGTCTGCTGGCTTCCCTGGCAGAAAATCAGGGCCTTGGCTCTACACTCGGCCCCTAGGGGTGGGGATAAAGGAGAGAAGCCTGGGACCCTCCGTGACACCCTCCCCTGCCCCCAGCTTCCTGACCCCCAAGCTCGCCCCACTTCCCTGTAGAGAACCCACCATAAGTGAGGGGCCAAAAGGGAGGGGGGCCCCGTCTGCCCCAGCACCAACTGCTCCACCCTCCCCTCCCTTGGGCAATCTCACTTCCCTTTCCAGCCATCATCTGACCTTCTCCTCCTGCCCAGCACAGCCCCCCCCCCGCCCCCGCACACCCAGCAGAGCACACAGTCCTGGGCAGGACAGGAAGGGGGAGGGGAGGCAGGAGAGAGGAGGCAGAAAGAAAAGCTCAAGTCCACTGCCAGTGTTAAGAGTCACAGTGACTTTTATCAAATCCCTACCCTCTCCACCCACAGCAACTACTTGCAATAGAGGATATTATTATCTTTATTTCATAAATGAGAAAACTGACACCCAGAGAGTTTAAGACCCTCACCAAAGGTCAAGGAGCAATACTGCTAGGCAACAAAGCCAAGTCTCTGTGATTCTGAGATCCATACTCCAAACCTGTGGCTTTACCTTCAGGGAACCCCATTCCTACACTCGTAGGGTGCTTCTTAGGAAATTTCTAGACTGTTGGAAAGGATACTGCACAACCTTAAATGGTCACTCGCTGAGGACACTAGTTTGGGAGCCACGGGACAGTCGGGAGGACAGAGCAGGGACAAGGGCACGACAGAGGCCGAGGACTTGCCCAGTGCCATCTACTTCCTTCCCTGTGGTTAACCTACAGAGCCTCAGTCTCAGGCTGGGTCAGTCCCAAGCAGCCCCTTTCAGAAGACAGGGCTGCAAGAGGCCAAGCTACTGGGCAGAAACACAGTCTGCGGCTGATCCTCCTCCCCTGCAAGCTGTTGAACCGAATCAAAGGGTTCCAGGGACCTTCCAGGCCAACCCTTTCGCTGCTTGATACACAGAGAAACTGAGGTCCAAAGAGGAAAAGCAGTTCGTCCATGATGTCACAGCAACAGTGACCAAGTGGGATCCCTGCCTCCCAGACCAGATGGCTGCTCTGATTCATCTCATTCGAGGGCAGCCCCCAGATAGCACCTTCTCTCATCTACCTGTCCCTCTCCCTGCCTGCCCCCTACCCTCTCTCCCCATTTCCTGCCTCCTCCCAGCTCAGCTCAGCAGGCCCGGTGTCTGAACTCTCCCTGCGTGCAGCATCCCTCTCCTTCCCACGACTCTTCACCACCCCTCTTTCTCCCGTCTGCTGGACCGGGAAGCAGTGTTCGGGTGGTTTAATTAGCCGATTATGACCGCAGCCTGCTGGATCCGGTGCCCAGAACTCTGTCCTCAGTAATTAGGTGGGTTCTGAGTACTTGCCCAGTGGGAAGCCGTGGGGGAGAACTGTGCTCTGCCAGCAGGCCGAGGGAGGGCTCTCCAGGTGCATAAAGAGCTCCTTGACCACTGCCGGGTCATCAGAAGCATGATCCCCTCCTCATGTCAGGTCAAACCACACTGGACATACTGTAGCCAGAATCACATGTCCATCCTGAAGGGTGATGGACTACCCAGACCCAGGAGAGGGTCCATCAATGTCTGAGGATGGGTGTGGTGAACAGAGCCCACCCTCTCCAACGGGCCAGGAAGTGATGGCTGGGCACGTGTTGAGGAAGTAGAATTTGGACAAGCAGAGAGAAGAAAGGATAACATTCTTGATGGTGGGAGCAGCAGGAACAAAGGCACAGAGGTTGGAATGAGCCACCGACGCCCTCGACAGGTTGCCTGAACACACATTCTCTAGCAAAGGTAAAGCCGTCATCCTGGGCCTTCCGTCCTTTGGATTACAGAGAATAATTGAATGCCTGTGACTCTGGGCCATCGTTAGACATTTCAGAATCAGCAATGGTGTCCTTCTGTCCTCACCCACCACACTGCCCTCCCCAAGTGTATCTTTTCTCGGCGGAACACCTACATTAGCCTCCTTCACTGAACAAATATTTACGGAGCTCCAGGTCTGCACAGGTGCAAAGGGACAATAGACTCGGGCCAAGTGCCCTTGGTCTCACCCAAAGGACATCATGAGTGTGCAAATAACCAGGACCTACAAAGAGACAGAGGCATGAATGCCAAAAGAGAGAGAGAGAGAATGAATACACAGTTAAAAAAAAGGTCACAAGGCACTGGAGATCAGTGAGGGCTTCCTAAAGGAGGAGGCCATGAGCGATCTAGGCTTTGAAGGATAGGAAGGGCACTGTGAGCCAACCTCATGTAACACTGTACTTGTGCCAGGGGCTTATAACTCATTTAATCCTTAAGACAACCTATAAGGCAAACACCATTACTACCCCCATTTTATAAGTGAGGGAGTTTCAGCAGAGAAGGGGTTAAATAGCCACCAGAGGTTGCCAGGCTGGGAAGTGGCAAGCTGGCATTTGAAACCAGGAAATCTGGTTCTTCCTAGAGCCTAACCACTATGCTAATCAGCCTTTAATATATGCTAATCAGATCACAGATGAGGCTGTGGGCACCTGAGGAGGGCATGGCCTGGGCAGAGAAAATGAAATGTCCCAGGACCTGCCTGCCTGCCAGTTCCTGCAGGTGCTTTGAGGGGTGGAAGGCTGCTGAAGCAACGACCTGGTCCCACAGGGAAGAACGCAACCCACAGCCATCTAGGCCCAGCTCCCCAGTGATCTCAGTCTCACTGCTGTGTGGCAGAGGCCTGAACTGCCCACTCCCCCATTTCTGTCCTCCAGAAGGAAGGTCACCCCCAAACCCACAACCAGCACACAGGAAACACTGACTCCAGGAGAAGAGCTTCAACCCTCTGGCTGATCTGACTTCCATAGGGACACAAGTTTCAGAGAGGGTGAATGTTGTGCCCAAGGTCACAAAGCACTGAGAAAGCATTAGAGCGAATCTCTGACCCTCCTGGGATGGCACAGCCTAGCAGTCCTCTCCCCACCCCTTCTGTGGTCCTCTGCCAAAAAGCATCCATGCCCACTGATTGTAATGGCTGGGAGGGAAGAGGGTGAGGCTGCAAAACAATGAGGATGACCAGTTTGGGGCCACAGACTCAGGGCCTGGATGAAGGGAGCAGCTGCCTTGTGTGGGGCCACATTCATTCACCTTCTGGGCCTCTGAGTACACCTGGAGAGAGAGGCTGGAGCCAGCAACACCACCGAACCACTCAGACCTTGAGGAAGGAGTCCTGACTCCAGCTGCCCTGACATGGATCCCAGCACCCCCACCCCTACCCCTGCTCCAGATCCCTCTCCGGTTACAGGAGGATCCCCTGGCTATGGTCTCAGCCAGGCCAGACCCAGCCCCAGGCAGAGGAAAAGTGACTCCAGGGCTGTGGTGAATTCAATCACACAGAACTCCAGGACCTGTCTGGTCTGATCCCTGGGGCCGGGCCTCCCAGGGGCCTCATCTGGCACTGGGTCTCTTGGGAAGGAACAAGCAGTTCCTCTTAAGTGGGACTAAAGACGGGGCCAGGCCCAGGAAGGGGGGGGATGAGTCTCCAGAGAGATGGCCCTGCCAGGGCCCCTTGGGAGGGAGGGGGGAGGGGGCTGGGACAACAGTGTCCTTTGTTCCCCTCTCTAAAGCAGCCGCCCTGTCTTGTCCCACCCCCTCTGTTCTATATCCCCCTACTAGGACTCAAGCGACCCCCAGGGCAGGACCCAGCCTGCACACAGGAGGGAAGGATGATGCTTAGGACCCATAAGGTCCCTGTTCTAATCCCAGCAGGGCTCATCCTGAAGACATGTCCCACCCCCAGAGGTCCCCTGCCTGATGTCAGAGTCAAGGCTCCCACCTGCAGAAGTCTGTCCGATGGGGGAGACCAGGCTTCACTTGCAGGAAGCCCATTCTGATAGGGGTGGTACTCTTCTCCTTCAGGACTTCTCAATCTGATGGAGGCGATCCCCCAGTACCAGGTCTCATTTGGGAAATATGGCTTCCATCCTCAGCATTCCCTAATGGGAAAGACCTAGAGAGCCTCTGGGCTGACAGCAGAGGCAAGAAGGGAGGAAGCAATTCAGTCCAGCCAACACATCCCTGCCAGGTATCTCCTATGAGCCAGATCCAGAGCTGGACAATGGATGAGCCAACAGGAAACAGAAATAATCCCAAATCACCAACTGGGGAACAAAGACACGTGAGGTATGAAAACCTGAGTAGAAAGTGCCTTGAAACCTACCCACTTCAGCACCCAGAGCCCACTAGCCACGGCTGCTGCCTCACTCCTCACCTGCTCGTGGACCTAGGCGCTTCCTTTTGTCCAGAATACCTAAGCCTTCCACATGCCCCAGGACCCAGTTCAGGGGACACCTTCTCCCAGGAAGCCGTTCTCAAGACCCTTTGCCCAATTCAGCACGGCCCCTCTCTCAGGAACCAGCACAGACATTCCCTGCTGTGACCATCTCACACCTCTGCAGTGTCCCTCCCTGTCCTCAGCTGAGCCTCACCCCCCAGGTCCCCACACCCAGAGCCCCCAGTGCCCCTAGCCCAGGGCCTCACACCCTTCTTCCAAGAGGCTCCCTACCAGCTCCAAGCAGAGAAAAACAAGGTCCTTCCCTACTCTCCTCTGCCCATTGTGGTCCAGCTGTGCCCTCATGGCTCCATCAAAACCCCTCTCAACAAGGTACCAGCTGCTGCCTTCTGCCTAAATGCCAGGGGTCTTTCCCAGTTCCACCCTCTGCTGGTCCTTCCCTGCCCTGTGGCTCCCAGGACACAGCCTCCCGTTCTTTTCTTTTCGTTCTCCTCCCTCCACCCTTATGCACATGTGCTCTCCAAAGCCTCAAATGCCTCCAGGCACCCTCTCTTCAAACTCTATATCCTTCTCCCTGTGCCATGTCATCCACATTGCTAAGTCAAATACCATCTCTAAACTGAAAACTCTCATAATGCTTGCCTCCCATGTCCATCCCTACCCTGAAATCTGGACCCATCTATGCAGAAGACCCCCGATATCTTCCTCAACTTCCAGCCTGGCTCCCTGTCAAGCTGCCACCCACTGCAGGTCTCATTAGATGGCCAGCATGATGACTGCGGAGGATGGCCTGGCAGAGGCCAGAGGCCACTCAGGGTGTGCTGACTCCCGGCCTGTTATTCTGCATCCCCAGTGTATGGCACACCCACAACTCAGGACCCCTGAACTCATGCCAACGGGAGGCTTCAACCCTGGGCAAGGAGGCCCAAGCTCAGAAGGAACACAGCTGTGGAGAGGTCTGAAGCCCAGAGGGCAGTCTAGAGCCAGGGATCAGAGACGATGGGTCAGGCTCAAAGCTTCCACTCCCAGCAGTCCCATAAGTGACCCTGGCCAAAGCCACAGGACTTCCCCCATGTTCCAGCCAAGATGGGTCACACAGAGCTTAACCACCGAGACCACAGCCAAGTTTCACAGACAGCTGGTGATTACGTGTCCCCATCACACCCACCCTCCTTCCTTGCCAAAAAAGAAGAGTTCATAAACATCTGTAGAAAAGGAAATGTCACTCCATCCCATTGTCTCTCGGGAAGTCCTTCTTATTATCTAACTTTGATCCTTCACATTGCCAGTTGAGTTGGTAGGAATAGGAAGAAACAGAAGGGATGCTCGACTTGAGAATGGGGCTGCCAGGGAGGTAGGGGAGGTCACCTGTGAGCCAGACAATCCCCTCCTTCTGGGTGAAAGCACAGAGCAGCATGGCAGATAGGCCTGGGCTCAAAAGCTCATTGAATGAACAGCAGTGCACAAACTACTTAATCTCTCCTAGTCTGATTCCTGGTATAGAAAATGTCCTTGCACTAACAGAATCAGAGGGAGGACCATGAGATCATGCATGTAAATCTGGCACACGTCAGGCACCAGACGAGTACGGCTAACGGACTCTATCTCCTTGCTCTCTTTCTCAGCTCCATTCTTGCCACAGCCTTAATTCAAATCTCACTTTCTCCCAGGCTCCTCCTCAGCCTCCCCACTGGGCTCCCAGCATCCAGGCCTGCCCCTCTTCCAGTTCAGTTTAGTCGCTCAGTCGTGTCCGACTCTTTGCGAACTCATGGACTGCAGCACATCAGGCTTCCCTGTCCATCACCAATTCCCCGGGCTTGCTCAAACTCATGTCCATCGAGTCGGTGATGCCATCCAACCATCTCGTCCTCTGTCATCCCCTTCTCCTGCCTTCAATCCTTCCCAGAATCAGGGTCTTTTCCAATAAGTCAGTTCCTCACATCAGGTGGCCAAAGGCACCTTGCCACTGCCAAAGGCATCCCTCTGCAACACAAATCTGCTCCCATCCCTGCCCTCCCCACACTCCTCTCTGAATCACAGGGGACTTCAGGAGAAAACGTCTCCTTAGCTTGACATCCCAGGCTGTTGATAACCAGCCTGCGTTCACTCTCACCCATCACCCCAGCCCAACCCGTAGGCAGCACATGTTGCCTCACGTCTCCAAACCTTGTCACATTCCTCACCCCACATCAGGAATGACGTCCCCAGCCCCACCTTCTTGCTCCAATGCCATCTCCTTCTCAGGAAAGCATTCCTCACCATGCCCCCTGCCAAAATTGTGTTGGGGACTCCTCCTTTGGCCTCCCACAGCACATGTTACCCTGCGAGATAATCACTTGCTCTGCTCTCAGTCTTTTGGAAACCGAGTAGAGCCATTCATCTCTGAACCACCAGCCCCAGCACTCAGTCAATGTTTGCAGAATGGCTGTCTGATCGCTCCGTGAGCGCTTGTTAGTAGGGTCATCACATTACCTGTATCCTATCCTGTCCAGATATTCTCTCCTCCCCTCTTTCCCCGCTGACCCTGGAACTTCCTCAGGCCCAGTGACTGTTTCTGATTCATTCTTGTCGTCACTTTCACGTGGGGGTGGCGAATCTACGTGCAGGATGGATACATGACTCCCGACCCTTTGAGTATAGACATTTGCCATCTCCTCATCTAAGTCTGAGACAAAGTAGAATCCTATGCTTTACAGAAAAAGGCAAGGCACGGCCTATTACTGATTGTGTCTTTGGCTTTCAAATTACTCAGGAAATCTGTCTGGAAGGGCGAGGGAGGCCTCCAGGGACTACAGGGGAGCCCGGGAGAGAGAATGGGGCCACAATCCCATGGACTACAGCCAGGTCTAGGCACCAGGCTTCCAGCAGCACTTCCTCCCCTGCCAGGAGTATTCAGAAAACACAGGGAGGGTCCTGAAAATGTTAGGTATGGATAGCTACGATTTACAGGTGGGAAAGCTAAGGTCCTCAAGCTCCCAGTGACTTAAGAGACACAGCAGGGAAGTCACAGAAAATACCTAGCTCCAGAGATAGGGTCTCCAACAGGTGCCCATCCTGCTGACAACCTATGCCAGCAAGAGAGCAACGACACTTCCCCCCAGTCACAGGGAGGCTCACCAAGGCCCAGGAGGGGCTGAGTCACCCTGATGGCGAAGCAGCACAAGAGGGACGGCGGGGAGGGGGAAGGGCTTCTGGTTCCCTGCAGGGAGAGAAGTTCCACCTCCATGATCAGGAAGATCCTGTCACTGGGGTACCTGGATGTTGTGGAAGAGACTCACACATGCTCCTCTGAGGACAGAGACCTGGGTCCCGGGTCAGCCGACTGCAAGGGGGCTAGCCATCAAGGTGAATGCAGATGCCTCGCCATCTTCTGCAGCCTCCACCACCAGCTGGGCCTCCACCCACAGAGCCAGCCATCCCGGACTTCAAACCAGGGTCCACGAGGGGCTTGACAGTGCCCAACAGTGAGCTCCAGAGAAACGGATCAAGTAGACTCCAGCCTCTGGCCCCTCTTGACCTTAAGCAAGTCATGGTAACCTCTCTAAGCTCTGATTCCTCCTCGGGAAAACAGGAAGAGCAAAGTTAACCTCCTCGCAGAGCCGGCAGGAGGCAGTTTTTAAACCTTCAGAGCACAAGTTATCTCTGAGCCTTGGTTTCTTTTCTGGAAAATGGAGCTAATCTCTGCACGATTTTTCTCAGGTTGTTGAGAGCGAGTGTCAGACAGCAGTGAGTGTTACACTGCTTTATCAGTGGTCCCGAAATATGATGGCCACGGGGGCTCTTTATGAGCTCTGTGGGGAAGGAATGGGTCTTGCACACCTTTGTACCCCACATTATGCCTCATACACGCCAGGTGCTCTGTAAATAGTTATTGGAAGTAAGGAGAGAGTAAGGCAGGGCATAGACAAAGAACAGACTGGGGAGAAGTGGGGTACAAAACAGAGGAGGGTAAAGGAAGAAAAGAATGAATAAGAGGGTTCATGTTGAAGGGGTAAGAGGAGATAAGGGAGAAACGTCTATCTGAACTGAAGGGAGCTGGTGGAGCGAAAGGGCGGATCTAGGGTGACAAAGATGCCTGCCTGACAGGGGCTTGTCCTGGGCCCCAGCGCCCCTCCCTTGTCTGTCCCAGTTTCCCATTTCAGAGGCACACCTCTCCCTTTCTGCGTCAGGGCAGGCTCCTAGGGAGACCCGAGCCCCCTCTCCCCACCCCCCTGCTGGAGGAGATCTGCAGCCCTTGGGGGGGTCACAGGGAAAGGAAGCCCTGGAAGAGAAGCATTTTTCCCAGGCTCCAGGGGGCCTCCCACCCGGTGTGGTGTGTGCATTTCCACTTCTCCACTTGTGGGGACTGGAGTGAGTGTGTCAGAGGCCCAATGGGCTGTTGGCATGCGATCCGGGGTGTCTGTCTGGGCATCAGTCTGATGTGTGTCTATGGGGGTCAGCACTAGTGTGGTCTTTTGAACACTTTGTTGGTGACAGACATGCCAACCTAAGTGTTCCTGTTGGTAAGGGAGACAGCATGGGTGTCTCAGGGAGAGTGTTGTTACCATTTGTGTAAGTGTACGTATCAGGGTAGGTCAACATGTGTACACGAGCATGAAGGTGTGTTAGCACTGGTATGTGTTGGAGTGTGACCTGTGTGTGCCCCCACACGCAAGAACGTGTCAGCAAGAGCGTATTGATGGTGTGTACCAGTGAGTGTGTGGATGTGCTGACATGTGGCAGTGAATGTCAGTGTGTGCCAAGACAGAGCGCCCACGGATGAGCGTGCCTGTGTGTCCACGAGCCTGTGCCATTGTGTGTCAGCCTGCCCCCTGCGTCCCTGAGCCGGGTAGCCAGTGCTGGGTGGCAGCGAATGAGTGCGTGCGCGTGTGTCTCCGCGGCCAGGTCCCCGCGCCCCCAGCCCTGCCGGCGACCACACGGGAGACCTCGGGTGGAGCAGAGCGGAGAGCCGCGGAGCCAGAGGCGGCGAGGTGGCTGCGCACGCACAGCCGGGACACAGACTAGGACCCCCGCCCGCGCCCTCGCCCGGCTCGCCCCAAGGCGCGCCGGACCGGCCGCCGCCCGCACTCACCGCGTCCCTTTGTCGCCCATGGTCCGAGGCGGCCGCGGGGAGGTCCGCGGCGTCAGCGCCCAGGCTGGAAAATCCCCGGCCGACAGGAGGAGCGCGGGCCAGCCGGTTCCCGGCTCCTGCTCCGCCTCCTCCGCGCTCCGGGCCGCCGCCCCCGCCCGGTCCCGCCGCGCCGCACAGCGCCCGCCGCGGCCGGGGCGGGGACCCGCGGAGCCGGGGAGCCCAGCACCCGAGCGGGGAGGGCCCGCGGGGCCGGTGTGCGCGTGTGTGCGCGCCGCCCAGCCAGCCGCTGGGCAGGGCTCAGGCGCGTCAGGGCCCGGAGGTCGGCGTTCAAGGTCCACACGGGTGCTGCCCCGCGTGTGTGTGTGTACGTGAGGGCGCACGCTGGATGGGTATACGTGCGCGTGTGTGAACGCGAAGGTGCGGGTGCGTGTGCACCGCTGTGTGCGCTGCCGAATGGGGTGCGTTCGCCTGGCTGGAGTGGGGTGCTCGTCTTTGTGCAGCGTGCGTGTGTGCAGGCGCGCTCCCCTGCGCACGCCGCAGGGCGCCTAGGCGGCTGCCTTTGCATGTGCGGGGGCGTGGACGCCGAAGGTGCGCCTGCAACCCCAGGGCGGAGCTCCAGGCGGCTCCCCGGG
>SJXQ01003891.1:380295-440148 GCA_006408695.1 Aepyceros melampus | reverse complement strand
CGAGAACACCCTACCACACCACAGGGACAGGAAGAAGGGGCTCAGGGGGCTGGCGCAGGCAGTGTCAGCGGCGGGGAACTGATGAGGGTGGGAGGGGACCTGAGGCGAGCCGGGGTAGCTGTGGTGACGGCCCGGAAGAGGAAGCATGGTGAAAAGAGGAGATAAGGAAGGTGGCCTAGTGCTGGCTGGCCGTGGCCTGGGAGTCTAACCTGGCTGAGTTATATAAGGCAAGAGTCCCTACCTAGCTTCATGGCCTGTTGTGGGTGACCCTGGACCTCAGCCCTCTCAGAGCCAGTCTACAAACATGTGAAGTGAGATATTGACACCAGCTTGTGGAATCGTCCCTAGATGTTCGCTGGCCTACCCTGAGTGCCTGACGCACAGTAGGTATCCAGTGAATGTAAGCATGTCCTTTTGCAGGCTTCTCTGGTGTTCTGCAAAATCCTGCCTGGGACCCTGCTTTGTCTGAGATCCATTCCCCCTTTGCAGGTGGTGGGAGCGTGTGAGGTCCTTTCCACCCCCTCACTGCTGGTATTTGGCTAATTGACCTTGTTAGAGCCCTGATATTGGTATATTAATGGGAGGAAAGGAAGCTATCATTTACTCTGATGTGATTGTGGGTCTGTAAACATCTCCTGTAATTATGCTCAGAAGCAGTTTACCTATGCTGTTTATACATAATTGGGAAAGGATATCCCAGTACAATCACTATAATTGTGTTCAGATGGGCAGATGGTTGAGGAGGGCCCTGTTGATGGGCAGACAGCATGGTCCAGGGTCTGGGCAATGTTAGGAATTGGGAGAGTTGAATTAAGGCCCAGAACCTCCCTCCTGGCCTTGGCCTCTGGGCTTCGCCCTCACTCCCACAGAGGAAGGAGAGGAAGCCACCTGCTGTTTCTGCTGAGGTTGGGGACTTGAGAGAAGCATGCCAGAGTCCAGCATGATGACAAGAGGCTTATGAAGTGAGCCAGAGAGGACTTCAACCACTTTGGAGGGGCCAGATCCGCCCGTTCTCTGCATCCATTTCCCCACCTAGAAAACATCGGTTCATCACTACCAAATGATTTCCAGGGCCTCTCCTCATGATGATGCCTAAGGCACCTGGATTTTAAAATTCAGCCAAATTCTGCATTTGACTCAATAAGTCTTTGTGTTTAGTTAACTGTAAAACATACTGTTATATGGGGCTTCTCTGGTGGTCCAGTGTTTAAGAATCCACCTTGCAATGCAGGGGACACTGATATGATGCCCAGTCTGGGATGATCCCACTTGCCACAGGGTAACTAAGCCCTTGCCCCACAACTACTGAAGCCTGTGCACCTAGAGCCCACGCTCCGCAACAAGAGAACCCATTGCAATGGGAGGCCAGTGCACCACAACTAGAGAGCAGCCCCTACTCTCTGCAGCTAGAGAAAGCCCATGCCCAGCAATAAAGACTAAGCACAGCCAAAAGTAAATACATATATATATATACATTTAAAAAGATAATGTTCTAAATTACTTCCAAGTAAAATAGTCCAGAAAGGTGTATCAGATGGTTTCAGGTATCTCCTGCTCCCACATAGCTCTTCAGAGCTCAGTATAGAAAACGTGGCTCTAACGTTCTAGGGACACTGAATGTTACAGGGTTTCAAGTACGTCCTCCTCCCCACTAACCTATAAACATCATGAGGAGGGTGTATGGGTACCTGGGACTACTTGATGCTCACAATTCTATGAGATCGACATTCTTTTCCTTTTTTTAAAAAAAATGATACGAGCAAACTGTACTTGGAAAAACTAAGTATTTTCCCCAAATCCATTGCCTCCTCTGAACCTTGGCCTCTGATTCCTCCTCCCCACTGTGTGAGTGCATCTTCAGTCGTGTCCGCCTCTTTGCGACCCTGTGGACTGTAGCCACCAGGCTCCTCTGTCCATGGGATTCTCCAGCTAGAATACTGGAGCAGGCTACTGTGGCCTGCTCCAGGGGATCTTCCCAAACCAGGGGTTGAACCTGCGTCTCCTGCATTGGCAGGTGAGTTCTTTACCACTAGCACTACCTGGGAAGCCCTCTGCTCCTAGCCCTCCCTAAAGTGAA
Source organism: Aepyceros melampus (assembly GCA_006408695.1). Taxonomy (NCBI): domain Eukaryota; kingdom Metazoa; phylum Chordata; class Mammalia; order Artiodactyla; family Bovidae; genus Aepyceros; species Aepyceros melampus. The sequence goes on along the minus strand of SJXQ01003891.1, from coordinate 438,071 downwards.
ACTAATATTGGTAGAGTCAGAATCTGGCCCTTGATTCACTCTTGATTCAGTAACTGTTTATTGAATGTGCCATGCGTGGTTCTAGGAATCTACAAATCATGGTCAGTAAGACAAATGAAACTGTCATTTCAGTGAGGGTTCCTACTGAGAGAAGAGTTTACTTGTCAGGACCTTTGGATAATATAGTTATTCCTAGTAGAATTAAAATTAATAAAAACGTAGAAGTAGTGATGTGGAGGAGATCTCTATAAATATAAAAAGTCTAATTTCAGGCAGTGATAGGTGTTATAAAGGCAATAAAAGTGATAAAAGAGTGATGAAGGCAACTGTCCTAAGAAAAAGGTTCTTCAGGGAGAGGACCTCTGGAAGGAGATCTGTAGATGAGGACTCAGCGATGTGTATCGTTTGGGGAGAGGAAGGAGAAGAGCCACCCAGGCAGAGGGAGCAAGTACAGAAGCTGGGCTTTCCTGAAGCACAGGAGCAAGGACAGGGTACCTGGATTTCTGTGAACAGGGAAGAGTGGTGGGGATTGTGCAGGGCTTGTCACTGAGGCTGAGGAGTCTGCAGAGCCAGTGGAGGACTTAGGAGATGAATAACTGTGCCTGATTTAACATTCTTAAAGGTCACTGGCTGTTGGATGGAGATGTTTTGGAGCAAGACAGGAACAGAGACGGGGCATCCCATTATTGGAGCAGGTCAGAGAGAACTGCTGTTGGCCTAAGGTGACGCAGCAGAAATGAAGAGAAGTAAAGGGGTTCATCTATGTTTGGAGGTAGAGTCAGCAGCTCCTGCTGAGGGATGGACTGTGGACAGTGGACGGTCCAGGAATGCGCTGAGATTTGAGGCGGGTCTGCTTGTTCCACCCTCCATGCAGCCCACCTCCCCACACATTTCTCCAAGGGTACTGATGCTTGAGAGGACTGGAGGCCCCCTTCCTTCCTCTTTCAGTTTATTTGTAATATATCCTCTGCTTGAAAACCAGAGTGAGTTTTCTAAACAGTAGATAGATTCTGTAACTGAGGTGGTCATCTCCAGGTATGTCCCAACTTGGGCCAGTCACATCTCTGAAATTTATTACTCACAATGATTTTTATTTATCAAGGAGAGAGGGAAGGAGAGATGGAAGGAGGGAGAGAAGGGAAGGGACGAGAAGAGAGAAAAGAACTATTCTTGGTTTATAGATGAGAAAACAAATGCTCTGGGAGGAAAAGTGTCTAAGCCAAGGACATAACAAATAAAAGAGCTGCAGCTCACATCTAAAACCTCTGCTTAGCTGGTCAGGTAGCTGAAGGTCAGACTGAAGTGTGAGTGGGTCGGTGGGTGGATGAGTTTTCAGCTCCCTCCTCAACAAAGGATATGAGGCTGACTGGTACACACCTTTGAGGTCTTAAAGGCGAATAAACTTTTCACCTAAGGAGCTTCCCTACCTCTGCCCCGAACAGAAATCTGCATGTCATCTTTGACACCTCTATTTCCCCCACTCAATCCATGTCAAGCTAGTCCTCTACTTCTACCTCCTAAGTGTCTCCCAGTAAGCCTAAGATGTAGGCAGGAGCAAGACCATGCTGATCCTGGAGGGCTGTGTTAAGGAATTTGGTCTTTATCCAAAGATCAATAAAGAAGCTTTGAAAGATTTTAAACAGAGCAGTGACATGCTCTCACATGTATTTTGAGGAGATGGCTCTGGGTGCTGTATGAAATGTGGATTGGACATGGGCCAGAGGGATGTGGAGGGGAGATCAATTAGGAGGCAGTGTCGGCCATTTAGGGAGGAATGATAACTGCATTCCAGGGAGAGGACACTCAACAGCTGCAAAGCCAGGAGGGAGGAAGAAAAGGGCATGACATTGGAAGGATTCAGATGGATCTCTGGCCAAAACACAGAGAAGGGAGAGGAGGAACTGCAAAGGAGGATGGGGGCCATATCCTGACGAAGCAGGCTTACAGATGGGTCAGCTCCCCAGTAAAACAGCAGGGGCTGTTACATTTGTCTAACAAGATCTGCAGATTGTCCAACAAGATTGCTTTGTGGTGAGATTTCGATGGAGGACAAGTCAAAGTTCCTTTTTTTTAAATTTAAAAATATTTTATTTTTGGCTGCTCTGGGTCTTCATTGCTGTGCACGGGCTTTCTCTAGTTGCAGCAGTGGGGGCTGCTCTCTAGTTGTGGTGCTCAGCTTCCGTACAGTGGCTCCTCTTGTTTCAGAGCACGGGCTGTAGGGCGCTGGCTCAGTAGCTGTGGTACATGAGCATAGTTGCCCTCTTGGCATGTGGAGTCTTCCTGGAACGGAGATAGGCCCTGTGTCTCCTTCACTGGCAGGCAGATTTTCAACCACTGGACCACCATGGAAGTCCTCAAGGTTCTTACTTACGATCATAGAAACCAATTCTGATTGACTTACTTATACAATGAGCTTATTGGCAAGACAGTCATGTAGCTGCTGCTACTGCTGAATGATGGATTCCACAACTTATATCCCCACTATTGCCAGAACCAAATCTAGCCCTCTTGCTGCCTTAGAAACAAAATATGGCTACTGCCACCTCTGTCACTAGAATGGATTCTTAGCTGGCTCTGCTTCTTTGAGTCAAAGCCCCCCATGCATCTGATTTGCTGAGCCTAGTCATGTGCCCTTGCCCTAAGTCATGTGATCCTACCCTTGCTATAAGGACACTGAGAAACTGTGCAGTTGGCATTTGTGATTCCATACTGCAAGGCAGGATTTCACTTACTCCCGTACCCAAAAAGGGGAGGATCCCCAAACAAGAGCAAGGAGTTTCAAAGCTGAGTAGCAAAAAAAAAAAAAAAAAAAACACATATCTGCTTTACTGTGAAATACAGTAGAAGGAACTTCCTCAACTTAATAAAGAAAAACTTTGAACAGCTTACAATTAACATGACACTGAAGTTGAAATACTTACTAAATGCTTCCCTGTAAGATCAGGAATAAGACAAGGCTTTCAGTCCTCACTTCTATTAAATTCGATACAAGAGATCCTATCTATCACAATAAGAATAAAAAGAAATAAAAGGCACAAAGATTGGAAAGAAATAAGTGGAGCTGTCTATATTTGCAGATGATATGGTTGTTAGCATAAAAATACTAAGGAATGTAAAACAACTACTGGAATTAATAAATGAAGTCAATATATAAAAATCAGTTGTGTTTCCATATACCAGCCAGAAAGAACTGGAAATGAAATTAAGAATTCTGTTTACAAGAGTATCAAAAAAACATAAAATCCTTATGCATAAATTTAACAAAAGACATTATAGATCTTTACCTTTCACTGAACAGCATAAAACATTGTCTAGAGAAATTAAAAGAGATCTAAATAATCAGGGGTGGTGGCCAAGACAAGCTACCACATGCCCGAATGTCCAAGAAGCGATGGCTGCACAGGTGCAGGAGGGCCTAGAAGAACCATCCCACGTTGAAGGTCAGGAAGGGTGGCAGTGAGGAGATACCCCTTGTCCAAGGTAAGGAGCAGTGGCTGCGCTTTGCTGGAGCAGCCGTGAAGAGATACCCCACGACCAAGGTAAGAGAAACCCAAGTAAGATGGTAGGTGTTGTGAGAGGGCATCAGAGGGTAGACACACTGAAACCATAATCACAGAAAACTAGCCAATCTGATCACATGGACCACAGCCTTGGCTAACTCAGTGAAACTAAGCCATGCCATGTGGGGCCACCCAAGACGGACAGGTCATGGTGGAGAGTTCTGACAGAATGTGGTCCACTGGAGAAGGGAATGGCAAACCACTTCAGTATTCTTGCCTTGAGAACCCCATGAACAGTATGAAAAGGCAAAATGATAGGATACTGAAAGAGGAACTCCCCAGGTTGGTAGGTGCCCAATATGCTACTGGAGATCAGTGGAGAAATAACTCCAGAAAGAATGAAGGGATGAGGCCAAGGCAAAAACAATACCCAGTTGTGGATGTGACTGGTGATAGAAGCAAGGTCCGATGCTGTAAAGAACAATATTGCATAGGAACCTGGAATATCAGGTCCATGAATCAAGGCAAATTGGAAGTGGTCAAACAGGAGATGGCAAGAGTGAACATCGACATTCTAGGAATCAGCGAACTAAAATGGACTGGAATGGGTGAATTTAACTCAGATGACCATTATATCTACTACTGTGGGCAGGAATCCCTCAGAAGAAATGGAGTAGCCATCATGGTCAACAAAAGAGTCCGAAATGCAGTACTTGGATGCAATCTCAAAAATGACAGAATGATCTCTGTTCGTCTCCAAGGCAAACCATTCAATATCACAATTATCCAAATCTATGCCCCAACCAGTAATGCTGAAGAAGCTGAAGTTGAACGGTTTTATGAAGACCTACAAGATCTTTTAGAACTAATACCCAAAAAAGATGTCCTTTTCATTATAGGGGACTGGAATGCAAAAGTAGGAAGTCAGGAAACACCTGGAGTAACAGGCAAATTTGGTCTTGGAGTACAGAATGAAGCAGGGCAAAGGCTAATGGAGTTTTGCAAAGAGAACGCACTGGTCATAGCAAATACCCTCTTCCAACAACACGAGAGAAGACTCTACACATGGATATCACCAGATGGTCAACACCGATTATATTCTTTGCAGCCAAAGATGGAGTCGCTCTATACAGTCAGCAAAAACAAGACCGGGAAATGACTGTGGCTCAGATCATGAGCTCCTTATTGCCAAATTCAGACTTAAATTGAAGGTAGGGAAAACCTCTAGACCATTCAGGTATGACCTAAATCAAATCCCTTATACAGTGGAAGTGAGAAATAGATTTAAAGGACTAGATCTGATAGACAGAGTGCCTATATGAACTATGGGTGGAAGTTCGTGACATTGTACAGGAGACAGGGATGAAGACCATCCCCAAGAAAAAGAAATGCAAAAAAGCAAAATGGCTGTCTGCAGAGGCCTTACAAATAGCTGTGAAAAGAAGAAATGTGAAAAGCAAAGGAGAAAAGGAATGATATAAGCATCTGAATGCAGAGTTCCAAAGAATAGCAAGAAGAGATAAGAAAGCCTTCCTCAGCGATCAATACAAAGCAATAGAGGAAAAGAACAGAATGGGAAAGACTAGAGATCTCTTCAAGAAAATTAGAGATACCAAAGGAACATTTCATGAAAAGATGGGCTCGATAAAGGACAGAAATGGTATAGATCTAACAGAAGCAGAAGATATTAAGAAGAGGTGGCAAGAATACACAGAAGAACTGTACAAAAAAGATCTTCATGACCCGGATAATCATGATGGTGTGATCACTCACCTAGAGCCAGACATCCTGGAATGTGAAGTCAAGTGGGCCTTAGAAAGCATCACTATGAACTAAGCTAGTGGAGGTGATGGAATTCCAGTTCAGCTATTTCAAATCCTGAAAGATGATACTGTGAAAATGCTGCATCAATATGTCAGCAAATTTGGAAAACTCAGCAGTGGCCACAGGTCACTTCTGATATAAAAAGGTCAGTTTTCATCCCAATCCCAAAGAAAGGTAATGCCAAAGAATGCTCAAACTACCTCACAATTGCACTCATCTCACATGCTAGTAAAGTAATGCTCAAAATTCTCCAAGCCAGACTTCAGCAATGCGTGAACTGTGAACTTCCTGATGTTCAAGCTGGTTATAGAAAAGGCAGAGGAACCAGAAATCAAATTGCCAACATCCGCTGGATCATAGAAAAAGCAAGAGAGTTCCAGAAAAACACCTATTTCTGCTTTATTGATTATGCCAAAACCTTTGACTGTGTGGATCACAATAAAATGTGGAAAATTCTGAAAGAGATGGGAATACCAGACCACCTGACCTGCCTCTTGAGAAATCTGTATGCAGGTCAGGAAGCAACAGTTAGAACTGGACATGGAACAACAGACTGGTTCCGAATAGGAAAAGGAGTATGTCAAGGCTGTATATTGTCACCCTGCTTATTTAACTTATATGCAGAGTACATCATGAGAAATGCTGGGGTGGAAGAAGCACAAGCTGGAATCAAGATTGCCAGGAGAAATATCAATAACCTCAGATATGCAGATGACACCACCCTTATGGCAGAAAGTAAAGAGGAACTAAAGAGCCTCTTGATGAAAATGAAAGAGGAAAGTGAAAAAGTTGGCTTAAAGCTCAACATTCAGAAAATGAAGATCATGACATCTGGTCCCATCACTTCATGGCAAATAGATGGAGAAACAGTAGAAACAGTGTCAGACTTTATTTTTGGGGGCTCCAAAATCACTGCAGATGGTGACTGCAGCCATGAAATTAAAAGACGCTTACTCCTTAGAAGAAAACTTATGACCAACCTAGATTGCATATTCAAAAGCTGAGACATTACTTTGCCGACTAAGGTCCATCTAGTCAAGGCTATGGTTTTTCCAATGGTCATGTATGGATGTGAGAGCTGGATTGTGAAGAAGAAAGCTGAGAGCCAAAGAATTGATGCTTTTGAACTGTGGTGTTGGAGAAGACTCTTGAGAGTCCCTTGGACTGCAAGGAGATCCAACCAGTCCATTCTAAAGGAGATCTGTCCTGGGTGTTCATTGGAAGGACTGATGCTGAAGCTGAAACTCCAGTACTTCGGCCACCTCATGCGAAGGGTTGAGTCATTGGAAAAGACCCTGATGCTGGGAGGGATTGGGGGCAGGAGGAGAAGGGGACAACAGAGGATGAGATGGCTGGATGACATCACTGACTCAATGGACATGAGTTTGGGTCAACTCCAGGAATTGGTGATGGAGAGGGAGGCCTGGCGTGCTGTGATTCATGGGGTCGCAAAGAGTCAGACACGACTGAGCGACTGAACTGAACTGAAGATGGGTGAAAAGTATCATTGCCTTGTTTTAAGTTGCATTTCCCTTTTTTAAAGTTTTTTTCCAGTTATACTGAGATGCAGCTGAAATATGACACTGTGTAAGGAAGGTGATGATATGGCAACTGTATATATTGCAAAATGATTACCATAGTAAGATCAGTCACATAGTTACCTTGTGTGTGTGAATGAACTTCTAGGACTTACTCTCAGTCGAACACGACTGAGTGACTGAACTGAACTGAACTGAAATAAAGGAAGAAACATACCAAATTGATGGCTTAGAAGACATTCAGTTCAGTTTAGTCACTCAGTTGTGTTCAACTCTACTAGGCTGTTATTGTCCCCACAAAAATCAATCTATAATTCCATATAATCCAAATCAAAATCCGATAAGCTTTTCTTTTTTTATAGGCCTTTATGTGAGAAATTTGTATGGAAAAAAACTAAATCCATCATGGGGGAAAAAAGAGACAAAGTTGGAGACGCACACCCATGACTTCAAAACCCAATATTAAGCTTTAATCACGAAGATGTAACAGTCCTGATATAAGGACAGACAAATAAACTAAGGGAAGGGAAATAAGGCCACAAATCAATCTTCGACATCCCCTTATGGATTGTAAACTTCATATTTGTATCTGAATTTGTTTGGTCCCTTGATTTGTCTTCAGAGTCTAAATAGGGCAGAGTTAATGAGTGTAATTAACAACAGTCAGAATGTAGTACATAGTAGATGCCCAATAAATAATTATTAAAAAGTGCATTTTAGGGAATGAAGTGGGAGAAACAATCTGGTCTCCTACCAAGGTCAAACTATTCTGTCAGACATGCAGTTTTGGAGGCAAGGAAACTGCTGTACCTTAATCTACCCGACACCACCTCTCCTAGCTCCATTCCTTGGAGAATGGAATTGTCTTTCTTCGCCTTAGCCGTCCAGAAATCAGAATCACCAGTTCCTGGAGCTCCACCCTGCCTACCTTACTACTGCAGACCCTCCAAAGTTCAGGAAGCAGATCATGTTGTCAGCTCTAGAGGTGACACCCACAAGTCCTGGACTCCTTGGTCTCCTCCAGTAGAACAGATTCAGAAGAAGTGACAGGTGGAGCTAGAAATCACCCCCTTAGAAAGGGTGACCAAATGCCTAGGTTTGCCCAGGACAGAGAATTTTCCTGAGACAACGGACTTTCCATTTTAAAACCAGGATGTGCCTGCGTGTATGCTAAGTTGCTTCAGTCGTGTGTGATTCTTTGTGACCCCATGGACTGTTGCCTGCCAGGCTCCTCTGTCCGTGGGATTCTCCAGGCAAGAACCCTGGAATGGGTTGCCATGCCCTCCTTCAGGGGTTCTTTCTGACCCAGGGATTGAACCCACATCTCTTATGTTTCCTGCATTGGCAGGTGGGTTCTTTACACTATTAAAACCAGGATGTGTTGTTGTTCAGTCGCCAAGCAATGTCCAACTTGTGCGACCCCATTGACTGCAACACACCAGGCTTCTGTGTCCTTCACCATCTACCAGAGTTTGCCCTAGTTCATCACCAATGAATCAGTGATACCATCCAACCATCTCATCCTCTGTTGCCCTCTTCTCCTTCTGCCTTCAATCTTTCCCAGAACTGGAGTCTTTTCCAATGAGTCAACTGTTCACATTAGATGGCCAAAGTATTGGAGCTTCAGCTTCAGCATCAGTCCTTTCAAAGAGTATTCAGTGTTGGATTTCCTTCAAGATTGACTGATTTGATCTCTTTGCTTTCCAAGGGACTCTCAAGAGTCTTCTCCAGCACCACAGTTTAAAAGCATCACTTCTTTGGCACGCTGCCTTGTTTGTAGTCCAAGATTTTGTTGTTGTTCAATCACTCAGTGGTGTCCAACTCTTTATGATCCCATGGACAGCAGCACACCAGGCTTCCCTGTCCTTCACCATCTCCTGGAGCTTGCTCAAACTCATGTCCGTTCAGTCAGTGATGCCATACAACCATCTCATTTTCTGTCATCCCTTTCTCCTCCTGCCTTCAATCTCTCCCAGCATCAGGGTCTTTTCTAATGACTGAGGTCTTCGTAGTCCAGGATACTGGTGGACAAGAAGAGTTGGTCATCATACCTCCCAGGATTCCTGCCTCAACTTTCCTCATCCTGAAAAGGGAAGTCAAATGGACTATATCCTTTCCATGGTGGGGAGTACCCCTCTAGGGTCAGCAGTCGACTGTAAGGATCGATTTACATTTCAAGAACAAATATGACTTCATGTCCCCAGCTCCAAAGCAGAGCGTGAAGCTCAGCAAGTGCTAGGTAAGCTGTTGGATGGACGAACATGCTAGAGGACCAGAGGAAAGGGACTCTGCCTCTGGGAACATGTCTACCCAAGCGGGGCTGTGTTCTGCAGCCATAGTTTGCACAGGACCAGCCTCATCCAGACCTATCATTTCCCTTCCACCCTGCACATTCCATCAGAGACCCAGCTTTTGAACCAGTGTTCAACATTTATATACATTTAAATTATGTTTATGAAGCATTGTTTTATAAAAGCAACATATATTTTTAATACTTTAATACAGAATGTTACTAAGGAAAAGTTCAGTCTTACTCCACCCCATCCCACCCAGCTGTAGGCCCCCTCTTTAAAGGAAACCAGTGGGAATTCCCTGGCAGGTCCAGTGGTTAGGACTTTGCTTTCATTGCCATGGTCATGTGGCCAAAAAATGAAACTAAAAAAATAAAAATGAAACCAGCGAGCTTTTTTTTATTTGAGATGTGATGGCTTTACCATCGATTTCATCAAATCTAATTAATGTGCATATGCTTCTATTTCTTGATTTATCAACTAGATTAATATTCATTGACCCCCTCATGAAAAAAAAAATGAAGACATTTGCTCACTTACACTACTGCTCATCTTCCAATTTTTTCCATGTTGTCTTAGTTATAGTGCTGGTTTATTCTGTTCATTACTGCTTTAAGCTCAATGAATCTTTATTTCCACTTTCATCTACTTTGGCTATATCCTATGATTTCTACTATATAAATGAAGAAATTAGCCCCTGTACTCTGCTCCACCTCTCCTCAACCCCCAGCTTCTGATTCTGACTATAGCTATTACTTTGACATTCCCAAGAGTTAAAACTACCATAATTAATCATAATTAACTCTTTTGTGCTTTACCTAGAGAGTAATTCTGATCAATTAAATCCAATAAATAGCATTTACAACATTATGATTAGAAATAAATTCTAGGGAATTCTCTGACAGTCCGGTGGTTAAGATTCAGCACTTTCACTGCCAAGGGCCTGGGTTCAGTCTGGTCAGGGAAACTAAGATCCCACAAGCTCTATGTCATGGCCAAAAGAAAAAAAGAAGGAAACTCTAATTTGACATTATATTGGATCTATTAAACAAGAAAAGGCTGTCAGTAAAAAGAATCAGAAAACAAGAAAGAGTTCTGGGAAATGAAATATATATTGCCAAGATAAAAAAATATGATTTAGAAATCTAGAAAGTAGTGCCGGAAAGTAAGGAAGTGCTTAAATAAATAGGATGGGGTGTGTCAAAGGGACATAGGAACCAGCCTGAAAGAGCTCTCAATAGCCCGAGCCGGGATAATTGGAGCAACAAAATAGTGGAGTACTAGAGTGTAATCCAGAGTATAACATATATACACAAAGCCCATGCTGATCTAAATAAGTGATTGAATAAATAAATACGTGGAGAGAAGGGACAAATCTTCCTTACGGAAAAATTCCAAATAATGTATGTGGACCCTCCCCTCCAGACAGAGCTTAATTGGCTCTCTGCCTCTGGACTTAGTGACTCACTGCCAAAGAAGAAATCGTGGAAAAGGAAAAAATAGTAAGTTCACACTGGACAAATCTGACAAACTAATCAAATGTTCAAGGGTACCATCACCAGCTGATTGCATGTGGTGAGAGGGGCAACTCATCCCAGTCATTATGAGAAAAAAATCCAAATTGAGGGACATTCTACAAAATATCTGACAAATACTCTTTAATACTTTCAAAGTAACACAACAACAAAACAAAGTAACAGAGACAAAAAGCAAGGAAAGACAGAAAGTATCCCAGAGGAGACTCAGGAGACAGGATAACTAAGTACAGTGGTATGCTGGATTGAGTCCTAGAACAGAAAAAGGATAGTGGAAAAGCTGTTGAAATTCTAATAAGATCTAACAAAGATTTGGAGAAACAAGAACAAAAATAAATAAATGAAACTACATGAACTAAAATGCTTTTGCACAGCAAAAGTAACTATCAAAACAAAACAAAAGAACAGACTGCCAGATGGGAGAATACATTTGCAAATGGTATATTCGATAAGGTGTTAATATCCAAAATACACAAACACCTAGAACTCAACATCAAAAAAACAAGCAACCCAATTGAAAATGAGCAGAGGATCTGAACAGATGTTTTTCCAAAGAAGACATACAGACGGCCAACAAATACAGGAAAAGATGATTGTCACAATCATGGAAATGTAAATCAAAACCACAATGAAATATCATCTCACACCTATCAGAATGGCAGTTATCAAAAAGACAACAAATAACAAATTTTTCGAGGATGTGGAGAAAAAAGACTCCTCTGTGCACTGTTGGTGGGAATGTAAATTGTTGCAGCCACTATGCAAAACAGTATGGCAATTCCCCCTCAAATTAAAAATAGAATTACCATTTGATCCAGCAATTCCACTCCTGGGTGTTTATCCAAATAAAATGGAAATACTAATTTGAAAAAATATACACACCCTTGTGTTCAATGCCTCTTTATTTATAATAACCAAGATATGGATGCAATCCAAGTGTCCATCAATAGATGAATGGATAAAAAAGATGTCACACACATAGAATGGAAACTCAGCCATAAAAATGAATGAAATCTTGCCATCGAGGATGACATGAATGGACTTGGAGGGTATTGTGCTAAGTGAAATAAGTCAGACAGACAAAGGCAAATACTGTATGATTTCACGTATATGTGGAATCTAAAAAGCAAAGCAAATGAGCAAACATAACTAAACAGAAACAGAGTTGTAGATACAGAGAACACATGGATTGTTTCCAGAAGGGAGGGGAGTGGTAGAAGAACAGAAACGGGTGAAGGAGATTAAGGGCCACAAACTTCTATTTGCAAAATAAATTAGTCAAGAATTATGTAATATCTTTGTATGACGACAGACAGTAGCTAGACTAATTATGTTGAACATTTCAAAACGTATAGAAATACTGAATCACTATGTTGCATAACAAGAACTAACATAGTGTTATAGGTCAGTTATACTTCAAAAAGAGACCAAGACTTCCCTCGTGGTACAGTGGTTAAGAATCCACCTGCCAATTCGAGGAACACAGGTGTGATCCCTGGTCTGGTCTGGGCAATTAAGCCAGTGCATCACAACTATTGAGCCCACACGCAGCAACTACTGAAGCCTGTGCGCCCTAGAGCCTGTGCTCTACAACAAGTGAAGCCGCAAGATTGTCTGTGTACGCAACTGGAGAGTAGCCCCTGCTCTCCGCAACTAGAGAAAGCCCACATATAGCAAAGAAGACACAGCACAGCCATAAACAGATTATTAAATAAATAAAAGAGATCAGGTTTGTGGTTACCAGAGGTGGAGGGTTAGAGGAGGGAGAATTAGATGAAGGTAATCAAAAGGTACAAACTTCCAGTTATAGATAATTACTAGGGATATAATGTAAAACATAATATATATAGTTAACACTGCTGTATGTTTCCAGAGAAGGCAATGGCAACCCACTCCAGTACTCTTGCCTGGAGAATCCCATGGATGGAGGAGCCTGGTAGGCTGCAGTCCATGGGGTCGCAAAGAGACTGACTCGACTGAGCGACTTCACTTTTACTTTTCACATTCATGCATTGGAGAAGGAAATGGCAACCCACTCCAGTATTCTTGCCTGGAGAATCCCAGGGACGGGGGAGCCTGGTAGGCTGCAGTCCATGGGGTTGCACAGAGTTGGACACGACTGAAGCACCTTAGCAGCAGCAGCTGTATGTTTCATATGAAAGTTGTTAAGAGAGCAAATCCTAAGAGTTTTCATCACAAGGAAAAAATTATTTTTTTCTTCTTTAATCTTGTCTCTGTATGAGATGATAGAAGTTCACTAAACTTACTATGGCTATTATTTCATGATATATGTAAGTTAAATCATTATGCTGAACATCTTAAACTTATGCAATGCTATATGTCAATTATATTTCAGTAAAACAGAAGGGAAAAAATTTTAAAACAGAGGATAATATCATGGCCATAGGTTTTATATTTCTATTTGTTTTTTACTAAGGATTGTTTTATCTTTTTTTCAGGTTTCTTCCAACTGTTAAGCCCATGGTATCTTAGACTATCAAAGATATCAAGGGCAAAAGATACTGCTTTCCCACCACCTGGAAATCTTGGAATGTTCTTGTTTTTAATCATCATTTGAGAGTTTTCTTTCTATGTAAATTAATCAAATGACATATTTATGGTATCAGAAACATGATTTGCAATTGAATTGCATTTTAATTCAGTTAATGAAAATGAGTCAATCTTGATATATTTTTAAAAAAACCCTGAAGTTTAGGTAATAGTAATGAATGAATGTTAATATGTTTATTTTGATGTACTATGGTAATGTAAGATGCTAATTTTATTTTTTTAATATTTATTTGACTGTGCTGTGTCTTAGTTGCTGCAAGATGCTAATTTTAGAGGAAGCTGGGTGAAGGGTAATGGGAACTCTCTGTATTATCTTTGTGACTTCTAAATGAATCTAAAATTACTCCAAAGTAAAAAGTTTATTTTAAAAATGCTTAGAAGCAAAAGCCACAGAGTTCTCTAAGAATATAAACACAAAAAAGAATTTTTTTTTAACTAATTTTTTTAAGGGGGAAAAATCGAATCATAGATCATTCCAAGAGGCCTGATATTTTTCTAATGAGAAAAACAGAGAAAAGAGAAGACCAAAGCAAGAAAACAATCAGAAAAATAATAGAAGGGAAATTCTCAGAGCAACAAAAACAAAAAAACCCAAACCACCTTTAGATTAAAAGTGTCTGTTGATGGGAATTCTCTGATAGTCCAGTGGTTAAGGCTCTGGTTAGGTGCTTTCACTGACAGGGCCTGTCTTCAATCCCTGGTTAGGGAACTAAGATTCTATAAGTCATGCTGTGCAGCCAAAAAAAAAAAAAATTTCGAATGCAGAACAGAATCAAAGGGAAAAAAGCACACACAGCTTTGGGATCATAAGTTTTCAGAAATCCTAATACCTTCTGAAACATAAAAACAAACAAGCAGGTTTTATGTAAGGAAGCAGAGGTCAAGCTGGCATTGGGCTTCTCTGAAGCTAGCAACGATGAAATGACCTGTAAAGTTCTGAGGGAAATGTGTTTGAACTAGCTTAATCAAAAGACAGTCGTAGAGGGCTTCCTTGGTGGCTCAGTGGTAAAGAATCCACCTGCCAAAGCAGGAGACACAAGTTTGATCCCTGGTCTGGGAAAATCCCACATGCTGAGGAGACACTAAGCCTGTGCTCAGAGCCCAGGAGCTGCAACTCCTGATGCCCATGTGCCCTAGAGCCTGTGCTCACAACAAGAGGAGCCACCAACATGACAAGAGGAGCCACTGCAGTCAGAAGCCTGGGCACCACCAGCTAGAGAGCAGCCCCTGCTCCCTACAGCTAGAGAAAAGCCCATACAGCAGTGAAGACCAGTGCAACCAAATTAAATTAAAAAAATTTTTAAAGTCAACAATAGTGGCAAAATAGACTTTCATGTCCCATGCGTTCATGCTGAAAAAAGTTATTTGAGTTTGTAGTTCAGAAAAATGAAAAAGGAAGATATGATTTACTGCTTTGATTCTCAAAGTATAGTTCTAGAAGCAGCTTCTGGCAATATGTCAGATATGCAAATTCTCAGGACCCACCCCTGACCTACTGAATCAGAAATTCTGGGGGCAGGTCCCAGTGATCTGTGTTTAACAAGTCCTTCTGGGGGATTCTGGCCCATGCTCAAGACTGAGAACCACTGGAGTGGTGGACGGTCCTCTCAAATCCCCTCCACTGGCCTGGTACACTCATTGCCTCTGCTGTGAGTTGCTACACAAAGGCCTCCTTGTCTCAAGGGAGAATGAACTCCAGCATCTCCAGCCAAGAATACTTCCTTGCTTAGCTCTCTTCCCTTCCTCTATGCTGGAGATGGTGGTTAACTGAGAGAATGGTCTCAATTTCACCAGAACTCTTGTCTCAGGCTTTGCTTTTGGGGAGCCTGACCTAACACACTCAGTATCCAAGAGACAACAAAACTAATCCAGACACACATTGAAAAGAAATCCCAGATGATAACTGTTTGCCTAGAAGTACTTGCTTAAAATTAGAACAGGAAAACAGAAGGTTCGGAAAATGTCTTCAAAAGGTCTTCAAGAATGAAGTGAATTCCTGTCAATAGATAGTACTATTAAGAAGTTACAAGCTCTGAGCCACATGATAAAGAAGGCACATGTCTCTTCTCTCCTAAAGGAGCAGGAAAAGTGCCAAGAAACTCCAAGAAAAACGTAAACTGTACCATAAAATTGTGATTCAAATGTGAAGGAAAGAAAAATGTAGCATGATTTTAAGCAATTGATGATGTATAAGGAAAGGGAAGTATTTGAACTTAAGATACGAAATAGTCTACTTGGAGGCCTTATTTTACCTTTATTATGGAATAATTCTAATATATGCAAAAGCAAAGGAAAAAAATAGCAAAAAGGAACATGTGCTCATCACTCAGTGTCAACAATGATCAAGATCTGCTTCATCTCGAATATCCAGTCAGTTTTCAAGTTTCCCTAAATGTCTCATTCTAAGTGCATGCTAAGTCACTTGAGTCGTATCTGACTCTTTAGGATCCTGAGGCCCACCATGGGATTTTCCAAAAAAGAATACTGGAGTGGGTTGCCATGTCCTCCTCCAGGGGATCTTCCCAACTCAGGGATTGAACCTATGTCTCCTGCAGCTCTGGCATTGAGCAGGCAAGTTCTTTACCACTAGCGCCACCTGGGAAGCCCTAATGTCTAGTAACTTTTCTTTTTAACAGTCGTCTTGTTTGAATCAGCATCCAGACTACTTGTTGAATTTAGTTTCTGTGTCTCCTGACTCTCTCCCAGGCTCCAGGGGACCCTCCATTTAGAACAACAGCAATTCAGGGACTTGAGGTGACACTTGGTTCTCTAATGATCCAGTCATCATCTCAAATGTGCAGGTATTATTTTATTCCCGCTTTAAGGCCAAATTTCTTGTTTTAAGCACGATTATCTCATGAAATAGTCACTGGGCAGCCTTCAAGTTCAGGCTACTTCAAGCTCTCTCAAATCATCAGTTTCTTTAGAGTCAAAAAAGTCTCACATTTCTTTCAACCATAAAGGACCTTTGCTTGGTGGTCCCGTCCATATAGAAATCTGAGCTCCCCCATTCCAGCATAAACACTGAGGCAGGTGTCTAGCCTAGAAATCTTCCGGACTTTTCTGTTTACCAAAGTTTATTAGGAACGCCCCTGGTTACACATGCTGTGAATACTCGAGTGCCAGATATGATTAAAGAATCCAAACAATGCTCTAATTTATAAGTGAACTCCTCAGAAAATCCAGAAAGTTCAGGTTCAAAGACAAAAGGTATTTGGAGCTGCTGTCTTGGATCCCAGATTTTGTTACAAACAGCCCACTTGACCATGAAGATGAAGGTGGGGTCTGCCCTGGGGCACACAGATTCATGTTATGGAATCTTCTGTTTCTGGCCCAACCCTGGGTCATGGGTTCTGGAGTTTACCCCTTCCCTCCTCTTTATTGTGGTGGTTGGGCATAGGAGGGGCTGGAAGAACAGGCAGGGCTGGAACATGAGATGGAGGCGCTTTGAACTTAGGTGCCCAAGACCTCACGGCTACTAAACTGTCAGGCCAGAGTGTGGACCCAGGTCAGTCTGGCTTCATATTTTAACCTCTTCTTCCTTCCCACGCCCATGGAAACTGGAAGCCAATAGCAGAAGTCCTCGTGGGACCTGGGGCTTCCCCAAGAGGCCCAAAGGGAATCAGAATGGCCAAGTTTCCTGCAGTTAAACAGTTAGCTTAGACTAATATCAACAGACACCCCTAGAAATGTGAAACCAACTAACAAAAGTGGTCCTTTTAACAGATGAGGGAAATCGGGGAATTTTTCAGGTCAACCTCTTCACCGTTGCCACAGAGGCCTGAGTGCCCAAATATTAACCTGCTAATTGTGGGGAGGAGGGCGGGGGAAGTAGCTATCTTGAACATGCCAGAGCTGAGTCCCTGCCTGCAAGGAGACTTGCTGAGTGCTCTCTCCCGAGGAATGATGAGACCTGCCAGTGCCCACAATTTTCACCATGCTCTCATCATCTATTCTCATGGCCAGCACAGAGCCAGGCACCAAAGACATGCTCACAGACTTCCCTGGTAGTACCATGAATTGGAATCTGCCTGCCAATGTAGGAGGACTTCCCTGCTGGCTCAGACGGTAAAGCATCTGTTTACAATGCAGGAGACCCGGATTCGATCCCTGGGTCAGGAAGATCCTCTGGAGAAGGAAATGGCACCCCACTCCAGTACTTTGCCTGGAAAAATCCCATGGACAGAGGAGCCTGGTAGGCTACAGTCCATGGGGTCGCAGAGAGTTGGAATGACTGAGAGACTTCACTTTGCCAGTGTAGGGTACAGGGTACAGGGTTTTGATCCCTGGTCCAGGAAGATTCCACATGCCTTGGAGCAACTAACCTTGGGTGCTGCAGCTACTAAAACCTGTGGGCCTAGAGTCCATGCTCCACAACAAGAGAAGCCACCTCGATGAGAAGCCTGTGCAGCGCAGCCAGAGAGTGGCTCCCACCTGCCACAACTAGAGGAGGCCTGAGTGCAGAAACAGAGCCCCAGTGCAACCAAAGATAAACAACTTTTAAAATACACACTCACTCCATGAATGAACTTCACTTTTGAACCTTAGCTGACTCTGTCTGCCACTTGTTTGTGTATATTATTGGGAACTAATTGTGTATATTATTAGAAAAGAAAACTGGAAATTCCCTGGAGGTCCAGTGGTTAGGATGCTATGTTTCCATTGCCAGATTTGATCCCTGGTCAGGGAACTAAGATCCCACAAGCCATGCAGCACCAAAAAAAAGAAAAAGAAAAGAAAACTGTAGTCAGGAAAGGGAATTTAGAGGTGAAATGATGCATGCTACTTAGTAGATATACTTTTAAAAGCTTTCCTGGGTAAAGTAGAGGAAGCAGAGGAGAGAACAACCAACCTTGGGACAGCATCTCTCTGTATTTGCTGAGGGAAAGACTTTCACTTTCTGGAGGGGGTGTGGGACCAGCAGGGACAATGTGCTGTGTCCAAGGGTCTCCAAAAATCTCCAACCCTGAGTTCGGGGAAGAGGCCTACTCTAGAATGGCTGTCCTGAGCAAATCTTCAGGTTTCCAGAAATGGGTTCATTCATTTGCTCAAAACGTATTTATTGAGCACCTACTAGGTGCCAAGCCTTATTTCAAGCACTGAGGATATAGCAGTGAACAAAAGTTTTAAAATATCTGCCCTGTCATGGAGCTTATTCTAGACATGAGAGCAGCTAAAAAAAAAAAAAAAGATGTAAATGCATTTACCCCTTGATCCAGCAAGCCCACTTTTGGTGCACTGATATTCTGTAATAGCAAAAGATTGGGCACAACTCTGAATCTTGAACCATGTGAATATATTATCCATTCCAACCAAAATATTTTAGAAATTCAATATAGGCTTTATGAGATGATGACAGATGTGTTATGGAGAAAAATTAAGTAGGGAAGGGACTAGATATTGCTGGAAGGGCTGTGGCTATTTTAATTGATTTTCAGGGAAGGCTTAACAGAGAAGCTAACATTGGAGTAACAACTTAAAGGAGATGAGGCTGTATTGAGAAAGTGTTCCAGGCAGAGGCAACAGCAGATGCAAAGGCCCTGAGGATGAACCTGTCTGGCATTCAAGGAACAGCAAGGAGCCCAGCTGGGTTGGAGCAGAGTGGTCCAGGGGCAGAGGGTGAACCAGCATTGCCATCCCAGGTGCTCTGAGTCTGAGGGACTGTGTCTGTGGGGGACCCTCGAGCTGGAAGATGCCTTTCTCATGCTAACCCTGTGGATCTTGTCTGCTGGGGAATGTTCCTTGTAAACTATGATGCCCGTAACTGTGCTGGCAAGTGTCCTCAACGCCCTCCATCTTTGTCTCCAGCTCACCGGCCCCCTCAGTACTGTGTTGCCTGGTACACTTCTTCTTGGGAACTTTTTTCTCCCCGGCCCTCCAGATGATGTCGACTCCTACTTACCTGTCTGCCCATTTCTTCTAAGCCTCCCTCGCTGCCCCTAAACACGGAGGCTCCCAGGCTCTGTCCTCACCCTACTCTCTCTTACGACTCTTGCCACACCACACCCCACCAGGGCTTCTGTTTGCATTTCTCACCCCAGCCCAGACCCATGATTCTTCTGCTTCTTGAACTTCTACCCCAAATGTCTCCAGCATCTTGGACTCTGCCTATGTCCAGACCTGGATTCAGCACCCGCTGATCACCCCACACCCTCCCAGACCAGTTAGGCTGGTCCTCGGGGTGCCCTCTCCTGACAGCACTGACACACCCCCTGCCTGCACGCTCCATAACTGCCCCTGGGCCCACCTGGGCAGAGACCAGTTCGGCCTGATGGCTGACACCCAGCACCTAGTGTGTCTCCTGGCACAAGTGAACGCTCAATAAATGAACTTCATCAAATAACAGGACAGTCTTACCCACTGCTTCCAGGTTCTGAATCTGCACCCTCTCTCAGTGACCCCCGCCAGGCCCAATGGGCCCACCCCCAGGGTATCCAAACCCAGAGTGGAGGAGGCCCTGTGAACCTGCCCACAAAGTTGAAAGGTTGTTGTTGAATCACGATGCCGGGATTCTTGGCCTCTGGAGGAGAAGAATTCAATCCCGGGCCAGAGACGAGGCTTGATCGCTCAGAGCTTTTGTGTAATAAAGTTTTATTAAAGTATAAAGGAGATAGGGAAAGCTTCTGAGATAGGCATCAGAAGGGGGTAGAAAGAGTACTCGCTTGTTAGTATTAACAATGAAGTTATATACTCTCCAATGAATCCAAAGAATGTCTGGAGGTTGTAAAGACCTCACCAGACCTACTCCCATAATTTACATTTTAAGATAACAGAATTAGCCAGAAGGTTTAATCCAGAGACTGTCCTCAGGCATAATACATTGTTGTTATATAATCCTAAGGAATGTAGAGAAGGAAAAAAAGTTTGTCCTTTCTTCCTCCTTGAGAATTCCAGACCCCTCTCTCCTTGGGGACCCCTAGACTTCTTATCAACCTGCCTAGGAAATGACTCTCTCAAAGTGACCACAGACCCAGCTGTGCCTCCTCAGCAGTTTCGAAACCCAAGAGGCCCTTGACACCTGCCCACTGGAGGTTCAGTGTTGTTTTCTGGGTCTCAGTGACTTCTGCTTTTTGGGGGACAGAGTGAATAGGCCGTGGTGACCCTTGGGAGGGGCACGGTTTGAGTCAGAAGAGGAGGGAGAAGCAGAATCAGGAGCTGAAGGGCCCAGCTAGCAGCTGAGGAGCCTTAGTGGTACCTATGAGTACTGCATCCAGCGGTGAGATCTGAATGAGATTTTAAGCCCCATGGAGCAAGCTCCTTCATGTCTGACACCGTATGGCAGGGGCTCAACAGAGAACCATCCCTTCACCCCACACCTGGGTTGCCAGATAAAATACATGCTGCCCAGGTAAATCTGGGTTCTGATAGATAATAATTTTTCAGTGTAAGTGTGTCCCCATTCATTATGTCCTCTAGGACACACTTATACTAAAAAAAAAAAAAAAAAAAAGTGTTGTTTATCAGAAATGCAAATTCAAACTTAACTGGTGGTTCTCTATTTTTATTAGCTAAATCTAACAACCCTACCCCCGGGTGACATTTGGCCATGTCCAGGAGACATTGTGGGTTGTCACAACTGCAGAGGGGTGGAGGTGTTGTGGGGTGCTGCTCAATATTCCATAGTGCACAGGACAACCAAAAATTATCCAGATCAAAATGTCAACAGTGTTGAGGCTGAGAAACTGACCTCTGGATCCCAGAGCACACAGAACTCCCCACCCCACCCCCACCCATACCCCTTGCCCACATGCCTTCCTTCCCTCCGACCATTAAGTGCTATGGAGGGGGACTCACAGACCTGTCACAGATGTTAACCAATGCCAAGTTATAAAGTTATGGGGAAAATAGAATAAAAAATTGCATAACTTCTTAACATAGATCAGGGGTGAACTATGGAGAAAAAAACACACAATTGAGGGAAAATGTCTAACACGTTCAGGAGGTTTACCTTAGGCAACAGAGCTGTTTCTTCCCCTCTGTTTCTTTTCTCTTTCCCCCCTCATTTCCTGAGAACCATGTGTATAAAATATTTTTAACTTTTTTTTTTTTTGTCTGTGCCACACAGCTTGCAGAATCTTAATTCCCCAACCAGGGACTGAATCTGTGTCCTCAGCAGTAAAAGCACAGAGTCCTAATCACCACCAGGAAATTCCCAAAACATTTTAAATTTTTAAACCTTTTATGTAATTATACAAGTAAGGCCTGAATACATTCTCTTTGGATTGAAAAGAAATTGGAGATAGTGTGGCAGGCCAGTCTCCTCTCACCCGCAGTCTGGCCCCAGTGCCCGGCAGAGGTAACTGCTGCACGGGGCTGGTGTTGAGCTCGGCCAGACACACAGCTCCACCTTTGCCTTTGAACTGACCCTGGAAAATAGGATGGTGCCCTCATAGGGCAAATAATAGATACGGCCAAGTTGTTTTAAAGTTGGCTGTTTCATTTTACTCAGCCACCAACAACGTGTGACAGGACTGGTATGAGCCAGCACCTGAGACCAGACTTGAAAATGCTTGCCAATAAGCCTGGTTCCAAATAGGAAAAGGAGTACATCAAGGCTGTATATTGTCACTCTGCTTATTTAGCTTATATGCAGAGTACACCATGAGAAATGCTGGGGTGGAAGAAGCACAAGCTGGAATCAAGATTGCCAGGAGAAATATCAATAACCTCAGACATGGAGATGACACCACCCTTATGGCAGAAAGTGAAGAGGAACTAAAAAGCCTCTTGATGAAAGTGAAAGAGGAGAGTGAAAAAGTTAACTTAAAGCTCAACATTCAGAAAACGAAGATCATGGCATCTGGTCCCATCACTTCATGGGAAATAGATGGGGAAGCAATGGAAAGTGTCAGACTTTATTTTGGGGGACTCTAAAATGACTGCAGATGGTGATTGCAGCCATGAAATTAAAAGACGCTTACTCCTTGGAAGGAAAGTTATGACCAACCTAGATAGCATATTCAAAAGCTGAGACATTACTTTGCCAACAAAGGTCCGTCTAGTCAAGGCTATGGTTTTTCCAGTGGTCATGTATGGATGTGAGAGTTGAACTGTAAAGAAAGCTAAGCACCAAAGAATTGATGCTTTTGAACTGTGGTGTTGGAGAAGACTCTTGAGAGTCCCTTGGACTGCAAGGAGATTCAACCAGTCCAATCTAAAGGAGATCAATCCTGGGTGTTCATTGGGAGGACTGATGCTGAAGCTGAAACTCCAGTACTTTGGCCACCTCATGCGAAGAGTTGAGTCATTGGAAAAGACCCTGATGCTGGGAGGATTGGGGGCAGGAGGAGAAGGGGACGACCGAGAATGAGATGGCTGGATGACATCACCGACTCAGTGGACATGAATTTAGGTCAACTCTGGGAATTGGTGATGGACAGGGAGGCCTGGCGTGCTGCGATTCATGGGGTCGCAAAGAGTCAGACACGACTGAGCGACTGAACTGAACTGAAGATGGGTGAAAGTATCATTTCCTTGTTTTAATTTACATTTCCTTTTTTTAAGGGTTTTTTTTTTCCAGTTATACTGAGATGCAGCTGAAATATGACACTGTGTAAGGAAGATGATGATGTGGCAACTGTATATATTGCAAAATGATTACCACAGTAAGATCAGTCACATAGTTACCTTGTGTGTGTGAGTGAACTTCTAGGACTTGCTCTCTTAGCAACTTCCAAGTATGTGATACAGAATTGTTAACTATAGTTATCACGCTGTACGTTACATCCCCAGTACTTTTTTATCTTCTGACAAGAAGTTTGTACCCTCTGACCAACCTCTCCTCGATTCCCCCTTCCCCCTAGCTTCTAACAACCACCTTTTTGTGAGTTTGGACTTTTTGCTTTTCAGATTTCACATATAAGTAAGTTCCCTCTGGGGAAGGGCATGGCAACTCACTCCAGTATTCTTGCCTGGAGAATCCCCATGGACAGAGGAGCCTGGTGGGCTACAGTCTATGGGGTCGCAGAGTTCAACACGACTGAGTAAACACACACACACATAAGTAAGATCACACAGTATTGTCTTTCTCTGTTTGGCTTATTTCACTTAGCATAATGCATGCAAAGTTCATTTATTTTGTCACAAATGCCAGAATTTTCTTCTTTTTATGACTGAAATATATGTATACATGTATGCATATCTTCTCTATTCATCTGTCGATAGACACTTAGGTTATTTCCTTGTCTTAGCTATTGTTAATAAGGCTGCAATGAACATGGACTTACAGATATTTCTTTGAGAGAGAGTTTTCATTTCCTTCAGATTTATCCCCAAAAGTGGATTGCTGAATCAATGGTAGTTCTATTTTTAAGTATTTGAGGAACCTCCATACTGTTTTCCAGAATGACTGTACCAATTTACATTCTCACCAGCTTTGCACAAAAGTTCCCTTTTTCCATATCCTCTCTAATACTCATTATTGTCTTTTTGGTGATAGCCATTTTGACAGGTGTGAGGTATATCTCATGGTGGTTTTGATTTGCATTTCCCTGATGATTAGCGATGTTGAACATCTTTTCATTGATCTGTCTGCCATTTGTATATCATTTTTAGAGAAATATTAACACCAAGACTGAATTTCTTCAGGTGTTAGCTTTTATTTTTAGTGAAAATTTTAATTGATATACATGCACACCATATAGCATTCAAAAAGCAGTCAGTGAGAAGCCGACCTCCTCCCCATGTCTGAAGCCCAGCCCTGCAGCCTTATTGTCTGGAATTCCTCCCAGAGATATTAATTTCACATATAAGCACGCACATATACAACCTTACCTTTTAGTTTTTGCCTTCTGCACTCTGAACATTTTCCACATTCTTCTGCACTTCTCTCTCTCTCTTTTGGGAAAGTGGTTCCTCCAACTGTACATAGAGCCATGTCATTCTTGTTCATGACTGCATTATATCCTCTCTGATGGGTATATTACAATTTGTTTAAACAGCTTGCTAGCGTTTGACAATTGGGTAGTTCCCAACCTTTTCCTTCAATGACTTTCTTGTGCATATATAACTTCTCACACATGGGAGAAATTAATTTGCCGAATTTGTAGGTTGGTGCAAATGTAATTGCTGTTTTTGCATTGTTGAAATTTGCTGTTTGATATTGGAATACATTCTTAAATAAATGTGGTTATGTTATACATCATTTTAATGTGCATTTCTTGCTTTTTATTTTTTTGCTGAAGATTTATTACTTGCTGTTTATTTTATATTTATTTTAGACTATGGACATGATGTTACACAAAAAGCAGATTTGAGCTATTTTCTTATTTGAGTTACAGCTCGCAACATCAGCAACACATTTGGCCCAGTAACTGTAACAAACCTACAGTGCAGTGGTGGTTCAAGAAATTTTGCAAAGAAGTTGAGAGCCTTGAAGATGAAAAGTGCAGTGGCTGGCCATCAGAAATTGACAATGACCAGTTGGAAGCAATTATCGAAGCTGATTCTCTTACAACTACACTGGAAGATGCCAAAGAACTCAACATCAACCATTCTGTGGTCATTCAGCATTTGAAGCAAATTGGAAAGGTGAAAACGCTTGATAACTGAGTGCCTCATGAAGAATAAAGTCACTCAGTTGTGTCTGAGTCTTTGCAACCCCGTGGACTATACAGTCCATGGAATTCTCCAGGCCAGAATACTGGAGTGGGTAGCCTTTCCCTTCTCCAGGGGATCTTCCCGACCCAGGGATCGAACCCAGGTCTCCCACATTGCAGGTGGATTCTTTACCAACTGAGCCACTAGGGAAGCCTAGAGTGCCTGCTGCTGCTGCTGCTGCTGCTAAGTCGCTTCAGTCGTGTCCGACTCTGTGCGATCCCATAGACGGCAGCCCACCAGGCTCCCTCGTCCTTGGGATTCTCCAGGCAAGAACACTGGAGTGGGTTGCCATTTCCTTCTCCAATGCATGAAAGTAAAAAGTGAAAGTGAAGTCACTCAGTCATGAGCTGACTGCAAATCAAAATAATCATCATTTTGAAAGGTGTCTTATCTTATTCTTTGCAGCAGCAATGAACCATTTCTTGATCGAGTTGTGATATGTGACAAAAACTGAATTTTATACCACAATCGGCCATGACCAGTTCAGTGGCTGGACCGAGAAGCAGCTCCAAAGTGCTTCCCAAAGCCAAACTTGCGCCAAAAAGTCATGGTCACTGTTTTGTGGTCTGCTGCCAGTCTGACCCACTGCAGCTTTCTGAATCCCAGCAAAACCATTACATCTGAGATGTATGCTCAGCAAGTCAATGAGATGCACTGAAAACTGCAGTGCCTCAAGCCAGCACTGGTCAATAGCAAGGGGCCAATTTTTTTCCAGGACAACACTCGACTGCATGTCACACAACCAAAGCCTCAAAAGTTGAATGAATTGGGCTACAAAGTTTTGCCTCATCCACCATATTCACCTGACCTCCAGCACTGACTAGCACCTCTAGCTGACTAGTACTTCAGGATCTTGACAACTTTTTGCAGGGAAAAGTCTTTCAAAACCAGGCGAGGCAGAAAATTCTTTCCAAGAGTTTGTTGAATCCCAAAGCTTGGATTTTTAACCTACAGGAGTAAACAAACATTTCTCATTGTCAAAAATGTGTTGATTATAATAGTTCTTATTTTGATTAATAGAGATGTGCTTGAACCTAGTTGTAATGATTTAAAATTCACTACCTGAAATCCCAAAGAAAGGCAATGCCAAAGAATGCTCAAACTACTGCACAATTGCACTCATCTCACACTCTAGTAAAGTAATGCTCAAAATTCTCCAAGCCAGACTTCAGCAATGCGTGAACCATGAACTTCCAGATGTTCAAGCTGGTTTTAGAAAAGGCAGAGGAACCAGAAATCAAATTGCCAACATCCGTTGGATCATGGAAAAAGCAAGAGAGTTCCAGAAAAACATCTATTTCTGCTTTATTGATTATGCCAAAGCCTCTGACTGTGTGGATCACAATAAACTGGAAAATTCTGAGAGAGATGGGAATACCAGACCACCTGACCTGCCTCTTGAGAAATCTGTATGCAGGTCAGGAAGCACCAGTTAGAACTGGACATGGAACAACAGACTGGTTCCAAATAGGAAAAGGAGTATGTCAAGGCATTTCTGCTTTATTGACTATGCCAAAGCCTTTGACTGTGTGGATCACAATAAACTGTGGAAAATTCTTCAAGAGATGGGAATAGCAGACCACCTGACCTGCCTCTTAAGAAATCTGTATGCAGATCAGGAGGAAGCAACAGTTAGAACTGGACATGGAACAACAGACTGGTTCCAAATAGGAAAAGGAGTACATCAAGACTGTATATTATCACCCTGCTTATTTAACATATATGCAGAGTACATCATGAGAAACGCTGGGCTGGAAGAAGCACAAGCTGGAATCAAGATTGCCGGGAGAAATATCAATAACCTCAGATATGCAGATGACACCACCCTTATGGAAGAAAGTGAAGAAGAACTAAAAAACCTCTTGATGAAAGTGAAAGAGGAGAGGGAAAAAGTTGGCTTAAAGCTCAACATTCAGAAAATGAAGATCATGGCATCTGGTCCCATCACTTCATGGAAAATAGATGGGGAAACAGTGGAAACAGTGTCAGACTTTATTTTTGGGGCCTCCAAAATCACTGCAGATGGTGATTGCAGCCATGAAATTAAAAGACACTTACTCCTTGGAAGGAAAGTATGACCAACCTAGATAGCATATTCAAAAGCAGAGATATTACCTTGTCAACAAAGGTCCGTCTAGTCAAGGCTATGGTTTTTCCTGTGGTCATGGGTGGATGTGAGAGTTGGACTGTGAAGAAGACTGAGCGCCGAAGAGTTGATGCTTTTGAACTGTGGTGTTGGAGAAGACTCTTGAGAGTCCCTTGGACTGCAAGGAGATCCAACCAGTCCATCCTAAAGGAGATCAGACCTGGGTGTTCATTGGAAGGACTGATGCTGAAGCTGAAACTCCAATACTTTGGCCACCTCATGGGAAGAGTTGACTCATTGGAAAAGACCCTGATGCTGGGAGGGATTGAGGGCAGAAGGAGAAGGGGACGACCGAGGATGAGATGGCTGGATGGCATCACCGACTCGATGGACATGAGTCTGAGTGAACTCTGGGAGTTGGTGATGGACAGGGAGGCCTGGCGTGCTGAGATTCATGGGGTCCCAAAGAGTTGAACACGACTGAGCAACTGAACTGAACTGAACTGAATGCTATTCTAAAGAGCCTCTTGATGAAAGTGAAAGAGTAGAGTGAAAAAGCTGGTTTGAAACTCAACATTCAAAAAACGAAGATCATGGCATCTGGTCCCGTCACTTCATGGCAAATAGAGAAACAATGGAAACTGAGAGACTTTATTTTTGTGGACTCCACAATCACTGCAGATAGTGACTACAGGCATGAGATTAAAAGATGCTTGCTCCTTGAAAGAAACTTTGTTGGCAAAGGTCCATGTAGTCAAAGTTATGGTTTTTCCAGCAGTCACGTATGGATTTGAGAGTTGGACCATAAAGAAAGCTGAGTGCCGAAGAATTGATGCTTTTGAACTGTGGTGTTGGAGAAGACTCTTGAGAGTCCCTTGGACTGCAAGGAGATCCAACCAGTCCATCCTAAAGGAAATCAGTCCTGAATATTCATTGGAAGGACTGATGCTGAAGCTGAAACTCCAATACTTTGGCCACCTGATTCGAGGAACTGACTCATTGGAAAAGACCTGAACCTGGGAAAGATTAAAGACAATAGGAAAAGGGGAGGACAGAGGATGAAATGATTGGATGTCATCACCGACCTGATGGACATGAGTTTTGAGCAAGCTCCAGGAGTTGTTGATGGACAGGGAGGCCTGGCGTGCTGCAGTCCATGGGGTCGCAAACAGTTGGACATGACTGAGCGACTGGACTGAACTGATGGCTTTTCCAGTAGTCATATACTGATATGAGAACTGGACATTGAAAAAGGCTGAGTGCCAAAGAATTGATCTTAAAACTGTGGTGTTGAAGACTCTTTGGAGTGTCTTGGACTGCAAAGAGATTAACCCAGTCAATCTTAAAGGAAATCAACCCTGAATATTCACTGGAAGGGCTGATA
Organism: Aepyceros melampus; assembly: GCA_006408695.1. NCBI lineage: Eukaryota > Metazoa > Chordata > Mammalia > Artiodactyla > Bovidae > Aepyceros > Aepyceros melampus. The sequence continues at coordinate 409,744 of SJXQ01003891.1, read as the reverse complement.
ACTGAAGCTGAAGCTCTAAGCCTTTGGCCTCCTGCTGCGAAGAGCCGACTCATTGGAAAAGATTGATGCTGGAAACATTGAGGACAGGAGCCAAGGGGATGATAGAAGGGCGAGACGGTTGAATGGCATCATCAACTCAACGGACATGAGCTTGAGCAAACTCCCGGAGATGGTGAAGGACAGGGAAGCCTAGTGTGGTGCCGTCCATGGGGTCACAAATAGCTGGGCACACCCGAACGGCTGAACACAACAATGGCACAGGATGTGATTTACTTACTAGCTTAGCTTCCATTACCAGCTACAGGTCAAGAACAGTTAAAACGAAAAAGGAACTCAGAAAAGGGCTAGAGAAAAAAGAAAACTGTTTCTTCTTTTTCACTGTACTATCTGCAGACCTTGTTTTAGGTGCTGTACTCTTACTGGAACTGATTTAAAAGCTTCCAAAGAGTCAGGGAGGGGATTTGGAGAAAGCCCTCTGGGGAGGGTCCATGTTCCAGACCCAGTGCCCCGCTGCACACCAGTCTGCCTGTACTGTTCTAGGAAGAGCCAGGATTTACCTGCTGCCACCATCCTGGCGGGGACAGAGGGCTTGTGACCTGCAGCCGGCGAGGGGGGGCCACTGGGAGGTGTGACTGCAGCGGGTGTAGATTCTGAAGGAGATCGGCCCTGGGATTTCTTTGGAAGGAATGATGCTAAAGCTGAAACTTCAGTACTTTGGCCACCTCATGCGAAGAGTTGACTCATTGGAAAAGACCCTGATGCTGGGAGGGATTGGGGGCAGGAGGAGAAGGGGACGACAGGGGATGAGATGGCTGGATGGCATCACGGACTCGATGGACGTGAGTCTAAGTGAACTCTGGGAGTTGGTGATGGACAGGGAGGCCTGGTGTGCTGCGATTCATGGGGTCACAAAGAGTGGACACGACTGAGTGACTGAACTGAACTGACCTGACCTGAAACCACAATTACTTTCACACCAACCTGGTATATAATTCCCTAGAAGTGGAATTGCTAGGTCAAAGGGCAGTGTATTTGATGAGTTTCAGGTTGTAACCAAGTTGCCTTCCATATCAATTTACTGTTATGCCATTTTATGCTTGTAAGGAAACTAACATATGTTTTAATTCAGAGAAACATATAGCACAGTCATTGTCTTTCATCAGAGAAACCAGCGTTCAGAAAACATCCACTATATATCAGGAACCCTTTTTGATAAAGTATCTTCCCTGGTGGCTTAGAGGTTAAAGCATCTGCCTCCATTGTGGGAGACCCGGGTTCGATCCCTGGGTCGGGAAGATTCCCTGGAGAAGGAAATGGCAATCCACTCCAGTATTCTTGCCTGGAGAATGCCGTGGACAGAGAAGCCTAGTAGGTTACAGTCCACGGGGTCGCAAAGAGTCGGACTCGACTGAGTGACTTTACCTTACCTTACCTTCTGATAAAAGCACTCATGACACCTCTGAAGCAAGCAAAGTTAAGATTTTTGTTTAAGGTACTGAGGGCATGGCAATCCACTCCAGTATTCTTGCCTGGAGCATCCTCATGGGCAGAGGAGCGTGGTGGGCTACACTGCATGGGGTCGCGGAGAGTTGGCCATGACGGAGTGAGAAAGCACAAGCGCAGCGCCGGCTAAGTAGGCTGCAGTCAGACTCGTCCAGCTCCCTACCCTGGGCCTGGGCCTCGTCACCAGGCAGGCGGCTGACGCCCTGCTGTGAGGAACTAGGTTCCAGCATAACTCGTGAGGTCATGTGACGGGTGACTAGAGGTATGACCCAAACGCTTCTGGGAATCCACTCCAGTATTCTTGCCTGGAGCATCCTCATGGGCAGAGGAGCGTGGTGGGCTACACTGCATGGGGTCGCGGAGAGTTGGCCATGACGGAGTGAGAAAGCACAAGCGCAGCGCCGGCTAAGTAGGCTGCAGTCAGACTCGTCCAGCTCCCTACCCTGGGCCTGGGCCTCGTCACCAGGCAGGCGGCTGACGCCCTGCTGTGAGGAACTAGGTTCCAGCATAACTCGTGAGGTCATGTGACGGGTGACTAGAGGTATGACCCAAACGCTTCTGGGAACCCAGGCTAAGGAGTGGGGCTGGGCGAGGGGAAAGGGCTTTACAGAGGAAAGGGCACCAGGCAGAAAACCTGTATGGGAGGTGCTTTCAGGGAAGGAGGAGGAGGCTGTAGGTCAAGGGTGTAGACTGAACCACGGGAGTCCTTGGGCTGACCCTCACCCTGGGACACTACTGGAATCCTCAGAAGGCCCTCATCCTGCATAAGATACTTACCTGGGAGAAAGTAAATATCAATAGTCATGAGTGGCAATTGAACCCTTGAAAGGTGGCTAGTCCAAAAGGAGAAGTGCTATAATAAATAGAAAATACACATCGAATTTCAAAAATGTAATACCAAAAAATTTTTGTAAATTATTGCTTTACAGTGCTGTGTTGGTTTCTGCTGTACAGCAAAAAGAATTTTAAGTAATAGATCGCTATAATTTTTATGTTAATCACATGTTGAAATGATAACATTTTGGCTACATGAGGGTAAATTTTAAAATGTTAAAATTAACGTCACTTGTTCCTTTTTTTCTTGTGTAAAGTGGCTACTGGAAAACTCGCGTATTGTGTTTCTATTGGACAGTGCTGGTCCATAACCTTCCTTTAGGCCCCTGCCTCCCTTCCCCTGCAGAAGAAGCTGTGGGGTCAGTGGTGAGGGTGGTGACGGCTGGGTGGTTCAGTGCTCGGCCTGCCCACTAGGCTTTTTCATTTGGATTTTCCCCACATCTGGGCTTCTCCGATGTAAAGAATGCTTAGGGTAAAGGATCCGCCTGCAATGCAGGAGACCACAAGAGACAGGGGTTCTATTCCTGTTCCCGGAAGATTCCCCCGGAAGAGGAAATGGCAACTCGCTCCAGGATTCTTGCCTGGAAAATGCCATGGACAGAGGAGCCTGCGGTCCATGGGGCCGCAGACAGGAGGGCAAGACTGAGGGATTAAGCGTCTCTGCGTCCACTTCTGGGCAGCCGCTGGGTTTCCCGTGACCGCCCGGGCTCACTGTGCTCTGCCGCCCTCTAGCGGCTCCTTTCCCAGCTGTTCTGCTCTTCAGCGCCATCCTTCGAAATACTGTGCTGGATTTGGTATCCTGAAACACTTTGTGGTCCCAAAACATTTATTTCACTCACCTACATCCTGTTTTGATTTTAGTTAATTCAAAGTCTTCTCACAGAAGTAATTTAAGAACTATTCTGATCCCTTGTTTAGTTGCTCAGTTTTGTCTGATTCTTTGTGATCCCATGGACTGTAGCCCCCAGACTCCTCTGTCCATGGAATTTCTCAGGCAAAAACTGGAGTGGGTTGCCATTTCCTTCTCCAGGGGGCTCTTCCCAACCCTGGGATGGAACCCACACCTCCTGCATTGGCAGGCAGATACCCACTGAGCCACCAGGAAAGCCCGTTCTGGTCCCTAGTTACTGTCTTCTCAATAGGTCTAGGGCTTTTTGGTGGCTCAGACAGTAAAGAATTTGCCTGCAATGTGGGAGAGCTGGGTTTGATCCCTGAATTGGGAAGATCTGGAGGAGAGCATGGCAACCCACTCCAATATTCTTGCCTGGAGAATCCCCATGGACAGAGGAGCCTGGCGGGCTACAATCCATAGGGTCACAAAGACTGTCTAAGCACAGCACACACAACAGGTCTCAATGTAACTAAAATGGAGGCATCATCAACTTCTCTTAATTTCTCCAGTTGTGGCTTCTTAATGTGGAAAATTATCAGTAATGTCTGGAAAGTGATATTGCCTAATTCTTTAAATTCCTGTATATTAATAAGTAATTTTATTTAGAGGGATAAGATTTCAGCATTAGAAGACACTTTCTTTTGTTGGTAAAATGAATTAATAGTGTGGTAAATAGGTTAACCTGCATGGTAAGGATTATCGGGCAATAATGGCCCCTATAAAGTACTTAGCATGGTGCCTGGTACATTATAAGCTCTCAATACATGTTATTATTAGTGTGTGAAATTCCTTGTTGTTTACATAAGCAGCAATCTTTGAAGAGTGTTGTGGTTAGAAGCACTTGAGCCCCTGCATGCTAAGATCCTGGTTCAGACCCTTCCTGATGAGCAAACAAGGGGGTAATGGAAAAGAACTATAAGTTTCAACAGGTCACTGAACTAGAAAAACACCTGGCTGGTTTGGGATCTTCCTGGAAAATCACTCATCTGAGTCAGAGCTGAGTTAAGTCAGCCAATCAGGGCAAGAAGCATGGAAGGGGGTGAGGTTGTGGACCCACTCCACAGGGAACTCTGGATTTCCTAGGGTTGTGCGGAATGGAGATATATATAAGATCAAGGAGAAAATGAAACAATATGTAAATGCATCTGTTCAAGAAAAACTTGTCTATCTTTAAAATGGAAAATTGTGAGTTCAAATCACTGTGGCATTTATATTCCTATGGATATATTTAAAAGAATGACTAACTGCTTTATTTTTAAGAGTTGACATTATGATGATACTGGAAATTATAATCTTTCTGAATTTGTTTATACTTAGGATGAAAAGTTCTACCTATACTTAGGATGGAACGTTCTGCTTAACTTAGAATGGAGAAAGGAAAACTGCATCCTTCAAACTCTTGTAGAGAGAATGTGAGCACAAAAAAATGAAGATCAGCACTCTGGCTGTATAGCTCAGCAGTGGAATTGCTGGGATCTGGGGGCCCACAACCAACATTCCTCAGGATACCAAACTTTCCAAGGCAGCTGTGCTAATTTACATTCCCCCACCAGCAGTGGAGCCACTGCTCCCAGCTCTCCCCAGCGCACTGGCTGTGTGGAGGCCTGCAACGTTCATGAAGCAGACACGGCCACTGTCTCTCTGGGGAAGCACAAGGCTCAGTAGAGGCAACAAGAGCCTGGACCCTTTCTGGGGCTTCTGAGCCTATGAAATCAGAGTCTGGAGCACTAGATCAAAGAGCTCTTATGACTTCTCTCTACAAAAGCCCAAAGCACTTGTTGCTATAGAGAGGCAGCCAGCCCTCCATTGTATCCCAGTGATGGCTTCACGCCAGGCCTGGGCTCCTGCCCACTCCCTTTATCTCTGAGCTAACCAGTCACCCATTCACATGGCCTGGCTCTGGGCAGGAAGCTAGGCAGTTGGTAGCACTGACTTGTTACCATCTTGGTCCTATCCTCCAGTCACCTCAGAGGAGTCACGATAAATTCAGCCCTTACGTATGAACTCCACTAGTCAAATCCTGGGAAGTCAGCCGCTAGCCGCTTTTTTTTTTTTCCGCGGAGAATGCTCACCTCCCAGTTATGTACTGTCCCATATTCTCAGCTCCTTGTACAAGGTTAACCAAAAATGCCCAGTTGCCCAGACAAAAGGGTGGAGACTGTCTGAGGCGGGGAGCAGCAGCTCCACCCCCACCCCACTCCACCCCTCCCCTCCCCTTTATTGGGAAAGGTGATCAAGGCCCTGTAGTTGTCAGTTGTGGCCGCCAGAGGGCGAAGTATGCAGCTCTTTGGGATAAACGATTTAGGAATGATGGGTTTCCACTTTCCAAAATCAAACTAGACAAACTTACTGTCTCTGCGCACTCCAGCTGTGTTCGCCGTCCTTGAGCTGAGTTTATTAGCATCCCCTCAGAAAAGGTCTTTTTAACCTGCCTGCCTACCCTCTGCCCTCTCCCTCCTAGCGCTTACTGGCCATGGGGCAGGTTCCTGTTGCCGCAGTCCTCCAGCCCCACCTCCCCAGACCAGACGCTGATCTCATACCCGGGAAGAAGCCTAATGGGTTAGGAACCCTTGGCCTTTTTCTCTCCCTTGGCCATGTCTTTCTGCTTCCGCTGCCTGATCTCTGACCCAATTGTTCCCATATCATTCTTTTAAGGAAGACTTCTCTGCCCCATACATTATTATAGTCTGGTCTTTCTACCCATAGCAAATATATTTGTGCCTGGTGTGTGTGAAAGGAATTGGTGTGTCATGGCCTTCTGCAAAGAGCAGAGGTGTGGGCCTGCATGTTAGTGTTAGCAAGTTGACTCACCCTAACCAAAAACATTGAAGATTAGCATCAACCTAATTGCCAAGTTGTGTATTTACACTAAAAGCAGTGATAATCTGTCCCACTTAACGAACACTTTCCACATTCTAGGCACTACGCAGAGTGCTTTAAAGACACCATTTATTCAATCGTAGAAATCCAGGAGGTTAGTGATCATTTCTTCCCTTTCCAAGAGTTAAGTGACTTGCCTGAGATCACAAAGCTTGTGAGTGGTAGCAGTGGGACATGAAACAGAATGAGCTGGCTTTGTTATTTCTGCACCCTCCTGCCCCCTGACCAAGCTGTCCACTCCTGGGGACCCTCCTGGCAGGACACCAGCATCCTTCAGTGGTGCCCATGCATTGCAGTGATCCTGTCTGTGTGACGCTACAGGTGTACACCATTCATCACAGAGCATCTTACTGCCTGGAGAGAGATCTGGAAACACGTGTCCCGAAATGTTTACGCTGCTTCACCAGAAGAGTAGCGTATTTATTTGCTTTTCTATCTTTTCAATTTTTATGAATGTATTTTATTTTTTTAATCAGAAGCTATTTTCATAATGCTGGGGGAATCCTTCTTTTGCTCGCATTCATTCTGATGTACGTGTCTGCCTAAGTGTGGGTGCCCTGTAAACCTCACTTCAAGGGTTGGACCTCTGTGACAACGTCTCCAACACTCCGTCCTCCTCAGTGCCCTATTGTCCCTACCTTGACACTTATGATGCTTATCACACTTATTTACTTATCTGTATCCCCAGCACCAGCCCCAACTCTGAGTTTTGGAGGGCAGGAGCTGTGCCGGATTCAATGTCCCCATGATCTGATATGGGCGGTGGACCCAAGTAGAGGTAACTAATGCTGTTTCAGCACTTACTGAAATGGAGCAGGACCCTATGACCCTTGCCCCTCAGGTCCTCAGCCTGCCTTTTGTCTGTGGAAAAACTTTAGCCAAAAAATAAGTTTAATCAAACAAGTGAGGAAATGATGAAACAAAGGAAAACACTCTAACAAGACTAAATGGTAATAGTTTAGTCATTAAGCATAGTCAAGGACCTTTAGTTCCTCTTCAAGGGCTACAGTTAATATTCTGAGCCTTTGAGCTGCCTCACAGAGACCGAAACCCCTACCAGGTGGAAGAAGTTAACTATGTGATGACCAGGCTGTGGCCCTGATATGAACTGCCACGACAGCGAGAACTGGGCTCAGAGAAACGAGGACAAACAGATCCTGGAGCTAAAGACTCACTGTACTTAAAAGAATGAAGAGGACCCTGATCAGGGCTCTGCAAGACCAATTTCAAGATGACTTTTAAAGCTGACTGTGCTGTTTCTGAATGTAGCTCCCTTCCTTCATCTATAAAAGTTCTTGCAGAAGAGACACAGATGTATAGAACAGTCTTTTGTACTCTGTGGGAGAGGGAGAGGGTGGGATGATTTGGGAGAGTGGCAGTGTAACATGTATGATATCATAAGTGAAATGAATCGCTGGTCTAGGTTCGATGCAGGAGGCAGGATGCTTGGGACTGATGCCCCGGGATAATCCAGAGAGATGGTGTGGGGTGGGAGGGGGAGGGGGGATCGGGATTGGGAGTTCATGCACACTCGTGGCTGATTCATGTCAATGTATAGCAAAATGAATACAGTATTGTAAAGCAACACAAACTAAAAAATATAAATTAATTTAAAAAAAATAAATAAAAGTTCTTGCCCACTGATTGTCAGTGGTGGGAAGTCAGTCTTTGGATGGGAGTCTGCCCTCCCCATAGGTTGCCAGCCTCCAAAGTAAAGCAAACTTTCATTTCCCCAGACTTGCCTCTGTTGGCTTTTGAGTGTCAAGCAGCCAAACCCCAACTTTCAGTAACACTATTATGTTCCACTACTATGTTTATTATGTACTAAGTATTAAATACTTTGCCTGTATTGATTAATTTAATCTCACAACCATCCTATGGGTGGCTTAGAGATTATTTCCATCCCATTTAATTTTTATTTTTATATTTCGGCCACCCTGCGTGGCATGTGGGATCTAAGTTCCTTGATCAGGCACTGAACCCACACTTCCTGCAGTGGAAGTGCCGAGCCTTACCCACTAGACCACCAGAGGAGTCCCAGGACCTCATTTTACAGGAGAAAAAGGTCCTGTGGACATGGAAGAGGGCGCTGTGACAATCTCACTTTTCTGGCTGCAGGAACAAAGCTGAATTCTGCCTGAGGGGCTTCCTCCACCCTAGCTCCTGTCCAGAGCTGATCTGGGTCAGAGTAGCATCTCAGGAATTCGGATGAAGCTGTTCTGAGTTTCTCAGCATCCCAAGCAAACAGGAAAACAAAATTGGCACATAATTCCGCTGTAATCTTTCGTTCAGTAAGTCTGGGAAATAAGTGCCTACTCTCTGCCACTGTGCCTAATCTCATGGAAAGAGAGAAGTAAGACATCATTGATTTCTGGGGTTGAAGGGATTAGGGCAGCACTATCCAAAGGAAATATGAGTCACGAGTGGAAGCCACATATGTAACTAAATGATCTAGTAGCCACGTGAGAAAAAAAAGCAAAAGAAACAGATGAGCTTAATTTTAATAGCATATTTTATTTAACTTAGTGGAGACCTGGGTTCAATCCCTGGGTCAGGAAGATCCCCTGGAGAAGGGGATGGCAACCCACTCCAGTCTTCTTGCCTGGGAAATCCCATGAACAGAGGAGCCTGGCAGGCTACAGTCCATGAGGTTACAAGAGTTGGACATGACTTAGTGACTAAACCACCACCATCATCTAAAAATTATTGTTTCACCATGTAACTAATATGAAAATTATTAATAAGATGGTCTTTAAAAATATATTTGGAAATCTGGAGTATGTTTTACACCTACAGCACTTTTCCACTTAGACCAGCCACATTTCAAGTGCTCAATAGCCCTGTGAGGCCAGTGACTGCCATGTGGGACCATATAGATTTATAGTCTGGTTAGAAGAATAAACTTTTCTTTATTCTGAGCTTCTAGAAGAAAGGATTATAGGATTTGGTGTTGGAGGTTGGGACAGTCACAGTGTCTCACAAGTGGCCACATGATCAGAAATCCATATCTTTATGTGGCCCTTCCATTTTCTCCCATTTTTATACATTTAAAATTTTACCAGTGGGACTTCCTTGGGGGTCTAGTGGTTAAGACTCTGTGCTCCCAATACAGGGTATATATGTCTGATCCCTGGCCAGGGAAGATCCTGAATCTTGTGGTGTGCCCCAAAAATAAAAAAATAAATTTCACAAATGATACATTAAAATATTATTATAAGAAAAGTCAAGCAATAAATTGCCCCTAAACCTTCTCCAATACTATTCTAGATGCTCCTATATATTTATATGTATATCCATTTTATTTTATTGTATATATTACACAGTCTATATTGTTTTGCAAAAAGTTTGGTCACATAGTGATATTTCTTGGTGCTCTTGTCACGTACATACACAGATTCACCTCATTCTTTATAAGCACTGCATAATATCCCATAACCATTGTTTTACTGAAGGGCTGTCAGATTGTTTTGAATTTGTGTTTTCACTGTTATTAGTAGTACCATAATAAGCATTCTTGCACCACTTTCATTTACATTTGTGTGTTTTTCTGAGTAGATAAAAATGAACATATTTGCTGGGCCAAAGGGAATCAACCTCTTAAGTGAGAGTAGGAGGTACCACCAAGCTACCTTCACAAAGAAAATGCAGATTAAACCCCAACTCCAGGGTGGGGTTGTGCTCTTTCTCGCACTCTTCTGTGCATTGGATCTTATTTGTCTTGTACATAAGGGTATATGGTAAAGAATCTGTCTGCATTACAGAATTGGGTTCGATCCTGGGTCGGGAAGATCCCCTGGAGAAGGGAATGGAAACCCACTCCAGTATTCTTGCCTGGAGAATTCCATGGACAGAGGAGACTGGCAGGTTACAGTCCATGTGGGTAACAAAGAGTCAGACACAACTGAGAGACTAATATTTTCATTTTTTTTTCAGGGGTATCAGTAGTATGAGCCTTTTAGAAATGATACAAACAGTAAATTTTAAAAATTCTTGGGGACTTCCTTGGTGATCCAGGGGTAAGGATCCAGAGCTTCCACTGCTGTCGACCCAGCTTCCATCCCTGACTGGGGAACTAAGATCCCACAAGCCACACAGCGAGGCCAAATAAAATAAAATAATGAAGAATATTTTAAAATTTATTCTGTAATATTGTTCTATTGATAGTCAGAGACTCAGTTCCAGGTTCAGAGTGAGTCACTGGTGAATTTTATTCAAAGCATTGAAAATGCAATAGAATCATCATATTTCACTTGAAGGTGTTATTATCTAAAGTACTTGATGACTGGGACGTACCTGGTGATCCACTGGTTGGAAATCTGCCTGACAATGCAGGGGACATGGTTTTGCTCCCTGGTCTCAAAGGATTCCACGTGCCTTGGAGCAACCAAGCCTATGCACTGCGACTACTGAAGCCCGAGCACCTGAGCCTGGGCTCTGCAACAAGAGAAGCCGCAGCAGTGAGAAGCCTGGGCTCTGCAACAAGAGAAGCCGCAGCAGTGAGAAGCCTGGGCTCTGCAACAAGAGAGGCCACATCAGTGAGAAGCCTGAGCACCACAATGAAGAGTGGCCCCTGCTCGTTGCAACTAGAGAAAGGCCATGCACAGCAGCAGAGACCCAGCGCAGCCCCAAATAAGTAGATAAACAAAATAGCGATGACCAAATAGAGTGGATGTTATCCTCAAACAGTAATCCCTTAAGAGGTGCTCTAGTAGAGACTGATGTACCCTCTCTCTGTGAATCCAGTGTTCCCTCAGGATTGGCCCAGATCCCTGGTTCTTTTATTGAACACTAGGAAAATCTTATCCAGGGGTCTTGTAAAAAAAATATATATAAGTCACTGAACACTCAGCCCAGCTAGATGCTCACCCTCAGGGAAGAGCAGGCCCTCAGGGAAGCAAGACCTACACAGCCGGGTTAAGCAGAAGGGCTCTTCAGTCCTCCATCTCGCATGCTCAGGGAACAGGGAGGCAGGTATACCCAGTTTCACTCTAAGTTCTCTCTTCTTTTTTTGCCAAGCTCCTCTAGTTGGATCCACATATGCTAAATGCTTTCTATGAGATTCCACTGTGCTGGTCTTTAAGTAACTATACTGTTCTCCAAAACTGTGGGCTATATTCATTCAACCAGGCTAGCCTCACCTTTGATTTCTAGGAATTTCAAGACAAGACTTGTGTGGCCCTCACAGACACATCGCCCTTTCTTCACAGTTCCAGGTACACTTCTGTGGCATGAATGGCCAAACTGAGTAAACCCTGTTTACAGTTTGGATATTTGGAAAGAGATTAACAACTCACTCTCACAGTCCCAACATTTTTTTTTGGGGGGGGGGGCTTCACTGTGGGGCATGCCTTAGTTCCCTGACCAGGGATGGAACCTGCACCCCTGCAGTGGAAGCACAGAGTCTTAACCACTGGATCACCAGGGAAGTCCCAAAGTCAGATATCTTTTTTTTTTTTTTGGCCATGTCAAGCAGCTTGTGGGATCTTAGTTCCCTGATCAGCAATTGAACCTGGGCCCTTGGGAGAAAGCAGAGTCCTAACCACTGGACAACCAGGACATTCCCTATTTTTAATTAGAATTTAGTGTTATTGTGACTACTATTATTTTTACAGTGTGATTTTGAGTGATATAATGTCTTCTTATAATAGATAAAGAGGAAGGCCTCATGATAAAGGCCTCCTTCATGGGCTTTCTCCTAGGACCAGAGGACAATACCCAGGCAGGCATCCTCTTGCGTCACTGGGGAGGGGCAGGAGATGAGCTACCATGGAGACTCCAGAGGTGGTGTTTACATCGAAGAATTCTCCATGGTCTGATCCTAGCTTTGAGTCTCCACAACTTGGTTTTGTGGATATCCCAGTAAAATGCAAGGAAATTTATATGAGCCACACTACTAAGAACTGATCTAAAACCAGAATTCAGTAATTAATTTCTTTGATAATAAAACTTTGATTGACACTGGGCCTGAGCCAGGCCGTATCCTAGACTCTGGATGTAATGAACAAAACAGACTTGGTCTCTGCACTTAGGAAGTTTATGGTTTAGTAGGAGAAACACACAAACAGGCCATTCCAACCCAGTGAGGTGAATGTGCTAGTTATGGGAACAGCTGGAAGAGGCCCAATCCTAGAGGAAGTGCCAGAGAGAGATGACATGGAGAAAAAGCCTATTCCTGATTTCCTTACCTCAGTGAGGGTTGTCACTAAGCATCTAGCCGTGATGTCACTTTCAATTCTCCCCTCAACCTCAATCCATCACCAAGGTACATTAGATCCACAGCAAGTCTCTGTGGTTCATCCATTTCTTTCCATCTTCCCTGGTCCCTCTGTACAGAGTCCCCCCAGAACTCTTTTAAGTCCATGATTATAGGATCAGAGCATCTCAGCATCAGAGGTGTTTCAGTGCTGGGCAAAAGTTCAGACGGCTTCTAGGACCAGACAATCAGTGAGCGAAGCTGTCAGGAACCGTGACATGTTGGAAAACCCTTTCCCGTATAACGGGAAAGGAGAGTGCTGCTATGAGGAAATGTGGGGCCACAATTTTGCTAGATATTTTATATTTTTAAGAAAAATGTAAAATAGTTTTATAAAGAAATTTTCTAATTTATTTAACTAGAAACAAACTTCATATTTAAAATAAAAGTGTTAATCACAAGGAAACTTTTTCTCTTTTTTCAATTTATTTTTGTATCTGTATAAGATGATGGATGTTAGCTGAATCTTTTGTGGTAATCATTTCATGATATAAGTGAATCAAGCCATTATGTTGTATGCCTTAAACTTATACATTGATGTATGTTAATTATTTCTCAATAAAACTGAAAACAAACAAACAAACAAAAAAACTGTTGAGGGAGTTTAAGGCATGAAGTGTCCTGATGCCTGAAAGTAACTTTGAAATGTATCAAAAGATGCATTGTTGGGTGGATAGAGGCAAGGATAAATGTCTGATAAAGCAAATACAGAAAAAAATGTTAATTGCAGCACCTAAGGGATGTATATATGGGTGCACACTGTATAATTCTTCCAACTTTTCTGTATGTTTGAAATTTTTTGTAATAAAATTTGTGAGGGGAGATTTTTTTAATTGAAAAAGAATTGCGAGTCACTATCATGACTTCTGTTACAAGCTGTAACAGACTTTAAGAACGTGAGGTAGAGGTAATGAATTAATAATATAAAGTCCTAAAACAGTCCTTAGAATATTTAATACATATAATATATATATATATATTATCAGTTTGCAACAGAGGAAGTGGACACAAATTGAAAGAGATAGGTGCCTCAGTGAATTTCATTGAAGGCTTTCAGCCCAAAAGCGCTTTTATTTTTTTATTCTTTTATTTCATTAAAGAATAAAGTGAGCAGACAAGTGTGTGTTTATACTTGGTTTTAAACTGATGAGAACTGGGCTCTAATTAAACTGATGAGAACTGGACTCTAAACTTCTCTGAATTTTTTAAGCTCTGATTGAGATATTGGCTCCTCTGTCTATGGGATTCTCTAGGCAAGAAAACCGGAGTGGGTTGCCATGCCCTCCTCCAGTGGATCTTCCTGACCAAGAGACCGACCCCTCATCCCTATGATCGACTCCTCATCACTCTCTCTCCTCCATTTGCAGGCAGGTTCTTTACCACTAGTGCCACCTGGGAAGCCCCAGGTTTCTGGATGTTGTTCAGTCGCTCAGTTGTGTCCAACTCTTTGCGACCCTATGGGCTGCAGCACGCCCGGTTTCCCTGTCCATCGCCATCTCCCGGAGCTTGCTCAAACTCATGTCCATTGAGTCGGTGATGCCATCCAACCTTCTCATCCTCTGTGTCCTCCCCTTCTCCTGACTTTAGTCTTTCTTTTCCAATGAGTCAGCTTTTGCATCAGATGGCCAAAGTATTGGAGCTTCAGCTTCAGCATCAGTCCTTCCAAAGAACACCTCACAGTTCAAAAGCATCAACTCTTGCGCCGCGCTTTTCTCTTTCCTTTTGCCAAAGTGAAAACTACACTTCCCATGAGCGCTCACAGGCGTCGACGTCGCGCAGTTCTTTGTCGTCGCACAGCGCCCTTTATACGCACTTCCGTCCGCTTACCACTTCCTTTCCTTTCGGCGGCTCGCGGCGGCAAGATGGCCGTGCAAATTTCCAAAAAGAGGAAGGTGAGATCCCGGGGCCCGGTTGCAGGGAACTGTGGCGTTTCGCGGGTCAGGCGCTTTTCTGGGTGCTATTGCGAGACCTATAGCTCTTCGCTATACCCGGGGCAGCGGCCGGACTCTGTCGCTTTCTCGTGGGCTGCGGATGGCGGTGGATTGAGCGCAGCCCGTGGCTGCTGAGAGCAGTATGGCTGGGATAGGAGAGAAGGATTTCTGCTGGTTCCGGGCGGAGAGCAGAGATGAGCACTGAGGGCTCCTCCTGCCGTGGGGGAGCGCTTCTGAGCTTTCTTAGTAGTTAGTAAAGTTACTAAACGTGATGTTTTGAATGCATGAGCCTTTTCCCTCATCGAATCATAGCTTTGAGAAAGGGAGGTAGGCTTTTGCCTTCTTCCTAGGCGTGTCTGGGTGCAGGCTTCTGACCCCAAGGACCTCAGTTTGGAAGGTTACTGACAATTTCTTGTTCTATCTTGGGGTCAAGGAAAAGTTCTGGGGAAATAGAGGGAGGGGGCCTGGGGGAAACTGTTTGATAACTTAAAACCCTTCAATGAAGAGGAGATGACGAGTCTGACCGGAGGTGTTCTCTTTGTCCAGGTGACCCCTACCCTGTGCCGCGTTCTGTGGCACAGTTTTAAGGGCTTGGGTCAAAGGTAACTTCCAAAAGATGACTTAGAGGCATTTGTCTGAGAAGGGTTGCTATGTTTCCTCTGGAACAAGGCAAAATAATTGATGATGGGTCGTTGTTTGGAGGTGTTGAAATCCATCTTGGGGTCAAGGAAAAGTTCTGGGGAAATAGAGGGAAGGGGCCTGGGGGAAACGGTTTGATAACTTAAAACCCTTCAGTGAAGAGGAGATGACGAGTCTGACCGGAGGTGTTCTCTTTGTCCAGGTGACCCCTACCCTGTGCCGCGTTCTGTGGCACAGTTTTAAGGGCTTGGGTCAAAGGTAACTTCCAAAAGATGACTTAGAGGCATTTGTCTGAGAAGGGTTGCTATGTTTCCTCTGGAACAAGGCAAAATAATTGATGATGGGTCATTGTTTGGAGGTGTTGAATTTTGATGAGGGTTGCATTGAGTGGGCTAGAAAACTGAGGCCATGTCCAGATCCTGATTTTCATTTTACTTTTGGTTAGTTTGTCGCTGATGGCATCTTCAAAGCTGAACTGAACGAGTTTCTCACTCGGGAGCTGGCTGAAGATGGGTACTCTGGAGTTGAGGTCCGAGTTACACCAACCAGGACAGAAATCATTATCTTGGCCACCAGGTAAAAAATTCATTTTTCTGGCCATCACCTGTAATTGTTGTCTGCACTAAGGTGATTTCTTCTGTAAACATAGCAGAATAACAGTTGAGTCTCAGTGAATGAGTTTTTAAGCTGCATTAAAAAAAAAAAAAGATAATCTCTTAGTTCTTGTCATCCAAAATTTATACTTGCTTGTGTCAGATGAATTAGAGTTTTACTACCACACATGTGCAAGATTTAAAATTACATCTGTAATGTTATGAGAGCTGTGAATTGTCACTCTTCATTTTCCCCAGGACACAGAATGTACTTGGTGAGAAGGGCCGGCGGATCCGGGAATTGACTGCTGTGGTTCAGAAGAGATTCGGCTTCCCTGAAGGCAGTGTAGAGGTGAGTGATCCTGGCTTGTGCCAGAGGCTACTCTGGGCCTAGAAATGGCTCTTCAGGGTGCTGCTGTGCTTGCTTTATCACTCAGTTGTGTCCAATTCTTTGTGAGCCCCATGGCCCCAAGGCTTCTCTGTCCATGGGGATTCTTCAGGCAAGAATACTGGAGCTGGTTGCCATGCCCTCCTCCAAGGGATCTTCCCAACCGAGGGATTGAACTCAGGTCTCCCACATTGCAGGTGGATTCTTTACCATCTGAGCTACCAGGAAAGCCCTCTTTAGGATGGTTTCTGAAAACTCATTATCACCCTGAAAGCTTACTTGTGATCAGTGAGTATTACAAATGGATTGGTATTTTGTTGAAGGTCTTTTAATAAGCAGTTGGCAGCAGTTTATACCCATCTTGGATATAGTAATGATACATAGGAGAGATTGGCTACCCATTGATCTCCATGATCTGGCTGTGGAAAGAGGTAGGGGTGGGAGAAAAATGCGGAATGGTTCAGTTCAGTCTACGTCCCTGAGTGTTTGTTAGATGTGGGCATTAGAAGTGCTTTAATACTTGGGTAGTACAGTGAAGGGCTTCCCAGGTGGCTTACTGGCAAAGCATCTGCCTGCCAGTGCAGGAGACGTGGGTTCAGTCCCTGAGTCAGGAAGATCCCCTGGAGGAGGGCATGGTAACAAACACCAGTATTCTTGCCCGGAGAAGAGGAGCCTGGTGGGCTATAGCCAATGGGGTTGCACACTGCCACTGAATGAGAACAAGTATAGTGATAAATAGAGTGGTAGCTGCTTGAATCACGAATGTGCTGGTTTTTAGTTGAAAACAGTGGTGAGTGTAACAAGGTGCCTCGTTTCTTTAAAGCTTTACGCTGAAAAGGTGGCCACAAGAGGACTGTGTGCCATTGCCCAGGCAGAGTCCCTGCGTTACAAACTCCTAGGAGGCCTTGCTGTGCGGAGGTAAGAGTCCTTATGAACTGTGTCCTTTTGTGAATCAGTATATCAGCTACTTTGTTAATTTAGTAAGTGGACTCTGTGACAGGCTCAGCTAGTCTCTGAGGGCTTTAACAACAAGACATTGTCAATCCATGTTGCAGCTAGTTAGAAAGACGCAAGTGTTTAAAAAAGCGGGCGGTGGTAGTAGAGCACGGTGGCAGTAGAACGTAGGATGGGGGTGGGGAATGGTTTGGGTTCATGTTGAAGTCATTCACATACATTGTGTGGTAGTAACTCTGGGGATTCAAGAGAGAAGACTCATTGCTGATGAGAGAGCTTAAAATCTAGTCAGGTATGCCCAGTAGGTATTTATAGATAGTAATGTGAGGAGCAGAGGACATGAGGTGGTTAGATTGGCCCCGGAGCTGGGCTTGCTAATAAGATTTCAGCTGGCAGTTCTTGAGCAATTTCAGTACTTGGAGTAAGTGAAATGCCTTGCTTGAGTGTTGGGAATTCATTAATCCTTAATGCAGAACCTTGGGAGGTTTTTCAACAGAGGAGGGATGTGAAAGCTCTGCTGTAGACAGGTTCCCATGGGAGGAATGCCGTAGGCAAGGATGTGCAGAAGACTGCATACCTGGTTTGACTGCCATCTCCATCACGTACAGTGGTGATAAGTTTGGTGCCTGGGCCAGCATCAGTGTTGCCAGTAAGAATTGATAAGAAATAAACATTTTCCGTTTCCAACCCAGACTCACTGAACTGGGGAGTGGGGGAAATACAGCCCAGAAACCTGTCTTCATAAGCCCTCCAGGTGAATTTTGCACGCAGTGAAGTTTGAGTGGTTCGTTTTGACCTTGAGGCGATTCTATAATGTGCAGCCAAGTTTGGAAAGCACTTGATTAGAAGGAACTTGATGTGTTTCTGGAAGGAATTCCCTAAGATGGTGTGTGGTGGGAGTGGAAGAAGGTTTCTGTCTCTTGGGTCAGGCTCTGGTCACACTCACATTAAAGGAACACTGAAAGCGGTCAAGTGCAGGCTGAGTTCTGTTTTGAAGGGGGATAGGGTTGAGTGGGCATGTCTGGTGATGAGACAAATGGCGCTCTGTCTCCTGTGCGCCCAAAGGGCCTGCTATGGTGTGCTGCGCTTCATCATGGAGAGTGGGGCCAAAGGCTGCGAGGTCGGGTGTCTGGGAAACTTCGAGGACAGAGGGCCAAATCCATGAAGTTTGTGGATGGCCTCATGATCCACAGTGGGGACCCTGTTAACTACTATGTTGACACCGCCGTGCGCCATGTGCTGCTCCGGCAGGGTGTGCTGGGCATCAAGGTAAAGATCATGCTGCCTTGGGACCCAACTGGTAAGATTGGCCCTAAGAAGCCTCTGCCTGATCACGTGAGCATTGTGGAAGCCAAAGATGAAATACTGCCCACCACCCCCATCTCTGAACAGAAGGGGGGGAAGCCAGAGCCGCCTGCCATGCCCCAGCCGGTACCCACAGCATAATAGGTCTCCTTGGCCGCTGGATCTGGAATCTGAATGTTGCTCTGCAAAGACCTTTAATAAAATCTTTTTAAAAGAAAAAAAAAAAATTCACAATTCTAGGAATCTTTCTCTTCACTTCTCAAGATTTTACTTAAGTACATAAACCATATTTATTATCTGAAAGTCATATCAGTATAACTGTAATTTCACAATTTTCATATTTGTCAATTATTCATATGGGATGTAGAGGAACATGTGTGTTCTCTTTGGGCTCACTGTTTGCTTCATTGAAGAGGTGGTTTGTCCTTGTCTCAGCCACTGGTGTACCCTTCCGTGATGACAAGATGACGAGTCAGAAAAGGCACGCTCTGCTCTCGGTCCTTGTCGGAGCCACGTTCTGTGGCGCTGTGCGTGGGTGCCTTTTGCAGAGTGTCCTGTCCATTGATTGATTGGAGGCATTTGTCTGAGAAGGGGCCAGACACAGGATGCTTGAGTAACCTGTTCTTTTCTTCTGCTCTGTTCTGTTGTGTAGTGGGGGGCAGTGGAACTGTAGGTAGCTCTCAACTGTGGCATCTTCTAGGTGTGCTGGGCATCAAGGTAAAGATCATGCTGCCTTGGGACCCAACTGGTAAGATTGGCCCTAAGAAGCCTCTGCCTGATCACGTGAGCATTGTGGAACCCAAAGATGAAATACTGCCCACCACCCCCATCTCTGAACAGAAGGGTGGGAAGCCAGAGCCGCCTGCCATGCCCCAGCCGGTACCCACAGCATAATAGGTATGTCTGTAAGGGCCTCTTGGGGCATAATGGAACAGTATTCCACATAGTGAATAAAAAGTAGATTACATTGGTTTTACATGGGAGACTCAGATTGGAGCCGGGGACTCATTTAGCCCTGGTATTCTTTTGGGAATAGTGTTTGCACTGTCTTCTTTAGTTCAAAAGTTTCAGGTCACTCTTATTAGTAATTAGCTGTTCTTCCCACGATCCAGTAATACAGTGACAGGCCTCACCTATGCCTAGTGCCTGTTGTGGTGTTTGTTCCTAGATATTCTGTGTGTATTAATTTCCATGCAAACCCGATACTCAGGTGAATTTTCTGTTCTTACTGTAGTTTGTTTGCTTTTAGGTCTCCTTGGCCGCTGGATCTGGAATCTGAATGTTGCTCTGCAAAGACCTTTAATAAAATCTTTTTAAAAGACATGTGGCCTACCAGACTCTACATCTAGGATTCAGGCTGAGGGTCATGTCACCCCATGGGAGCATTGATGATCAATTCTTAGGACTGCCTGGTCCACAGTATTTCTGTGCTTTCCTTAAAAATCCTGTTGGTTTCAGTGTGAGGTGAGGGCAGAATGAGAGAACCCAAGCAGAAGTAACCAAAGTAACCTTGTCCTTGTCGGGGAGTAAATCTGGTGATGGTGAAGGCTGATTATTAACAGGACAGCACCTTGATTGCCTCATCTTGAAATTCGGGGTTAAAGGAAAGCGAATGCTGAAGAGCCTGATGTTCAGAAGTAGGTTCACCTAAGCATTATAGAGCTGTGATCAGAATCTACATCTCTGTGTCCTCTAGTAAAGTATAAAGGGTACTTAAATTAACTACCATTCAGTCTGATGTTAAAGAGTTTTATACTGATATGTGGAAAAGGCAATGGCACCCCACTCCAGTACTCTTGCCTGGAAGATCCCATGAGGGAGGAGCCTGGTAGGCTGTAGTCCATGGGGTTGCTAAGTCGGACATGACTGAGCGACTTCACTTTCACTTTTCACTTTCATGCATTGGAGAAGGAAATGGCAACCCACTCCAGTGTTCTTGCCTGGAGAACCCCAGGGACGGGGGAGCCTGGTGGGCTGCTGTCTATGGTATCGCACAGAGTCGGACATGACTGAAGCGACTTAGCAGCAGCAACAACATACTGGTACATATTTATAAGAAATTGGATTGTCTTCATTTATTCAGGTGAGACTAGTGAGGGGCAGGCTGGCATGAAAATCCTACAAGACTAAAGGTAGTGAATTATGTTAAGAGCATACTGAAATCTGTGTTGTCCCCTTTTTAATAGAGCATTGGATGTTTCCAGTGGCTAGACAGTAATACCTTAGTTTTTGTCGGTGGAATTGAAACCATGTCTCAGTGGTAAAAGTACTCCCCTCTAGAATTCTCCAACCACTGGAATAGCTATTGTGTTAATCACCGTTTACTGTGTTCCATGGAAGGGGCTCGTGTATGTATATTTCATCTTGTGGCTAGGAACTAGAGCCTGAATACCAAAACATTCTCTTACTCTGGAGTGGCACATTTCCAGGAGTGAGTCCTTTCTCAAGCTGAAGAAAGTTTTCTGTAAAGGGCCAAGAGAGGTGGTTGCTGAAAATTGTAGTGTTTGAACTGAGCTAAGCTGAAGTGTCGGAAAAGACGTAAGAGTCCCTTCAACTGCAAGGAGAGCAAAGCAGTCAATCCTAAAACAAATCAGTCCTGACTATTCATTGGAAGGACTGATGGTAAAGTTCCAATGCTTTGGACACCTGATGCTGGGAAAGATTGAAGGCAGGTTAAGGGGAGGACAGGATGAGATGGTTGAATGGCATCACTGAGTTGATGGATGAGTTTGAGTAAGCTCTGGAAGTTGGTGACGGACAGGGAAGCCTGGCGTGCTGCAGTCCACGGGGTCACAAAAGAGACGCGACTGAACAGTCAACATTTTCTATCTCAGAAGGTAATTTCTTCTATTTTCTCCCTCAGAAAAAAGATTTTGTTTGTTCTTTAACAACTAAGTACAGTAGTGCCTCAACATGCACATCCCTTATTTGCAGCGGATACACTTCAGGCCCTCCAGGGGTGCCTGATAGAGCAGATGGGAGACTATGTATACTACGTTTTTTCATATACTAATGGGTGGGTAAATACACAGCATAGATACATTTTAGACTTTTGAATCCAAGACTTCCTTGGTGGTATAGTGGGTAAGAATCCACCTGCCATTTAGGGGATGTGGGTTTGATCCCTTATCCAGGAAATTTTACATGCTGCAGAGCAACTAAACTTGTGCACCACAACCACTGAAGCCCTCGTGCCTGGAGCCTATGCTCCACAAGAGAAACCACTGCAACTAGAGAAGGCTGGGTGCAGCAACAAAGACCCAGGGCAACCATCAACAAAAAAGAATCCAGTGAGTCCATACAGTGATTGTGTAATATCAAGCTTTATTCTGTTGTGTATGAAGTAAATGTTTTCCTAGTTCCTTTGAAGCCCACTAAGAATTCCAGTTATGTAGCTTACTGAAGTAACAATTCACATCTGGCAGGCAATCTGGGAACCCAGAGAGCTGGGGGACCCTGTATATATGGTCTAACCAGTCGCAAGGAGATCCAACCAGTCCATTCTGAAGGAGATTGGCCCTGGGATTTCTTTGGAAGGAATGATGCTGAAGCTGAAGCTCCAGTACTTTGGCCACCTCATGCGAAGAGTTGACTCATTGGAAAAGACTGATGCTGGGAGGGATTGGGGGCAGGAGGAGAAGGGGACGACCGAGGATGAGATGGCTGGATGGTGTCACTGACTCCATGGGCGTGGGTCTGGGTGAACTCCGGGAGTTGGTGATGGACAGGGAGGCCTGGTGTACTGCGATTCATGGGGTCGCAAAGAGTCGGACACGACTGAGCGACTGAACTGAACTGAACCAATTGTCCTAGGACATTAGGACACATGACTGTGGCTGTCACCTCTTGCTTGTGTTCCTGTGAGCCTCTCCAGGAATAAGCACTATGTCTCCCTTGACAAGTTCCAAGTCCAGAAGATCAGGGACAATACCTTATCTGAGGTGGAGGGTGTTAGGTCTGCCCAGGCCTGACGCCCTCCTCAACAGCAGGAAAAGGCACTGGCACTTGGCATAAGCAAGCACTGGGACAAATGGCCATCATGGGGGAAACTGGGCAGTCTGCCTGGCTACACAGAAGTGTTTAGCCTGGGGAAGATGCCCACGTCTCTGGGTAAAGCTTGCCCTGGCTTTTACCTGGGTAGGCAATACAGCACCTTCTTTGTCTTGTCCTGGTGGTTTCCACTGGGTGGGAGCAGGCAGGCTCTGAAGCTAGGCCTCTATCCCATTGCCCTCCCCTTTTGCCATTATCAGCATGTCCAGATGGTCACAGGGTCCCTAATATGGGATAATCGGAGGGTAGGAGCTCAGCTGGGACCCAGGCTTTTGTGCTGGGTGTGATGGGCCAGCCCCAGCTGGAGAGATCATGCAGACAGGGCCCTGGGGCTTTGGAAGATGGAGAACAGCATGGGGCTCCCCTGTACTGAAGGGGATAGAGGAGCAGATGATAGCTCTTCAAAAGGCAATCTGAGTGCAAATAAGGGGAGCCCCAGATGGGGCCTGCCAGCTCTGCTGGGCCTTGCCTCAGAATCTGTGGCGTCTATCCTTTGTTCCCTCTTTATCTTCCACTGGGCTCACCCCTCCCGACCCGACAGTTTTATGTTGCTGCCCCAGAGCCCCAGCCAACCCAGCTGTTTATAATGGCATCAAGAGCTTGTGCCCCCTGTTTATCCTGGGGCTGTGGCATGTCCAGATGCAGAGCTGGACTCATTGGTGTCTCAGAGGCCTGTGGCACTGGTGCCCACTACCCTGGGCTTCCAGTTTGCTGTGAGCCTTGACCCCAAGTCTGCTTAGGCTTCTGCAACTGTCTGTTTTGTTTTAGCTTCTTTCATGAATGGAGGAACCCCACCATGGCCCAGGCTTATAGCAGTGAGCCTGGGTTTGGAATGTTTTTAACACCTTTATCCCAGAGTCTGAATCAAAAGCTTGAGCTTCTGCCTTATGTTTTACAGTTCTGTTTCTGGTCCTCAGACATGTTTGCTTACTTAGGAGCTTATGCCTCTTTTTAGTTGTCTGATTTTTAACTTTATCTATCACTGAAAGTGTTAGTTGCTCAGTCATGTCTGACCCTTTGCGACCCCATGGATTGTAGCATGCCAGGCTCCTTTGTCCATGGAAGTCTCCAGGCAAGAATACTGGAATGGGCTGCCATTTCCTTCTCCAGGGAAGCATCCCAACCCAGGGATCGAACCCTGGGTCTCCTGTATCACAGGCAGATTATTTACCATCTGAGCCAACAGGGCTAGGTGGTTAAATTAGAGAGGATGGTTTAGAAAGGGAGGAGCATTCTGACCAGAAGTTCCTCTTAGATTCTGAAGCTTCATGAAATCTGTGGGCTATATATTCTGCCTTCTACTAAGTATGTGGCCTTGGGAGAGTCTTCTTATCTTACAGATATTAGTAACTAGCTGACTAAAAGTTTTTGTTTTTTTTTAACTGTTGATAATCTGAAATATGGGCTTCCCAGTTGGCTCTAGTAGTAAAGAACCCACATCTCTTATGCAAGAGGCATAAGAGATGCAGGTTCGATCCCTAGGTCTGGAAGATCCCCTGGAGGAGGGCATGGCAACCTACTCCAGTATTCTTGTCTGGAGAATCCCATGGACAGAGGAGCCTGGTGGGCTACAGTCCATAGGGTCACAAAGGGTCAGACACGACAGAAGTGACTTAGCACAGCACAATTTGAAACAAGAATAGTGACTGTTCCTGGGAGGAATGTGGGAAGGGATGGATTGGGAAATAGGGGGACCTACAGAGGCATTTGTAATGATCTATTTCTTAAGTTAGGTTGTGGGCACACAGATATTTATTTTAATTCTTAAACTGTACAAAATATTTCTTTTTATGCATGAAATATTTCATGATTCTTTAAAATGTCCATACTGTTATTATGAAGGTAAATGAAGTAACATGAAGTGCTGAAGTGCTTTGTAAAGAGTCAGGCAGGGAGCAGATATTGGGCATTACTTCTCCAGGCAAAGGAGGCTTGAGCTGGAACACAGACTCGACCTTTGAAGAAGGTTTTATTTCTACAAGAAAAGGGGCAGTAAGTTAAGATGCTGTTTACATGGAGGTGTCATAAGGGGAGCAGTGGTGAGCCTGAGTTCTCCCTCCCCTCCCACCTCCTGCCTCAAGTATGAGTCACCTGCCCAGGCTCTGGATGATGGTGACGCAGCCATGGGAGCTCGTGCAGCGCTGCAGGGATGGCTGGGCCTCCACCTGCCCACTGCTGGGGTCAAATGTGAAGACCCTGTCGGTGCTTTCCCCGTGATCATCCCGCCCGCCGAGGATGTGGACTTTCCCATCACACACAGTCACGCCACAGCTCTCCTGGGTGGACAGACAGAAAGACAATTAGCTATGCGGTCCGGCCAGGGGCTCCCTCTGTCCCTAGCTGGCTAGGCCAGACAACAAAACCTTGACCCACAGAGTATGAGCAGACAGTCTGGATGGTAGAGAAGTAGGAATTGGATGGACCTGACTTCAAGCTCTGGCCTGACCTTTATCAAATGAATGACCTTAGACAAGTCATTTCACCTCTCTGGGCCTCAGTTTCCTCACCTGCCAAGTAAGAAGAATAACAGTACCTTCTTCATAGCATTCCTTTAACTTAATGAGAAAGCACGTCAAGCATTTTACATAGTGCCTGGAATATAGTAAGCACTCCAGTAACAGTAATTACCACCACCACCATCTTTGGATCTCAGAGAAGCCAGAAATCTTAGGCTCCTAGAATTACTGGAGATCAGAACTGGCAAAGACCACCAATCCATCCACATCCCTAGATACTCTCAGGAGCTTTGGAGAGGGAACAGAACAGTGAGGAGGGGCAAGGAATGCAGATGTGGAGCATCCAGGGCCTAGCACCTCCCTTCTCTAATACCAATGAGGCAAGGGAACTTGGCAAGGGCCCTCTCCGCCTCCTTCCTCCTCCCACAAGAAGCTTCCAGGTAGTGGCCTACAGGCAGGAGAGACTGCAGGGCCACTGAGACCAAGCTCCCCATCCAAAACTACAGCACTTCGGGGCTGGGATTCCAGGTTCTGCCTCACGCGGCCTTGCTGGTGGCCTCAACCTCTCTAAGGCCAGTCTCCTTACCTTTGAAGCCCAAGGCTGATTATCATTGTAAGGACTAAACTGCTGCTGCTGCTAAGTTGCTTCAGTCATGTCCGACTGTGCGCCCCAATAGACGGCAGCCCACCAGGCTCCTCCATCCCTGGGATTCTCCAGGTAAGAATACTGGAATGGGTTGCCATTTCCTTCTCCAATGCATGAAAGTGAAAGTGAAGTTGCTCAGTCGTGTCCGACTCATAGCGACCCCATGGACTGCAGCCTACCAGGCTCCTCCGTCCATGGGATTTTCCAGGCAAGAGTACTGGAGTGGGGTGCCATTGCCTTCTCCAAAGGACTAAACTAGAGAACATGTAAAACCACCTAACATGGAGTAAGACTCACTACCTCTGAGATCCAGATCCTTAGAAGTGAGTCTTTACCTTCCTCAGTGGAACCAGTGCCAGGGCTGTACCCAGGAGACTCCACTTACCACAGGGCTGGGGAGGACAGCTGCCTCCCCCCAGACATCTGTGCCAGGGTCGTAGGTGAAGATTTTGCTCATAAGGCCACCAACCACATAGATGGTGTTCTCCAGGGAGACAGCGTCAAGGCACCGCTGTGAGAAGGGGGCCGGTGACCGCAGGCTCCACCGGTCCTCTTTGGAATCAAAGCACTGCACCTGAGGGGCAGGAGTGCCAGTGGTGAGGCCTCAGCCCCTAACTGCCCCGCTGCCCACACCTCTCACTTCTCTCTGTTGGGGGTGCTTATTCAGCACATTTGCCTGTGTCCACCAGTTCTGAGCTTGGGTCCCTCCCCTCAAGTGTGCTCTGCCTGGTTCCACATTCTAGCCTCTCTCCCTGGACTCCTGTTGTCAAAAGTTTTCTCATCTTTCAAGGTCCAGGAAGAGGTCTGTATCCCAGGAGGTAGAAGTACTGCTGCATTAGTGCTGTAGAGGGTTCTCAGAGCAGGTCCCCTGTGGAGATGCCTTCCTGGCTGCACAAACTGTCAATCCTCTTTCTCCTTTCTGGTGCGCTGAGGTCATGACAAGGTTCCAGCTGGGGTGTCTTGCCGCCCCCATTCCTATAGCTATCTATAGGCCTCCTAGGCCCACAGGTGTTTATGCCCTCCACAATTTCTGAATGTTCCAACTGCTGCACAAGAAGGTGCTAAAGGGCATTCCCCTAGCCAGCCCAGGAAGCACACCAGGAGGGTGTGCTGGGAGTGGAACTGAAATAAGGTGAGAGTCTTAGTTTTGGAAAGTTAGATCTTAACGCCACATTCCTGTGAGGCCATCAGGGCAGGGAGGAAGCTGCCACAATGTTTTGTTCACAAAAAGCCTAAATGTACAAATTTGTGCATTTTTTGATAGATGGAGAATTTGAGAGACTATGATTCATCCACCCAGTAGACTATTACACAGACATCAAAATGATGGCTGTGAAGAGTTTCTAACCATGTTGGAAGTACTTACACTTTGAAGAAGAAAAAGCAGGATAGAAAATTTTACTAGTGGAACGTAAAATTGAAACAGAAAAGTGAAAGTTAATTCAGAGGAAGCCTGGAAGGCAATGTACCAAATATTAATAGCAGTAGTTATCCTTACCTGATGAGATTATGGTTTCTATTTCTGTTTTCTAAATTTGCAATAATAAGTGTATTATATTTTCGAATGGAGGAAGAGCATTTTAACTACCACTGCCCTCACTTAATTTTTTAAATCTTTGAAACCCATATGGCACCAGGCCAAACATTCAGGTCCAGACCTCCTGTGTGACCTTGGAGTCCTTTTTCTGAATTCATTTCTTTGCCTGAAATATGTGGAGGATGACTCGGTGCTGTCGATTAAATCACGAAAATGGACAAGGATATGAAAGAGGTAGCTCTGCTCCTGGCTCACAGTAGGCCTCCCTCGCCCTCTGCTGGCCCACCTTGTTGGTGCTGACGCCATCCTGCCCAGGCCCCCGATCACGTAGAGCCGGCCGGCGCAGGGGGCCACAGCGGCTGAGCTTACTGCCTCGGGGAGCGGGGCCGCGGACGCCCAGGTGTTGGAGAAGGGATCGTAGCGTTCCACGCTGCGCAGTCGACGCAGGCCGTCGAAGCCGCCCACTACGAACAGCTGTGGATGAGGAGGTCACCTGGAGTCAGGGCTGTCTGCATCTCTGCCCCACAGCCGCAGACTGGGTGTGGAGAAACTGTCCCACCCAGGGAGCATCCCAGCTCCTGGCTCCGCCTCTGCCTCGGCCATTACCGATCCTCCCTTAGATTTTCCTCTATTAATGGGGACTGGTTTCTAGGATGGGTACTGAATGTGGATAAGATCTGCAAAATAACTGGCACCAAGTTAATGCTTATGGACAGCTATAAAAATTACTATAGAAATACTATAAAAATAGCTAGTAATTTCTTAAAGGTTTACCACCTAACTTAACTGACCCATTTTATTTGCATTTCTGAACTTGGAGTGTAAAGGTTTTTTTTGTTTTTTTGGTTGGTCTTAAGTGGCAGAGTCAAGATTCAAACCTAGGTTCTTTGACCCCAGAGGCCACACCCTTGACCTCCTGACTACCAGACTGTACTGTCACTGCTATTTTTATTAGCATTACCATTATTAAGCAACTTGGAGTAAGTTCTTTTTCTTTTAGGTGCCCTAGATCCCTTCTTAAAAAGAGAGGATCCTAGAGGGCCCTCCCGCAGAAGGCCGCAGATCTCTGCCTTGGGCCCAGGGCAGCAGCAGCGAGGCGCCCCTACCTGCCCCTGCACCACCGCCATCTTGTGTCTCCACCTGCCCCTGTGCAGCGAGGCCACCTTGATCCACGTGTGCAGATGGGAGCTGAACATCCACACATCACGGCTATTGATGTGGCCTCCTAGGGGGAGAGAAGCAGCTGTTGTCCCCTGGCCCTCTTGCTATCCCCTATCCCCAGGGCACTCCAGGAGAGCAGGGGCTATATTTTATTCTCTGAATCTCTAGGGCCCAAACTCAGGGAGGGCACAGTCCATTGATATCAAATCGATCTTTGCCATTGTGCCATGACAACGGGGAAATTGTTGACTCCCTATAAAACTGTGTTGTCGTGGGAATTAACTAATATAAGCTGCTTAGCATAATGCACAGCACATGGTAGGCTAGATAAAGAGAAGTGGTTAATACTAATCTGAATTGAAGTAAACACTGCTGAATAAAGGGTGGAGTCACACCAGTGATTGGCTCTGCGGTACCTCTACAGCATGGTGGTGGTGGTTTAGTCACTAAGGCATGTCCAACTCTTCCGGCCCCACCAGGCTGTAGCCCACCAGGCTCCTCTGTTCATGGGATTTTCCAGGCAAGAATACTGGAGTGGATTGCCATTTCCTTCTCCAGAGGATCTTCCCGACCCAAGGATCGAACCCAGGTCTCCTGCATTACAGACAGATTCTTTACTGACTGAGCTATGAGGGAAGCCCACCTCTACAGTATACCTCTACAGTATCAACAACTGTAGGTTATCCAAAGGATCTGGTTGGAGGAAAAACAGAGGGTGTGAAATGATGAGCCAATCCTGTGGGACTCCATTTATGGCCTCCGCCCTCACCAGAAACATAGATGTCATTGCGGAGAGTACACGTTGCGAACTCTGAGCGAGCATAGCCTGGCAAGCTGGGCAGCGGGGTCCAGCGCTGGCTGTCTGGATGGTAGGCATCAGTGAAGGGCAGCTTCAGGAGCCCCTTTCGGTCACAACCACCGATGACCACGATCATTTCAGCTAGGTCCATGAATCTGGCAGGGAGACAAACCCAATGCTGGTTAAACTACACCCAAGTTTCAGCCTTTCCACCCTCTCATCACTGCACTATGTGGTCCTGCTCCCCTTCTGCTCCCCATCCTCCCCATGTTGGGCTCTACCACTTTCAACCTCCCCTTTGGCTATTGAGGGGAAGAGGATCATTACTCCTGACCCCATTTTGCCGATCTAAGTTACAGGGAAAGAATGCTTACAAAGCCCTCACCCTTACTTAGAAAAGTTATCTTGTTTAATCAACTTTGGCTTTCCAAAGGTTATATAGCTGAAAGTAACAGAGCTAGAATTCAAGCCCATTCTCTTGACCTCCATCGGGGAGTCATTTTGCTATGTCCCTCCTCCTAGAACCATACCATCTCCTAAACCCATCCCCTAATCACAAAATCCATGGAACCAAGGTACACACCCTTTTAGCAAAGCATTCTCCCCTCCCACTGACCCCTCAGACTTC
>SJXQ01003891.1:362417-376728 GCA_006408695.1 Aepyceros melampus | reverse complement strand
TCTGCTCTTGGACCAGCCTCGAGAGGGGGAGAAGGGAGGAGCTGGGAGTAGGTATAGGATCGACTGTGCATCTGTGGGATCCATGTGCCCGGATTGGGGGTGATCTGGCGCTGGTTGTGCCCTTGAGTGATACGTGGATGTGAGGGTGTGCGTGCAGGTGTTCCGGGGTACTTGTATGTACCTGTGGGAGTGCATGGGGATGTGGTGACCGTGTGGCATTGGGGCAGATGTGACTAAGAATGTAACTGCGCAGCTTAGAGGTCTAGGTTTTCCTCCTGCCTCTGTGACTCTGTGCAGTGTCTGTGTTCCTGCTTTACAGCAGACATGTCATTGTGGGACTTTGTATATCTGGTTACAGGCATTGCATGTCCCTGTCTTTGTCTGCATCTCTGTGACAGGGGTCTGTCTGCATACAACAGGGGGCTGTGTCTTGTGGACTGTGTGTGTGGACAGTGTATGGTCCCTGGGTCTGTGATATGGTATGAGCTGAGATGGCTTTCACTCAACAGTGTACCCACCCTTGGAGTATAGTCAGGCAGGCGTGGTGGGTGTAGGGGAGAGAACAAGGCAGCTCTGGACCAGCCTGGAGTCCTGGAGCCAGAGAGAGGTGGTGCCATGGGTTGGTGTCTGATCATTTGCTGCCTCTATGCAGGGCCATTGGGCCTGGTGTCTTTGGGGCAAGTAAGGGGGGGTTTGCCTTCATGGAAGAGGGCAGCAGACTCCGGGGAGGTTGCCTTGACAAGAACCTGGATGGGGCAGGACACCTGGGACCCGGCCCTGGCTCTGCCAGGATTCTGCGTGCAGCTCCAGGCAGATTACTGCTCAACCCTTAGCCTTGGCTCTTCATTTCAGCAGGATTGGTAGTCTAGTTGTGGTTCTGGCTTCGTCTTACCGGGGTGCTGTGAAATCAAGAGGGTTGCTTGGAGAATCTCATGGACTGAGGAGCCTGGTGGGCTGCAGTCATTGGGGTCACAAAGAGTCGGACACGACTGAGTGACTTTACCTATCTTGTGAAAGTGATGGCCACGTGGAGTGGAGTGGTTGAACCTGGGATCCTATTGGAACCCGCCCCAGCAAGGCTCAGGCCTGCTGAGTTAGTGGAAGGAATTGTAATGGGAGAGATCAATGGCTAAGCATGTGTCCTGAGGCCTGGGAGAGTCTGTTCCAGGGACTCTGCTCCAGGGAATGGTATATACTGCTTCCCTCTAAGAAAGGATTGTACATGTTGCTCTATGTTAAAGGATGTGAGAGATTCGGGCACCATTATAGTGGGGACAGAGGGTCCAGAGAGGGCCCTGGAAGAGGCGGGTAGGCTCAGCCTGGACAGGCCTCACCCACGAAGGTCCAAGGTAGCAAGAGAGGAGTGGGTCTGTGGAGATGGCTGGAGGGAGGGGCCCTGTCTCCTGTTTCCCTGGGAGGGGCAGTCAGGCTGTCCTCCACAGACAGGGGGAGGTTACGAGGAGGGCACTGGGAAGGTGGGCTTCTCAGTAGCCCCCCAGGTCAAGGGACAGGAGCCAGGGCTGAGCACAGGCTCAGCTGAGGGTGGAGAGGGGCCCAGCCATCTGCCTAGAGGGGGGACAGCCTCCATCTTCCCATTGTTTTGGGGGGAGGGGAGGCAGCCAGACTGCCTCTGTATTAGGGGGTGCACGGATCCAGTGTAGGGCCTGGTGAGAGTGGGATGCTGACTGGCTGTTCCACTCAGCACTCCCAGGCCCTTCTCCCTGCTCCTGAAGGCTCTAGATTAGCTCAGGCTGCCCAAGTGTGGCCAAGAGCTGGAACATGCTGCCCAGTGGACCCAGGGGAACTGACTGGACAGGGAGGGGCTGGCATGAAAGACTGACTCCACTTTGCTGGGCAGGCCTGCCAGGCACTGGAGAGGAGGTTCCTGGGGCATTTGGGTAGGGCAGTGTGCCCCACTGCTGGCCCAGACAGTCCAGGTTTCACTCACTCTTCCTCATGCCCAGGGAAAGCTGGAGCTGACCTCTGCCCCAGGAAGGGGGCACTTGGCAGATGTTTGAAAAGGGGAGAGGCAGAGTCCCCCGACGTTTCCAGAGGGACGGTCCTAGAGGTTAGTGTGGGGGCTCAGTCTGGTTTCCAGCATTGGGAGGGATTTTTCTTTTCTTTTTCTGAATGAAGCCTCCAGACCCCAAGAATTTTATTCAGCAGGCCCCCATTTGGAGAAGAGACATACCCCTTGGTTCCCACGAAGCACCATGTTTATTTAATGCAGGCTGGAACTGGGGTTCAGCCTCCCCGTTCCCCCTTAGGACACACCCAAGACCATGCAGACTCTTAGGACAAATATGGGAGTTACAGACATCTTCCCAGGGAGGGCAGAGAGCAGGGGTCCAGGACTGAAAGACAAAGACGTCTGTGGTCCCATGGGCTGTATTTTGGCTCTCAGCCCAGGTGCCCCCCGTGCCAGGAATGGGAGTGGGCCTCTTCAGTCAAAGCCAAACTTCTGCCATCGGGGAGAGGCATCTCCTGACTAAGGGCCTGTTCTTCTGTAGGCCAGGAGCTCAGAAACCCTTCATGTGACTGCTAGTCCCACTGCCCAGTCCTAGAGTGGGCCCAGGATCCCGCCGCATCTGCCTTACCGTTCCCAGCTGGTTACGGAAGGTCCACAGCCAGGGTGGGGTTCTAGCTCTGCTGTACTAAGCTGTGTGGCCAGGGATGGTCACTTTACCTCTCCAAGACTGTCTCCCCCACCACAGGAAGGGGACACTGGCCCCCCCGAATGCAGGACTCCTAAGGAAGCCCTAGTGCCATGTGAGGTGGGGAGGGGCCCACCACTCTGCCACTCTCCCATTCACTTCCGAGAATGGTTCTTCCTCAGTCATGGGACCTGAATCCCAAACCCTGCAGGCTCTGTCCCCACCCTCCCACCGATAATTCAGAGATGAGACGTGTCAAGATGGCAGCTTTAATCATCCTGGCCAAGGCCTCTCAGGCTCCCTCCACTGCAGGCTCCCTTGGTCATACACCCACCATCAGCCATGCCTGAACACTTTTCCCAGGTGGCCCCTGCTCTTGGCCACTGGCGTGGGAACCCGAGGTCATGTCAGTTGTGGGTATCCTGGGTGTGGATCCAGCAGCCCTGAGCCTGCTCGTGCCATCTCCAGCCTGCTCCTGGGGGACATGGCCAGCATCAGCGGGAGGCTGGTTGGGGACGACAAGTGTCCCCGCCACTGGAACGGCATTCCTCCTGGGCCGAGCTTCCTTGTGCTTTGAGACTGACGGAAGAGCAGAGGTGCTGGGGCAGAGGCCCAGCCCAGCCCCTTGAGGCAGGAGAGTCACCGAGAAGGCGGTTTCCTCACAGCATGGACAGGAGAACAGACACACATGGGCACACGCAGGCTCCACGTCCTCTGCTGCTGCAGCGGGCATGGCACAGCCGTGACCCCCTAAAGCTTCCAGGTAAGGATGCAAAGGAGGGCCTCAGGGAGTGGACCAGGCCCTGGGCCCCGGGCCCCAAACTTCCCAGAAAAAGGAGCCCCAGGCCTGCAGGGGCATCTGAGAGACTGGAGGGGAGACCCTTCAAGAGAGGCCATGGCTGACAAGGGACCGGAGTCCATGAGGAGACTGTGGAGTTAGCGCCCCGAGCATGCTTCTGCCAGCTCCGTGGGCTTCTCTTGTCTCCACATGAGGTATAGCTGGACAGACGGGTCTTCAGCTAACGCCCACTCCGGTCTGTGAGGGTCTTGGCACGGCTGCCGCTCCCTCGAGGGGCCACTGGGGCGGTGGCGCTGTTGGCATACGTGTCATAACTGTTGTCCGAACATACAGAGAGCTCATCGGAGACCTCCATGCCATCGCTGATCTCTGTTGGGCCACAGGGAGGCAAGATGTGAGTGCAGGGAGGAGAGGGGGCAAATAAGGAGGGCTGGCAGATGCGGTGTGGAGGCATGGCCTGTAGCAACTCCCGAGCAGGCACCTGGAGGCTGATGCAACCTCAGGTTTCAGGTGTGTTATTGGTGTGTGAGTCTGGCATTCAAGGCCCTTCTTAGTCTCTGCAAACACTCTAGTTGTGCCTCATTCTCCTCTCCCCTGGAACTCCACCCTCAAGCCACAGAAAACTACTTACACCCCCTGAGTGTGGCACTTGTGTGTTTACTCTCCTTGGGGCTTTGCACATATTGGCCTATCTCCTGGGCATGACCTCCCAACATCACCTCCTTTTCTTAAAATCTGGCTAAATTCTTCACATTTCTGTTCCTGCCCCCGGGCTGGAAGGGGGCCTCCTCACTCTGTCCTCTGCTGCTCCCCCTGCACCGTCTGTGGCCCCCTTCAGCTGGAGCACTTCCAGGACACGGACGAGGTCTGGGCGTCAGTGTTCCCAGTGCCTGGTGCAGTGCTGGACGCACAGCAGAGCCTCAGAAAAGGTCTGCTGAGGGCAGCGAAGCCTGCCCAAGGGGACTCCAGGTGACTGGGTTGGGCTGACAGTCCCTAGAGAGGACTTCTCAACCAGGAATTGGCAGAGGGTAAGACCTGTGGTTGATTCCTCAGGGCCAGCACCCACAAGGTACTAAGTGAATGGCCTTTGGCACTGCAGGAGAGGTGAGGGGTGGGGTGCAGGACCTGACAGGCCTAAGTGCTGGCTTGCCTTCCATTCATTCCACCCACCCCTTCCATTCATTCTACCCACCCCTTCTGGCTTCTCCGAGTCAGGTACAGTGCAGGAGGAGCCTGAGGACCCCAGATGCCCTATTCTGGCTCCTCCTTCCAGGAGCTCCTCAGTGTTGCCAGAGAGCTGTAGAACAGTAGGGTAGGCCCTCCAACACAGCTCTAGTGCTCAGGGAAGGCTCCCAGAGGAGGGTTTTGAATGAGGGTAGGAGGAATCAAGTACCCCAGAGGCAAGAATCTGCATATCCTTAGCACCTGGAGCAGTGCCTGCCATGCCTTGAAAGAAGGGTGAATAAAGGAGTGACTGACTGAATGGATGTGCACACAGTCGTTGGAGCCAGCCCCCCTAAAACCACAACCACCCCCTCTGGGTCCAGGTTCATTCAAGCAGCATTTACCAAGCACTCCTCTGGGCCAGGCATGGCACTAACCCTCACAAGTACTCTGTGAGGGAAACCTCACCCATTTTACAGATGAGATGTCTGATCTGAGGTAGGTTAGGTAACACATTCTTGTTCACACAGCTAGGGCATAAGCTGGGCTTTGAATCCAGGGCCATCTGGCTTGTAAATACCTCTCAGATCTTTCCTTTCTCATTTCCATGCCTATGATTCCCATCTGAATTATTGGTTTCCTTGCTTTCAGCTTCCCATTCTAACCTACCATCCTCTACACTTGTTAGGGATTGAATTGTGAGGACTTCCTTGGCAGTCCAGTGGTTAGGTCTCCACGCTTCCACTGCAGGGGGGGCATGGGTTCAATTCCTGGTCAGGGAACTAAGATCCCATAAGCTGTGTGGTGTGCCTCCCCCAAAAAAGAGGTTGAATTGTGTTCCCCTCAAATTCCTATATTCCTACACTCTGCATGTGACCCTCTTTGGAAATAAGGTCACAGCAGATGTAATTAGTTAAGGTGAGGTCGTTATAGTGGACTGGTGTCCTTGCAAAGAAGAGAGCTTCAAACACAGAGATGTATCCGCGAGGCAAGGGGAGAGGCCAGGACCAGATCTTTCCCTCACAGCCCTGTTGACACCTTGATCGTGGACTCAGCATTACCAACTGTGAGACGATACATCTGTTTTCAAGCCACCTTTAAGCTATCTCTGTTTTAAGTGCGTGGTACTTTGTTACAGCCCTACTGTAACAAAGGCAAACCTATCTGTGACCCCTCTCTGCTTCCAGAACAAAACCTAAGCTCCTGACCACACACTCAGGCCCAAGTGCCTCCCCAGTGCCACCTTGGGGTGAACCAGCCAGAGGCACTCCCTTCAAGCCGTGCGGAGTGACCTGGAGTTCTTGGTGCCCAGCAAGAAGGCCTTCCTCGCTGCCTCTGAACACATGCTATTCCTGCCTGGAGTGCCCTTCCTTCCCTCTGCTTGCACAGTCCTCACCTCAAACCCATCAGCCAGGCCCCTCCTATCATTCCTTCCCATTTCAATGACATCACTCCTCACAAAGTGGGCCTGAAACCTTCCTCACTGTCCCAGGGAGTGCTGAACCCCTCTCCTCCTGCATCCCCATCTGTTATATCTAATTTTCCATGTATTTGTACAGCTGCTTCCTCCTTCAGTCTGGGAATGTCAACAGGCAGCAAGCAGGGGGGGAAATCAACATTTGTGGGGTTCCTGTATGAACCAGGCATATGGCAGGATGGACCTTCAAAGCAGACTCCTCCCCCAACCCCAGCATGTCACCCTAGCCCACCATCCCTGGGGCTGACACTGAGCCACAGGACCTGGAGCTGATGGGTGGAGGGGTGTGTGCGTGCACGCTTCCGTGTCACTGTGACATGAAGCCAGGTGGGTATATGCATGTCTGTGCCATATGCCTGTCTGTACATGCTGCATGTGAAATATGTGTACACACACCCGTGTGCACCTGCAGGGTGCAGAGAACAGAGCCCAGAGCCTGTCTCAACCTGTCTGCGGAGTTGCACACCTGAGAAGATGAGCTTCTCCTTCATGATGCTGACGTCCCGGCTGGTCCGGCGCACTGCGGCACTCAGCATGATCTGCTCAGGGTTGTAGCTCCGGATGCCACCCAGGCGCCACCTGCAGAGACGGCCCCATGGGCATCAGGTCCTTCCCCACCCTTCCTTGGAGCAGGGATCATGCCCACTTCCATAGACTCTCTGGAACTGGCCTGAGAGACCAGCAGGAATCTTGTCTGACTGTATAGATGGGGAATCTGAAGCCCAGAGAAGGGCAGAGCTGGGGCCTGATCAGAGTCCACTGACTCTCAGCCATAGCTCTCCAGCCCTCTTACCTCCAGAACCTTACATCCGCTCCCCTTGCCCAGGAGGATGCTTAGGGATTGGTTAGTTATGTCTCAGGTGCCCCCAATTATACATGTCACTCTCTTTGGATAGGACAAATTTGGGGGTGCAGGCTTAACAGGCATGACTGATGACCTGCCCTGGGGTACAAACTAATCCTGGGGAGTCCCAGCTAATGTCACCTATAGCTCCACCATCAGGACCAGGCTGAGTGAAGCCAGTGAGAAACCCCAGAGAGGAAGTGAAGGAAAGGAAGGGGAGAGGGGAGACAGCGGGGATCTTGTCTTCACCGGGGGATCAAGGCGAGGGTGCTGGAGTGACGGGGTGGGGCCTGCTGCTGCTCCATTCTTACAGCCCTGGAAGAGTGGGGGTGCACATCCCCTAACAGGAAGGGGCAGGCTGGAGTGTTATCCCTCTAACAGCTAGGGCAAGGTGGGAGCAAAATTAATTGAATGGGTTGAGGTGGGGCTGCATGGGGTGTGCAGGGACCAGCTGGAGCCAGGAGAACTCAGTTTCTTTGGTCTGGCCCAGAGCACAGTTTTGGTTGTTACAGTTCCCCTGAATTAGCCACAAATCCCTGGCCTCCAAACAGGGATTTTTCCTGCAATCCAAGAGAGGACTCACTGGACCCCCACCCCCACTCAGGGAAGCGGGGATCAGCTTGGAAACAAAACCCAACTCCCCCGGGGCCCTAAGCCCTGCTGGAGTGGGTGGACGGAGCCCAGACTCCACAAGAAATCAATTGTTTCCAGATGGGATCAGCGCAGCCGAAATGGACAGACAGATGGACAGGCAGACAGGTGGGTGAAGAGAGCAGACAGACATGGGGAAAGCAGGAGGCAGAGGGGAAGGCAGCCTGCACTCTGGCTGGGCTGGCCACCCTGCACGTGCTCGAGAGCAGCAGCAGGGTCTCATTTATCACTGTGTGCCGGGCACCAACCCCCATGCCTGCTGTGTGGCGGGTGCTATAAGGACTGCTGAGTGAATGAAGGGGAAAAGGAGGTCCACGGGGAAATGATCTTCTTCCCCAGGGTCCTCTCCTCCATCCAGCCTCGCCTGGCCCCCAGGAAGACAATCACATTGCCCTGACAGTACTCGAGTGGCCCAGCATTCCCACAGAGCACCCTGGGGCTCCGGGCGGAAGACTGACTCTTTGCCACAGGCCAGCACAGCGCCAGCCAGCACGGGTGGACATGCCGACGGAGAGGGTGGTGGAAGTCCCAGGTAAACGGCCCTTCTCTGGGCTCAGCCCCACAGTCACGGAGCCCAGGGCTCCTCCCCTAGAAGCTGGTCAGTGAAGTTGCCTGACCTAGGAGGCACCTGCCCAAGGGGGACTTCTCATCTGGAAAATCAACATTAAACCCAGGAGGGAAGTGTCAGGCCCAAGTCTCTGCAGCGAGGTACACTAGGACAGGAAGCTCAACCACTGGGGTCTCCTCCCAGCGGAAAGCTGGGAAGATGGTGCATATAGGGCAGAGGGGTTGGGTCAGAGTGAGAGACAGAAAGTGAGAGAGATAAGAGAGAAAGGTAAACAGCGTGAGCAGTGGAAAAGGCAAACTGGGAGACGGGAGGGCAGCAGGTGGGCAGGGAGAGACAGAACTTGGTAGGCTGTGCTCTGGGCGTTGGGAAGGCCTCGCCCAAAGTGCCAGGCTGTGGCGGGAGGTGCGGGGGGGTTTTGCCCAGGCAGAACCCCCTCCACAGAGGGAAACACTTTGGTGCTGAGAGATGCCAGGTCAGCAACCTGCAAGGAAATGTCTGTGGGAGGAAGAGAGAGCAGGGGGACACACACGAAGATGGAGAGAGAGCGGGAGGGCTGCAGGGGAGGCGGGGGGCGGGGTGAGGAAAGGGAGGAGGCTTCAGGCAGGGCCAGGGCCTGGGAAGGGGACCTGGGCCTAGGGCTCTGCGAGAGGCAGGCTTTCAGACGGAAGTGGAGACGGGGGTGGTGAGGAAGAGGGAGAAAGAGGAACAGGAGGAGGAGGACCACACCAGAATTACCTGATCAAGTGATAGCTGTGAGATGCCAAGAGTGCAGCAGAGAGAGGGGAGAGGGGAGAGAGGAGGGACATGCGCCGGATCAGAGCGGTATGGGGCAGAGAGAGAACGTCAGTCAAGAGTAAAACCCCCCTCCCCGGGACCAGCCCACTCCCACTGCGACCACCACCCCAGCTGTTGTCCTGAAGGGTCAGGGGGAGCTAGAACGGGAACTGTGGGAACCCAGGCCCTGGGTGACACGGGGGGAGTGGGGAGACCAGCCCAGAGAGGAGCTGAAACTCACCAAAGAGTTTACACAGCAAATCTCCACCAGCCTGGCTCTGGGCTCCCTGCTGGGTGCTCATTCCAGAAGCCACTGGGCTCTGGCTGAGGGGGAAGGGCTGGGGGCCACTGGGAGGCCTCCTTCTCCCCTGAACAGGGCGGTCTGGTCAGGATGTCTCCCGGCCAAGGGCTCAGGAGGATGGGACCTCACCCTCTGGCTGGCATGGGGACTGGCCTGTCTTGGACAGGGAAGACCACGGAAGGCGGTCGGGGCCTACTCACTTCTGGAGTACGAAGATGCCAACGATGAGGGTGAAGGAGATCAGGTCGGCGGTGACCCACATGAGACAGTACTCGTCCGGGGGCTGTGGACAGACGGCCCGTGGCCAGCTTCCAGTCATGCTTGGTCCAGACCAGGGCTCCAGACCAAGGGCTCACGGGCAGGAGGACCACACGTCACCCTCAGAGAGGGGCAGAGGAGGACTTGGAGGGGCTTGGGGTGTGTGTGTGGGATAAAAGAGAGCCACGCAGTAGTCAGAGCAGAGGTGGTGGTGTGTGCTAAACCTAGAGGATTTATGTGCTTAAGGGAGCTTAACGCGAGAGTCAAAATATGAAAGACAGACAGATGAGTGAGAGGGTGTGACGTGGCGAGCGGGTGCACAGGCGAGTGTGGATGGATGTGGCATCATGTGGATGGGAGGGTACATGTCATTGTAGGCTGTGGAGTGTGGGAGCTTCCCCTGAGGCCCCACACCCCTGTGATCTCAGGTGAACTGTGGAAGAGGGGCAGGGACAGGCCAGATGCACTTTCTGCTGTTGGTCAGCTCCTATGGC
Source organism: Aepyceros melampus (assembly GCA_006408695.1). NCBI lineage: Eukaryota > Metazoa > Chordata > Mammalia > Artiodactyla > Bovidae > Aepyceros > Aepyceros melampus. Next base: position 366,744 of record SJXQ01003891.1, on the reverse strand, counting down.
CTGGAAATTGGTGCACTCGTAGCTGCTGCCGCTACATCAGTTATTTCATTTCATTCCGAGCTGAGCCTTTGGAGATTTTCAAGGACAATGGGCAGGTGGATAAAGATAACCACCCAAAACCTAGGTGATTCACTGACACTGGCAATGTCTTAGCCATAATGAGACCCTCCATCTGCCTTTCATGACTTCAGGGAAGTGGCAGTGGGAACAGTGGATGGAGGTCAAGGGCTCCCCAAAGCCCTGGTTGGCAGAGCTGAGACTAGCACTCGGGCCAGCCTTCAGCTGCTCGAACAATTGAAATCTGGTTTCATTGGCTATACTCTCTGAGCAGATTTCAGTGTTTCCTATTCTTGCCTTCATGTTGCCCTCTTTTCTCAACTACTTTCCTTCCTTTAAAACAAAATGTAATAATCCTCAAAACCAAAAGAAAACTCAAGTAGTTCTTTATTTCTCTAGGGCTCTTGGTGTTTTTCCCATTTGGCTCAGGCCCAGGTTCCTCCCACCTCCCAGTATCTCCTGACCTTAGGTCAGAAGAATCTTCCTCATGTCCCCCAAAGTGTTCCCTCCACCCCTAACACCTCACCAGAGAGAGCCCTAGGTGTGGAGCCTGCTCCCCACTCCTAGGAGTCCCAGGCAGCTCTCAGACCCCCAGTAATCCTCTAACTCACCATGATCCAGAGTGGGGAAGGCACCTGGGACAAGGTGTGAGAGTTGTCGGAGGTGACGGACGGGACACCTGCGCACCACAGCAGGGAGAAGAGCCACGGGGCATTGACAGTGTAGAGGTTCACACTCAGGTTCCAGGACGCATAGTCCCTGTGGGGCAGCGACAGAAGCCGGTCAGCCCTCAGGCCTGTGCGGGAAGCCTGTAAAGCTTGGTCCTTCACACCCCCATACCATGCTCACAACTGGTGGAAGGAACCTCTGCTCCCAGAGGGCCAAGCTCATACACAAGCCCAGGTCTGCCCGATGCTCTCCACCTGTCCTCTCTGAGCCCGGAGCCCGTGTGTCCAGTCCTCTGGGTGAGCCTGGCTGGGTAGGGTAGGCACCTGAGCTCCTGGCGGGACACCTGAGTGTAGCGCAGGTTCAGCCGCTGGATGTGGCCTCTCCTCAGGCTGGCGGCCGCCTCCTTGGAGCCTGACATCTGCTGGAAGCCAGGAGCCACCTTTTGCACGAAGGGCCTCTGCCTGTTGGGCAGCCACAGGACCTGCAGGCAGGAGAGAGGCAGCCTCTGATTTCTCTTCTATAAATGGGGAAGGTGTCTATCCCTCCTGGAGCACCTGGAGGGGTTAAAAGAAGCAGGACCTAGAACACAGTGAAAGCCTACAGGTAGTAAGGTGGTCCTCTGGACCATCTCCAGAGGATGTGGTCCCAGCCAAGGCTAGGAACTGCTCCGGCGACACCTCAGGGAGTTTTCCCTCCAGACCCTAGTCAGGACAAGATCAATAACTCCCCAAACATCCACTACTCTGCACATGGCCACCAGCGTCTACTGTGCTGCCATAGTTGGTATCAGATTCTTTTGATCCCCAAGTATTACACCCCAAGGATGTGCTCAGCAGTTCACGGGAGTACTGTGTTCTCAAGAACCTGGCCCTGCTCCTGCCCTTTGTATATTTTAAAGGACCTCTTTGTTTCCTTTTTGTCCCCACGGTAATCCTGTCAGGAAGGTGTGGGGCATGCTACCCTCATTTTACTAATGTAGAAACTTGAGGTCTGGAGAGGAGTTTGTAGCTGGAACTAAACTCCAGGCAGGTCTGGTCTCCCTGCGGCTGGAACGGGGCTCCGCAGAGCTCCCAGGGGACGGAGGGGCTCTCCCGGGGGGAGGGGCTCCCGGGGGGTGGGGCTGGGTGCGCTCCAGGGCCTCACCTGGTGCTGGGGGAAGCCCGAGTGCAGAAGGGCCTCCAGCGTGATGTTGAGGAAGCTGCTGCGGTAGGGGTGCTCCCGCGGCGGGTCATGCAGGCTGAGCAGCAGTGCGGCATTGCCCTTGGCCAGCTCCAAGAGCTCCACTAGTCTGCAGATGGACTGGTTTTGGGCCTCCCTGTGGTCGGAGGGTGACAGGGAGCTGGCTGTCCAGAACGGGTCCGTCTATCAGAGATAGGGACACACATGGTGGCCTCACCAGTCCTATGGGGCCTCCACATGCCTTCCTGGCTATGGAACTTGGAGATCCCTGAGCTGCCTGCCAGTGTCTGCCGGTGTGTGCAAGTCAGGCAAACTGAAGGCTGTGGCCCCATGGGAGCTCTAGATTAACCCAACCTTAACCTCTCTATCCCAGTCGCTTACCAAAAGAATTATTTGCTTGGAACATTTCCCAGACCCCAGTACGTTTCTCATTTAGTACCATTTCAGATCAGAGAACCGACTTTGTCTAGAGTTTCACAGTGTTAACAGTTTTAACTATTACTATCACCATCGACTTTTTCTGGTAGGGGAGGGAGAACCAGAACACGCAGTGACAGCCACGATATCTGGGCCACAGTGGCATGAGCCAAGGAAGCCGCCTACCAGCCTGGCTGTGAGTCAAGGAAGCTGGGCGTGTGAGGGTCGCCTGAGCGGCGGGCGGCCCCCGGTCCTCTCTGTGGAGTCCCGCCCATGCTTTCTATGCCTAGGACTGGGACAGGTGCTGCCAGACCTTCAGGAACCACTGGCCGGCGTTGAGCTTCTGCAGGATGGTCCAGTTGAGCATGGAGGCGGGCCTGCGGGCGAGCTCCGGGAACTCCTCCTCCACGTTGGTGGTGCGCCGCAGGGTGGTGTCGTGCATGAGGAAGGGCACCCCATCCAGGCTGCGGGAGGGTGGGGCCGCGGAGTCACTGCCCACCCGGGTCCCTCACCTGCTCGTCCCACTCTTTCCTGCCCACCCACTTACACCAGCCTACCAAGGGGCTCAGGAAGGCTCTGCCCCTCTTTGGCCTCAGGTGTCCTGACTGCATAGGGAAGTCAGTGGACTGATAGGCGACTCCCTCTGGCTCTGAGGGTCAGACAGGGGTGGGGACGGCTGAGGAGGCTAGGGCTGGGCCTATTAGCAACCTTGGAAGGCAGGTGCTATCTCAGTTGATAATGGGGAGACTGAGGCTGGAGACAGAAGTATCTTAACTCAAGGCCTACCAGCCAGTGAGTGGTGGAACCTGGCTTAGAACCCAGTCCACATGATGCCATATGAGAAGAGGGAAAATGCAGGCTCCTTTGACAAATTCCATCCCACTACCATCCTCTCCCCCACTGCTGGCCATAAGCCCCATATGGTGCCTGAGTGTGGAACAGTAAAAGGTCCCCATGCTCCCCATCCTCAAGACACTTTTTACCATCTGCTAGGAAGAGTTGATAAACACAATTCCAAAATGTCTACAATGGGAGTGGTGTCTTCATACGGTGGTACCCTAATTCAATACCCTGCCCCCTCCCCTTCTCAGAGATGATGTCATCAGCTTGGTATGGATTCTTTTTGCTCTTTATATAAATATTAATACATAATTATTTATCTACATGCAGAAAATGTATCAATAGTTTTATCTGGTCTTTAAAAATATAAGTGATATCACAATGAATGGATCACTCAGGAACTTGCTGATTTCACTCATCAGAGTGTTTGTGCTCCATCTTGCTGAGCCATACAGATCTAATATTTCCATTAAGTGGATCAGTGGCAGGACTCCAGGTCCCTACCTCCACTCTGCTTGAACCAAAAGAGTCTGTTTTTGTTCTCTACGTATCTTATATCCTGGAGTATGGCACAAGGGGATTCCCAGGTGGTGCCAGTGGTAAAGCACCTGCCTGTCAATGCAGAGAACACAAGAAACATGGGCTGGGAAGCTCCGCTGGAGGAGCGCATGGCACCCCACTCCAGCATTCTTGCCTGGAGAATCCTCACAGACAGAGGAGCCTGGCGGGCTGCAGTCCACGGGGTCACAGAGAGTTAGACACGACTGAAGCAGCTTAGTGCACACACGCACAGCGCGTGTTTACTTGCACTAGCATGGTGCCTGCCCTGCAGTGGGAAACACAAGCCTCCGCTCTCCCATCCCCAAGACTCTGGGACCAGAGGCTTCTCCAGAGACCTGGATGTGGACGCATTGAGGAGGGGAAGAGGTGCTGTCCTCCCAATCCGCACACCTACCTGATGGTGACATCAGCCTGGAGTCCATACAGCTTCTGCTCTAGGGCCTTCCTGAAGGACATCAGCGTGTGCTCTGGGGCCAGCTGAGGGGGAAGGTGGTGGTGAGGGGAAAGCCAGGCTTTAGGTGGTGTGCCCCTCCCCAGCCAACAAAAGTCTTCCATGCTGGGAGGCTGGGTAGGCCTGGTTCTAATCCCCCTCCTTCAAGCATAG
>SJXQ01003891.1:347064-360455 GCA_006408695.1 Aepyceros melampus | reverse complement strand
GCTGATGTATACAGGTGTAGACACTGATACTCATGCATTCACAGTGACACAAGAAAGAGTTGTGTCAAGACACCTATACCAGCCTCTTAAGGAGCGCCACTAGGATGCAATCAGCCAGATGCACAATGGGGAAATTCTACGGGACAAATGACTCAGTTTCTTCAGCAAATAAACATATGGGGAAAAAGGGAAGATTATTATAGACTAAAAGATAGTTATGGAGAAGGACATGGCAACCCACTCCAGTATTCTTGCCTGGAGAATCCCATGGACAGAGGAGCCTGAGGGACTATCGTCCGTAGAGTCACACGACTGAAGCAACTTAGCACAAAAGATACTTAGCTCAGCTGGTAAAGAATCCACCTGCAATGTAGAAAATCCTGGTTCGATTCCTGGGTTAGGAAGATCCCCTGGAGAAGGGAAAGGTTACCCACTCCAGTATTCTGACCTGGAGAATTCCATGGACTGTACAGTCCATGGGGTCACAAAGAGTTGGACACGACTGAGCAACTTTCACTTGACTTTCAACTACAAAAAGACATTTTAGAGACAGTAAAGGAAAGCTGAGCACTGATTCAGTATTAGATAGTATTAAGGAATAATCATGAATTTGGTTAGTTGTAATAGTTGGCACTGTGGTCGTGGTTCCATTTTTAAAGTCTTTATGCATTAGAGATACATCCTGAAGTAAGTATGGGTAAAATGATACAGTGTTTGGGATTTGCTTTCAAATATTAAAGTGGGGGGAAGGGGGAGGGGAAAGAAAAATCAGGGAAATGGATGAAACAAGAATGGCAAAATATTGCAAAATATTGCTAAGTGAAGGTGGTATTGGATTCATTATACTATTCATTTCACTTCTGCTAAAAAAAAATAACCTGCACAGGGCCATCTCGCTCCTTCCCTTTGCCCCCTCCTTCCTGCCTCAGCACGCCTTCTTGTCCTGTGGCCTCCAGACCTGGTGGGATGAGTAATAGGGGCCATGGAAAGAAGAGCAGCTATAAGCTGGGGCCCTGCTTCCTGAAGGCTGTGCTTCTAATTTATCCTCACAAAAGCCAGCAGCAGGGAGGCTTGGAGGAGATCAGCAACCCCCTGAGACACATAGGCAGCATGTGGCAAAACAAGACCCCCAAATCCAGATCCCTCTGATGGGAAACAATGGCCTTCCCAGCTGGCTGCCTCCAGGTGCTGGGAGCAAGCCGCACAGGGTGTGATGGGAGGACACCAGGCTCCAACTCAGGGGCACAGGTCTCAGCCTTATCTAGGAAATGGGCACAATAATACCCGCATATGCAGGGGTGACCTTCAAGGTGATTGCAGCCCTATCAGACTCGACACCTCCTTTAAATGCTTCCTTTGCGAGGCTCCCTTAAGTACCCTGAAATTCGGTGACACGGTGGAGCTCCCAAAGACCCTCACAACCAAGAAAAGCTCTCAAGAGCCCTCAGACGCCCTCTGGTGGTGAGGAGAGGTACTGCCTCTGTTGAGAACCGCATTTCAAGGCTTCCATAGGTGGGGAAACCCAACCTAAGGAAGCAGGAGGGCTTGCCCAAGGAAACAGGAAAGTGTAACTCTTACTTTCTGTAAGCCAGACTCATATCTAGGTACATCACACATGCTAACAGACTCCTGCTTTTCGTGGCCTTATGGTGCAGGCACTCCCATCATCCCGGGGTACTAGATGGGGAAAACAGGTACAGTGAAGATGGAATTGGTCCTGACTCCCACAGCTGCCAAGGTGCCTGGAAGCCTGGCTCCGGACCATACTTACTCCTTTGAAGGGGCTGGCCTACTGTGAGGTCACAGGGGTGGCAGAGAAGGAGCAGGTGCTGACTTTGATGCCTTCCTCCCCTGTTTTACCCTGGTGCAAATGTTTTCCTTTAGCAGTGGGCTTGGGGCTGCACCCAGCTCTCCTGCCCACAGGAGGGTTTTCCTGTTTCTTCATCCCAGCCCTGGGAGCCTGCTCCCCTCCCCACAACCAGCATCTCTCTCTCTTGGGTCTTCCTAACCCACAGCCTCACAGTGTCTTTCCAGGGCCCTCAGGTAAAAGTGAAATCTTTTAAGCAAGATGCCTTCAGGCTCTTCAGGACTTGATCCCACCCAAACTCTCTGGTCTTTACACCAATCCTTTCCATATACCACCCCCCCCCGTCCCCACCACACACACATCATCACCAAGAAGGGCTAAAAATCGTCGCTATTATTATTATACCCATTTCCCTGCCAGCTCCTCCCTGCAAGGAGATAGGTTTTTGCCTGTCTGTCTCTGGAATGGCAGCTCTGCCCACCCCTCATCCAGTCTTTAGGGCCCACAAGTGGCACTCACCATGGGGGCCCCGCGGTGGCCGATGAGGGCAGGTTTGGGGCCCAGGTCCTTTTTCTCCATGATGCAGGGAGAGGAGATGGTGAGAGGGGCCAGGTAGAGGGCGAACACCACGGTGAAGAAGGTTCCGAGAATGGCTATCTGGGAGGCTGCAGACACGGGCACAACCGTGAGCCCCAGGCAGCAGGGCAGGGCATGCCAGAGCCCTCCTCCCTCCACCGATCTGGACCCTGACACTTTGAGGGGGACCCTGCACCAAGAGGACTCCTCATTCTTGCTGCAAAAGTGAACCCGGCCTCTAACTCACACACAGATGTAGAGACACAGAGGAGGGAACGTGCAAGGCTGAGGCTGCCACCCGTGTGCAACCTTCAAGCCACTCTGAACCAGGAGTCACCATGCTACGAGCAAGGGCCCCACCGCATCCCCAGGCTGCCCAGGCACAGTCCAGGTGGGGGCAGGGCAAGCTGGCCTTGGTGCTTGGAGCACATGGGTGGGGACAGGTCCTGCCCAGTCATACTTACAGGATCGCTCTGCACGGGCAAACTGTCCTGCCACGATCCAGGAGAGCGCTGTGACAGCCACCAGGGCGCCCACGTGCAGGAACGGCGCTGTGCCCTTGGGTACAGGAAGGGACAAGGGAGGCTGTCGGCTCCCAGCCGTGCCCAGACCCAGCATCCTCCCGGCCTACCTCTATCCGTGGGGCAGGCAGCTGCCTCAGTTTTCAGTGGAGGACACTGGGGCCTGGGTGCTAGAATCCTGCCTGTCTCTGAGTTCTCTGTGATGTGGACCCTTACCCCGCCTTCTGGACTTCCGTCTGGAGGAATGGGAGTGACCTAAAGGCGCTGTCTTGTTCTGAGGGTCCTGGGAACCAGCCAGTGGGCCCCCACCCCCACTCACCTGCAGGGAGATGAGGAGCACCTCCCACTCGTCCTCCCACAGCTGGGCCACAGCCGACATGGCCACCACGGTGGCCACCAGGATGGCCACCAGCCCGATCTATAGGGGAAGAGCCACCAGACGGTCAGGGGGGTGCCAGAGCCTGGATAGCCCAAGGGTCCCCCGTGTGTGGGGGAGGGAGAGCAGGGGTGGAGGGACAGAGGGAGGGGCCGAGACACGGATGGGGAGAGTAGGGCATGCGAGAGAGGCTGACCTGGCAGGGCAGTGAGAGACGGAGGCAGGAGGAGGCAGGTGGGCAGGCCCGGTGAAGAAGGGACCACGAGAGAAACAGGAGGGCAAAGAGAAGACAGGTGGGCTGGGCTGGGACATGGCCCCAGGGCTCAGGGTGTGGGGAGCGAAGACACTCAGCAAACGGGGCCTCCCCATGCCCAGCAGGTCCCATTCCAGGCCTTGCCCGCCCTCCTAGCCACCTTTCATCCTGCGTGACGGGTGAAGATATCAAGGCTCCCCTGGAGCTGGGGCGAAGGGTGACTTGCCCAGGTCACAGGGCAGGAGGCTGAGGAGCCAGGTCCTGTGTGGGAGCCTGACAGCCAGTCCACCCTCCCCTCGGCCTTCAGGCGGGAGCAAGCAGAGGGGAGGCAGGGGGCGGCCCCGTGCACCCTGCCACCAAGGCGCACTCTCAGTCCCAGCCTCCCGGCTTCCAGCCTCTGACGAGTTATGGGAGCTGCCCTCCCAGAGAAAGTAAGGAGCGGAGCTCTGACGGAACCTTTGTGGGACAGAAAGCTGTGGGGACAGATGCGATCTGACAAGTGTCCCGTAACACAAGATGCTTCCCCACATGAAGCGATGCCCGGCTTCTGGTTATTAGCCTCCAGCGTCCCTGCCTTGGGCCCTGGATCTACATCTCTGCACCACCAGGCTGGTCTTGTAAAAAGGTCATGCCTTCGCCCTGAAGCCTTCCACAGTCCCCAGCTCCACAAAGCGCCAGCCAGGACCACCACCTCTGGCCCTCCTGACTCCCTGCTGCCTGCTCCCGGTGGTTCTCTGTGCCAGCAGGGCTCTCGCCCTCTTTCTCTCCCTACAGTGCCTTTTCTGGCAGTGGCAGCAGCATTCCCAGAGCCCTCCAACAACCAAACAGGCTCTTAATTGAGTTTCTGGCTCGTGAAAGCAAAAACGGCAGCTGATCCATCTTCGTTCCCTGCCAAGCAGGGAAGATTCATTCTTGTCTGGGATTAAGGTTTCCTTTGGAGGTTTGTCATTCTGGCCCATCAGCCTGGAAACAAATGTTCTAATAAGAAGCAGTAATAAGGCTGAAATGGGTAGGAACCCTTATGGACTGTGACAGGCCGGCCCAGAAGACATGGGAATGAGAGAGATGAAGGTGCGTGGAGGGCCCAAGTGTGCCCTGGGTCTGTGGTAGGCCCCTTTGCTTTCCCCCCATGTTTATCTTTGTGAAAGCCCAGTCAGGATGTTATCGTCTTCATTTTACACGTGGGAAAATGGGGCTCAGAGAGCATAAGGGTTTGCTTGGTCATGTAGCTTTGACGGGGCAGAGTCAGAAGCAACCCCCGTTTTGCCTGTCTTGGAGGTCAGGCTCTTTCTGGGGATCACTTCACAGTGAAGTGGAGGGAGGCCCGGGGAGCAGCCTCTCGACCTCCCACCCCCACATGCAGGCTCCCTGCCCCCAGCTCCAGGGAGCAGCAAGCATCTCTGGAGGGTCACTCCCTGAGCGTGTTTTATAACTGCTAGTGGAAATACTTGATAAAACTGATTTCCCAGGATCCTAATGCAATGGAAATTTCTACCCTCTCTGAACTCGGCAGTTGTCATAGTGGCAACCATTATGCTCCGCAGCATTACTGCAGTGGTCAGCGCCTGTGGAATTTCCCACACTCACTGTGTCCTGAAGCCACGGAAACAGCGCTGATTCCTAACAACTAGACTGCTGTTCCACAAGTCTGACTGCAAAGGATACATCTCACCCAAAAAGTGGGGAAAGCCCAGGGGAAGCCTTGGAGAAAGTCGCCTTTGGTTTTCCATGCTGGAGGCACTGCGGTTCGTGATGACAGTTGGAGGGATGGAGGATACAGGAATTATGTCCGTTCATTCACTGAGCCCTGCCTGGGTGCTGGGACCCGGGAGGAGCTGGAAACCAGCCTTGCCAACATGTTGGCCTCTTGGGAAGGTGATTAGAACCTGGGTTCTGTGTGGTTTAAGTCACAGATGGTTGGCCCAGGGTTCAGTGACCCACTCACGTCGCATTCCTTGGTGACTGTGCCTAATGGGGTGGTTACCCTCTTAGAGCGTGTTTCCTGAGCTGCAGACATTGGGAGAGTGAGCACCTGCCCGAAAGGGGTTTGGAAAGATAAATGAGAACATGCAAGTGAAATGCTTCGCACCATGGCTGGCAGCAAAATAATCAGGGCTTACTAAATGTTGTGTTAGTTGCTCAGACGTGTCCTACTCTTTGCAGACAAATGTTAGTAACATAATTTTTTTTAAAGTGGGCATAGGTTTCCCTGGTGGCTCAGTGGTAAGGAATCTGCCCGTTAACGTAGGAGATGCAGGAGTCGTGAATTCAACCCCTGGATTGGGAAGCTCCCCTGGAGAAGGAAATGGCAACCTACTCCATTATTCTTGCCTGGGAAATCTCATGGACAGAGGAGCCTAGAGGGCTATAGTCCATGGAGTTGCAAAGAGTCGGACACAACTTAGCACCTAAACAACAATGGCAGCGTCAAAAAGAATGAAATAATGCCATTTGCAGAAACACAGATGGACCCAGAGACTGTCAAACTGAGTGGAGTAAGTCAGAGACAGATTTCACATGATGTCACTTATATGTGGGATCTAAAAAAACAAAATGGTACAAATGAACTTATTTACAAAATAGAGTCACAGATATAGAAACAAACTTATGGTTACCAAGGGGGAAAGGGGTGCGAGGAATAAATTGGGAGATTGGGATATATATATATACTACTGCTAAGTCACTTCAGTTGTGTCTGACTCTGTGTAACCCCATAGACTTTGTGCAGCCCACCAGGCTCCCCCGTCCCTGGGATTCTCCAGGCAAGAACACTGGAGTGGGTATATATATACACACACACACACACTACTATATATAAGGATCTCCCTGGTGGCTCAGACGGTAAAGCATCTGCCTGCAGTGTGGGAGACCCGGGTTCAATCCCTGGGTTGGGAAGATCCGCTGGAGAAGGAAATGGCAACCCACTCCAGTAAGCTTGCCTGGAAAATTCCATGGATTGAGAAGCCTGGTGGGCTACAGTCCATGGGGTCGCAAAGAGTCGGACATGACTGAGCAACTTCACTTTCACTATATATAAAATAGGTAACTAATAAGAACCTACTGTATAGGTAGGTTCTTATACAGGAAGGAAATGGCAACCCACTCCAGTATTCTTGCCTAGAGAATCCCAGGGATGGGGGAGCCTGGTGGGCTGCCGTCTATGGGGTCACACAGGGTCGGACACAACTGAAGTGACTTAGCAGCAGCAGCAGCAGCGGCATACTCAGTATTCTGTAATGACCTATGTGGGAAACAATCTGAAAGGAGTAGACATATGTCTAACTGAATCACGTGGCTGTACACCTGAAACTAACACAGCATTGCAAATCAACTAAAAAAAACTACACCAAGGTACCATTGTCACCCACCGGGAATGGCAAAGCCTGGAAATGACCAAACACTTTATGGGCAAGGGTGGCTTTATAGGCACAATCATGTATTCTTGCTTGTGCGGGCTCAGCCGTGTCTGACTCTTTGTGACCCCATGGACTGTAGCCCGGCAGACTCCTCTGTCCATGAGATTTCTCAGGCAAGAATACTGGAGGGGGTTGCCATTTCCACCTCCAGGGGATCTTCCTGACCCAGGGATCGAACCCACATCTCCTGCATTGCAGTTGGATTTTTTACTGCTGAATCACCAGGGAAGCCCATACATAAACTATACTGCAAAAAAAAAAAAAAAAAAACTACAAAAAAAAAGTTAAGATGCAAAATGAGGGTATAATAGGCTACTACTTGTGTTTAAAGAAAAAGGAATGTGTGTGTATGTGTGTATACATACACACATCTGCGTGTGCTTAAAATATCTCTGGAAAGATAATGGAGAGATTTACATTTTGTACTTCTTTTGTAATGTTGAACCATGTCAATGTACTAATGGTCAAAAGTTAGTTAAAAAAAACACCACCCCGCAAATAAGAATTCCTTAACATCTTAGAATAAAACTATAGAGTCTTGCAAACAGAGAGGTAGAATTTCCAGCCCCTACTTGACTACTGAGCCCCAGGGAGCTCCTTCCCTCCCGGTGCAGTGGATCCAGCTAAGCATCAGCTGGAAGGACGCTCCTCATGCTGAGATCTCCTGGGAGGGATCAGAGGGAAGAGGAAGGCAGGGCTGGCACCCTGGGAGCTGGCACTGGTACAGATGAAGGGATCTGAGCCCCTGCCCCCAGGAGAAGACTCCCTGTGCTGCACTGCTGCCCTGGATGGCTTGAGCCTCCAGATGCCTCTCTGCTGGGATCAAGCAGGTGTGCCCTGGCCTGCTGAGAGCCAGGCAGGCCCCAGAGGAGGGGGCCTCGGTGTGCACCAGCCCCACCTGGGGTACCCACAGTTGTCGTCCTTTCAAGTGTCAGCTTTGCAGCTGGGAAAAGAAAGTCTCTCACAGAGAAGGTTTCAGAAGTGCAGAGGAGATCTTAGGAAAGAGTGATGAGCAAGAGGAAGGTGGGAGGGGACCAGAGGCAGCTCACTGCTCTTTATCCCTCCAGGACTTTAGTCACCTGGGTCTGACTCCCCAGCTCCAGACCTCGGAGGCATGCCTGGATGCCCACAGGCACCTGCCACTGCATGCAGCCCAGGTGGAGCTCACCACATCCTTCTTCCAGTTCCCCTTCTATATCCTTTTAGCTGGAAGTGAGCCCCTCCCCTAGAGTCACTCTGGACCCATCTCACGGGCTCATGATTATTCCTGGACATTTCTGTCTCTTCCTGAATGGCCAGCCCATGGAGTCAGGCTCTGGGGAAAGAGAGGTGGCCCGGCCCTCTCTCTGGGGCCCCGGTGCTCCTGGGAGGGAGGGCCTCTCTCTGGGTCAGTTCTGTGCCACTCCTGAGCCCACTGGGGTCTTAGAAAGAGCAGGAGACATCAGCCATGTGCATTCCACACCATGTGTGCCATGAACAGTGAGCCAGAGAGTCAAGGCTCTGGAATGCATGATGCCTCTTTGCTCTGGGTCCAGCCCTGCATGGGGCACTGGGGACACAGAGATGGAAAGTCAGTTCTGGTCTCTGCACGGAGCTGCTAGACTAGGGAGGGTTGGGGTCAGGGAGCTAGATGGAAATGGACAATGAGATGTCAAGACTGTGGCCAGGGAGCCTTAGGGGACTGGGGGAGCCTGAGAAGCTTTGTGTAGGTGGGAGGAAAACCAAGGAAGGGTCCAAAAGAGAGAGAAAAGGAGGCAGGAGCGAAAACATAAAGCAGAGAAGAGCCAGGCGTGCTGGGAGGGCCTGTGATGTCTCATGTGGCAGAAGCCAAGGGTGACGGTCCCACGACAGCAGTTGGGAGAGGTCAGCAAGGGGCCAACCTGCTCAGGGCCTTAATGTCTGGAGGGAGGGCTTGGATCATCCTGGGAGCAATGGAAGCTGTGGGAAGGGCTTTAAACTGGGAGTCATATCACTGAATCAGAGTTTTAAGATGAGCTCACTGAAGAGAAAGAGAGGATGAGACTGAAGTCAGAGCCAGCCAGAGAGCTGGAGCTGTGACCTACACTGGTTAACCACACGGCTGTAGATCTAGGAGCCTGGTTCTCTGCTTATTAAGTTGGAAACCTTGGGCAAGTTACTTAACCTGTTTGTACCTCAGTTTTCCATACTGCAAAATGGGATAACAACACCTATGCTGCAGGGCTGCTGAGGGGGTAAATGAGTAAATACAGTCCAATGTTAGCTCCTGGACAATTATAACCATAATCCAGGGGAGGGAAGATGTGTCCGGGCCCTTCCTCTGGGGCTGTGGCCTCCAGCCTCTCCCCTCCCCGCTGAGTCCCTGTGGAGGCAGCCCTTACCTTGTGAAGCCAGTGCAGGTTCATCTGTTGCCCCACGGCGATGTGGCATAGTGCCAGGACCTGAGGGAGGGCCCAGAGGGCAAGAGTCAGGCATCACGTGTGACCCAGGTTCCTGCCAGGTCCCCAGACACCCTGCTTCCCGCGGCTCTCCAGGCCCAGCTCAAGCAGTCAGCTAACCAGCAAACCATTTTCATGCGCAGCCCTGCTCAGCCTGCCCAAGCCTGGCCTCCTTCCAGGTTATTTCAGGTTCCTTCAGGTTCCTTCTCCTCTAGGGTTTTTCCCTTAAGAGCTCATTGGGCCCTGCTGCACTTGGGCTGCCTAATTGGGCTGCTGTTTCGGGAGTTCCAGGACCCAGGATTCTGAAGAAGACTTCAGCCTGTCCCCCAGGAGCCTGGAGAGTTGTTTTCATGCTCACTCACTAGGGTAAAGAATCTGCTTGCAATGCAGGAGAACTGGGTTTGATCCCTGAGTCAGGAAGATACCCTGGAGAAAGGAATGGCAATCCACTCCAGTATTCTTCCCTGGAAAATTCCATGAACAGAGGAGACTGGTGGGCTACAGTCCACGGGGTCACAAAGAGTTGGACATGACGGAGCAGGTGACACACCCAGGAGCTCCCAGGCCAACCTGGGGACTGAGTTGAGTCTGAAGGAGCACCGTGTTGGAAGCAAGGACCAAAGCAGAAGTTCTTGGAAGAGGAAGTCTGCAGTGGGGCCTAACAGTGGGATGTCCTCAGGGGGTCAGGGGAAAACATGCCAGAATGGGGCAAAGCAAGAGGACCTCCCACCTTGAAGGAACCAAGCCCCAGAGGTCTGGAGAAAAGCTAGCCATCCTCCTCAAACCAGGGTGGGGCCCTCCATCAGCCCGGCACAGGCCAGGTCTCCCTTCCCCTGGGAACAGGGACACCTCCCCTGAGACAGCCTCATGTACCTGGAGGCCAGCAATGTAAGTGAAGGCAGCTGCTGTGGTCATGAGGATGGGCACGGACCAGTCACTCCAGTAGCCCATGCGGTTGTAGAGGTACCTGCCAGGAGGAGAAGGAGCAGGGGTCAGACCTCCACCAGGGAGCCTGGATGCTCCCTGGGGCCTGCCAGCTCTCAGCTCTCAGGCGGCCTGCTCAGTTACTAGACTCTGGCCCTTCATTGAGGAGGTCACCGCTTCCCTGGTCATCAGTCAGCCTGTGGAGGGCTCTCGGGGGACACCTGGGCGTGGCAAGAAGCATAAACAAAAAAACAATTTCCCTTAATTCTACTGCCCAGAAGTAACCATCACCAAAACTCTGCTGCCTTCTTCCAGTGGGTGCTCCGCTCTGCTTTTATATTTTTGTAAACAGCAAAGCCGAGACCCTACCGTGTATAGCACAGGGGTCAGAGTTCAGGCTTTGGAGGGAGGCACTCGCAGATTCAAATTCCCTGGCTTGCAGGACGCTGGGGAGGTGACAGACTTCCCTGATGCTAAGATGCTATTGCTTGTGACATTCATCTCAGTTTCAACGTCAGCGTTTGAAAAGATGAGGTCTTAGGATCGATGACATGTGACACCTGACTTTCCCGCACCTTAGTTTCTTCATCTACAGGATAGAATAACAAAGTGCCCTTCCTACGGTTTCCTGAGGATGCAGTTTATGTGAGGAACAAGGTAAGTACTCAACTCTCTGCTTCTTATTAACAAGCATTCACTGATGTCAGTAAAAGCCTGAGGAAATGGGATTTTTCTCAGAGTCATGCGGTTTTCTGTTGCACTAATGTACCGCATGAAGCCAACTTCCTACTAACGACAATTAATAGTTTCCAATTATTCACTATTATAAATTAACACAAGAACTCTTTGGCACATACCTTTCTGCATTACTAATTATTTCCTTAGGAGAGACTCCTACAGATGGAATCACAGGGCCAAAGGGAATGAGCTGTTTTTAGGGCTCCTATTAGAGCTGATAAGTTGCTCTCCAGAAAGACTGAACCAACCACATCCTCCCTGTACAAGTGGGGAAACTGAGGCTCAGAGAAGGCAGCAAGCAACGTGCACAGGGTCATCAGAGAAAATGAGCCAGCACCAGGCAGCTTCAGGCCTGCTACCCTCCTGGGCCTGGGAGGACTGTAGGAAGACACCATGGGGTGGGTACCTGCTCTCCCCTGGCCCTCACCCTCAGAATTCGAGGGAAAGTTTACTCAAGGCGAAACTGAGGCCCAAGAAAAGGCAGCCCCCGGCCCTGGTAAGTACTCCTGCAAAGCATCTGGCTCCACGTGCCTCTCCCTTTTGGGAGGGGCTCCACGTGCCTCTCCCTTTTGGGAGGGAACCCCCCCCCCAATTCCCGGTTGACAGTAACAGCCCAGCCAGTCCCTCCCTGGCTTTCCCCATTCAGCCCTGACCACCCAGGTCTTGCTTGCCTCTTCTTACTGCGTGAGCTATCCCTGGAGGCTCTCTGTACTCTGAGGACCAGGCCAGGGGCTCCTGAATCCCAGCACAACTCCAAGAAACCAGGGAGACTGGCTGAGGGAGCTGCAGGGCCCCAGACCCTCCCCGAGCACAGGCAGGCCTTCCCTCTGTGGCCTCCCCAACATGGCACCATCCGTCCTCTGCTTGAGCTGCCCAGCGATGGGAAGCTCAGTCTCTGGGCAGAGCGGGGTGGCCCCATGAGCCACGTGATATAGTCAGGTAGTTTAAGTCCCTGTCCTAGATCTGACTGCATCCTGCTGTGTGACTACAGAGAGGCTACTTAACCTTGCTGAGCCCCAGTCTCCCGGACTGTCCTAATATGTGCACTTGGCATTAACTGGTTGTATGGCCATAGGGGAGTCCTCTCCCTCTCCGGGCCTTAGCTGCTCTTTCTGTACGTGATAAGGTGGACCACCACTGGGGTAGCAGCCTGCAGCTCAGCAGAGCCATCCAAGGACCTCAGGGAAGGGCCATCAGGGAATGCTCCCCTTGCCCACAGCAGTGCCTGTGCTTTGGTACCTGCAAAGATGAATAATTTATTTATGGCATTTAATAAAGGCCAGAGGCCACCTCTGGGACTCGGCTGGGACCCCAGCTCATCTCACCAGGCTGTGGCAGGGCAGCGGCCTGTCCTTTATTGAGATCGTTAATCACAGAAGCACAGCCTGGTGCCATACAGAGGGGAGCGAATGCCAGACTCCATAAACTGAGTCTTAGGATCACTACAAAATCCTCGAACCACAGCCCATCAGAAGCCCAGAGTCCAGAAATCCTAAATTCTAACATCATGACCATCTTCCAGCTGGAGATTCAGCCTTCCAGGAAGCGACCTCGGGTTTAGGGGAACCTGGAGCCCTCTCACATCCATCATCTCATTTTGTCCTCAGAAAGACCTGCTATTTGCTAGCGCTCTGCTATCCCATTTTACAGAGGACACAAAGCCTGAGAGAGGACTCACACTCCTGTGCCCATGGTCACACTGAACTGAACTTCTAACCAAGAGGAAGAGGCGGCACCGGAGGGGCAGGGAGCACCAGCTGCCAAGTCCAAGCTCTGCCCTCAACTGGTAATCTGAACTTGGGCCTCAGTTTCCACACCTGTCAGTGGGCAAGTTCCTACTGGAGCCGGGGGAACTTCCCCTCCTCCGTGCCATCCACTGTTTGACAAAGGCAGGCTGTGGGGGAGCAAGGGCAGAGGGTGAAGGATAGGTGCCCTTGTACATCCAGCCCCAGACACATCCTTGGACCTGAGGCTGCTGCCCACAGGGGACCCTGAGCTTTCCCAGAACCACAACATCTGCCAGCCTGGCCCACGGCCCTACTCAGGGAGGCAGAAGGCCTGGGGTAGGGGACCACCTCCTCTGCTGAGGCCTTGGTTTTTTTGGGCCTTGGAGTCCTTGTCCACAAGGGGTCCAGAGGTCCCAGCTCCCAGCCGAGCCCCTGCCCTGTCTTACATCCCTATTTCCATGATAGCAGCAGCAGGAAGGAGCTCCCTGTTCTCCCCAGCTGGTCTCAGCTCCCCTAAGAGTCTGTTCTCTCAGAGGATTACGCCCTCAAAGATTACACAGAGAGCTGGTGGCCATTGCTGGCCAGGCCCCGAGGACCAGCCTGGGAGAGAGGTTCAAACCCATCCCTCACCCCCGA